>JAUJYZ010001583.1:0-405000 GCA_033675265.1 Actinostola sp. cb2023 | reverse complement strand
GGAATCTCGACTGAAAATTGGCACTCTCCTGCCCCAAACATTGTATGCTGTGTAATTAGGTTAACTAGTTTATTCAGCAAATAGAGTATTGCTGTTATCACGTAGGTAATTAGCAAAGAAACTTACTTCTGGAGTTGTCACCCTCTCCGTTAGGTTGCCCTGATGTCTTTCAGCTGCTACGTCGTGAACGAGCAGCAATATAAGAGCTATCGGCAGCAGCCTGACGCTCCACATGATTGATATCAACTGAATGTCTAAAATGGAAACAAGTAATGTGAATCACTTTTCAAAAATAGAAAATGTGCCGCTCCTACAACACTACATATTGTTCAGAAATCATTAAATAGTTTTATTTGGGTGAATTAATGTGTGATGTTAATGTATTTCTTTTTGTTTGGCTTGTCTTTACATCGGGCTCATGTTGTTGTAAAGCTAATAAATAAATCAAATGAAATAAAAAGGAGGAAAAAAAAAACAATACAAACCTTTGCTCTGCAGATGGCTAAGACCACAATGGAGTCTTGTTCCAACCGTTTACTCTGTAATATCTTCGAATCTTAGATTCGTGGCAACTTGACTGGTTTTCTCATGTGGCACGTGTTTAACGCTTAATAGAATATTGGAGTTTTTAACCTCTACTACCTTAAGAATTTTTAGGACAACTTTAACCTACTTAAACTTTTTATGCAGGTGACAAATGCAAATCAGTCATTATTTACACTGTATTACCAACAATCCAAAGTAAATGTGATTTCCAAAACATCAACTCATTTCTCAGTGAAAACAAAAAGAATCCGAATGAAACACAAATCACGATTTCATTGCAAGATCTGTTTCCAAAAGTTTTCAAAAGTGTACGATTTAGAAATTCAACTACTCTACGTTTACTATTTCTGGGTGTGGAAGTGTCCATGCAGTGGATCGGTTAAGTGCTACTATGATGAAATTTTGCGAAGTTGATGTTATTGCATTTTTGGTATCCTGGTAGTATGTTTATTAACATATCCAAGCCGTTTTTCGTTACGATAAAAATAACTTCCACAAAATGTACACATTTTGTACAAATTTCGAGACCGCCATTATTCAAACTGGTTCTTGGCCGATGACTTATTGTACAATAGAAGTGACGTCAGTTTCTCAACATCGTTCGTCGCAAATTCGTCGTATTGCTAATTTACACGCATCAACACTGCGATTTTTTGGCGATTCAAGACACTGTTTCTTGTTCAAATGTTTTAATCATAATTAAACTAAAAATACAGTGCAGCGAGCCATGCAGCGACTCGTCCACATTGAGAAACTGACGTCACAGTCTATTGTTCGCAGGAACACGATTTAGTAATGGCGGACGTATTTTTGCCTGTTTAGAGAGTCCAATATTTCACTCCTTTATTCTTATATCGACTTACAAACAACTAAAACTGCTATCTTGGAGCTTAATAGACTATTTTACGAATAAATCATTTCTTTAGCAATGCTACGAATTTCGTCATAGTAGCACTTAATGAGTAAACATAAGAAATATAATAGAAGCTAGATTTCTGACTCACATATCATTGAAAATAATTATTTCAAAGGGTTTGACCATAGTTAGTAGAGGGGACTGGTTGGGAAACCTTTTGTTATATGTTTTTGTTCGGGTGTTTTTCAACCGTGACCGTGCACACATCTTTTGTTTTGTCATTGTTTTGCCTTAATTTGCTATGCGCATGGTTGAGCAACTGAACCCAAGCGTTTCTTTTGGCTGCTTGTGCGATATATTCCAATTCAAAATTAAATATATTTAAATATTTAAATAAGTAATCCAATAGAAAACATTTGGGTTCATTCATTTAGCCATTTTCTAATGAATTTGAACAAACATTGTGCACGGTCAGGACTCGTTCAACATCATATTGACATTAGGACTAGAACAAAAATATATAACAAAAGGCTTCCTAACCATTCCCTCTACTAACTATGGGTTTGAAAAATAAGTTAAGCCAGGAGATTGGAGATTGCTACGGTTGAGTGAATAGGCCTTTGTTTTTTTGTTCTTCATATTTTCAAATAATTTAAACCATAACCATCGGACCGACGTGTCTCCAAAGCGTGTGAGGACACTATGAGTACTCTTTACATCATTTTAAAATGATACTGCAATATTCCAGTAAGTTGCTTTATTCTACAATATGTGTAGTGTTTACCCCCGCTGATAAACACGATGAATCCAGGTGTTAACTACAAGCTTACACAGAATCACTTCAACCGCCATGCTTATTCACCCTTCTCAGCATCTCATGCCCGGTACATGTATGAGGACTGGGTAGTAATATACTACTGATCCCTTTCTTTAATTCAGAGATATGTCTTACTCTAACATGTTCAAAACTATGGTTAACCTTACAAAGGAGAAACATCTCCTAAACTAACTAAATCACTATAAAGTCGGTCAGTAACAATCAAGTCCATAAGTCTACTTAAAGTCCTCAATGTCTGTGGATTTAAACAGTTTACTTAATTAAATCAGTTCATAACAAAATCTTCATTCAAACTTCTTGGGTGTCATCCTGAAACGAACTGGTCTCGATGACATTGCATCTAGTACATGCACTGCTCCAATGACCTCTTGCTCCTCGCTTTGTTTCTTATATCCCTTGCTACATGTATATTATTTTCCTGGCTGGTTTGTCCCCAGTATATGGTTTCACATGAGTTGTGTTCCTTTTGAATTGGACCCCATCAGGTGACTCAACAAGAATACTGTTGCCATTTCTAGATCTCCTGATCACTTTTTAGGGTTGGATCTCAAAATGAGTTGACCACATGTTTTTGTCTCCCTCTCTTAAACTGCATTCCTTTGCATTTCTTTGACTATCAGCATATTGCTTTCCCTTCTCCTTCCCTTCTCTGTCCGTGTCTCTCAATTACTCGTCAAGGTTTTAAAATTGGCTGCTTTCGGTAGATTTGGGTGTCTAGTACGTACGCAACTTTCGGCCAAACATCAATTCTTCACTGCCGTATTGTCGTGGTAGAATATAACAATAGAGTTGAAGTTCGCGGGCGTAAATATGTTTTTCGCCCGACTCAGGTTCATTTTGGCCCGAGCCTCCTGGCATTTAGAAACAGTTATTTATTTATTTATTTATATTAATTTTAGAAAAGGAATCAAAGATAGTAAGCGACATTTTGAACACTGCCGGCGTCGCGTCTACATTTATTTGGGTTGTATATGTTTACAAAAAAACTTTGGAGAAAACCGCAATATCTTTCAAAACGATTCAGTACGTTTGTCCCAAAGTTCTTTCGATAGGAAAAATAACATCATTTCATAAACGGCAAAGAAATAGTCATTTAGAAGTGTTAAAATTAATTGAGCAATGACTGAACTGGCAGTTTGGCATACTTGCCTGAACTGAGCGGGTTTCGCTCGACGAAGACAAACTTTGTACATTCACTTCGCAGCAGAGAGACATGTGAATCGGTGTTCAAATATTCGAATAAGTTGTATTTCTTCGTCTTTTATACAGTTTAGCCGATTGTTTTTTTCCTTCTACAATAGAAATTATATTCCTTGGGAAGCTTGTCACCTTATTTACTCAAACACCCGACTAGATATGTTACCGGCAGACGTCCGAAGAAGAAAATTTGGAAGGCATTGAAATTGAAATTAAGAAGCTTTCACAGAGCTAGCTTTGTGGAGAAAACAACACAAGACGATATAACTTGGAAATACTGTTCATGAGACATGGAATAGACTAAAAACGGTGGAGAAATGCCAAAACAATTCAGCCTTCGCTCGATCGTTTCTCCTGTCACTCAAAATAGAACGTAGTCTATTTAGACCAAGCTTCTGCTGAACTGGATGACTATCCTGTGTAAAGATCTGCAATTTATTTATTTATTTTATCGGCTTTGGCACCAGAATCGACTTTAGGTTTCCAAACCGTTTGTGTTTGTGATTGTTATGGTTTTAACGTGCATGCATCAGTATGGCGTTGTGTTGTGTCTAAAAAAAACCGAACAAACGCAGCCGGCACATCGCGGTTAGAATGTCATATGACAGGAATACGCACAGACGATATCAACGTCTACCTAAAGAATATAAAACCAGGTGAGTCCACACAGAACATCAGGATTTCAAAGTCTACGAAAATAATCTCAAGTCGCAAAGCTCGAAACAATTTCAAAATCTACTATAAGATTCCCAAATCACGTGAGCCCACACAGCACATCACGATTTTTTGTAATTTCTGACGACATAGAGACGGAGGAGCGATGTAGTCAGAAATTGTTACTCTGCCGACACGGATAAAGGATCTGGGCATGAGCAAGGGCTCATGGGTAATGCGTATATATTAGGGTGTTTGTGAGAGGGTTGTTCACTCTACGTCAGTCGATCGGGCTTACTGATTAGCTTGCGTTTTTGAAAACGTTTTGATTTTCATGTCAACTGATACATATAATGTAGGAATGTATGAACCAAAGACAGCAGGATCGCTGCGATTCGCTTAAGAGCAAGTATTTACTAGGGCCCGAAATTTACTGGCAAGGGGGGTATCTCCGATTTTCTTTTAATTCCGCACAGTGTTAGCCTATTATATATCTAAATTCGCTGTGTAGTTAGTTTCGAAAAATATTTTTTAATTTTCGAGAAATTCGTCATAAACGAAGTCCTTTTGAAATCGACTCGAAACACGTCAGAATTAGAGACACATTTAACGAGCTCGGAAATAAGGAAAATAACCCGTAATAGTATTGCTCTCTTAAAAACCATACGACCTTCTTTCTCACTGTCTAAATACTAGATTGCGTGATTTTGAGGTGAATTGCGTTATGTTTCATGAGCGAATTATTTTTTGGCGAGGCATACATTTTAACTCGCCGAAAGTATCTATTCAACAAAGCTAATTTTCACCAGGCGATAAACCTTCAAATCTTTCTGTCCTGCGCTTGTGAACTCTATGGATGATCATCTTTACATATATGTAAACATTTCCTTGGGCAAATAATGTAGCGATTAGCTATAGCTGCCGAAAGTTGGTGAAAATGTGTTATTTACTTGACCTTTACAGGTCAATCTCTCATAGCAAGTGTAGTATGAAAATACCTATCTGATCTTCAATCACTAGTTTTGGCGAATAAAATACACCAAAATCGAATCACTATGAAGCTCTTACCTCAATGATACGGATATGGACTTGAGAAACGTCAGTTTTATTGTAATCCCATGGTCTTCCTTTTCGACTGTCTATTTATAACTTTCGATGAATGTTCAAGGCATCGAGGCAACCGGGTTTAACGTCAAAGTTTGACCCAATTTTTAGCGTACTTCCCTCTTGGTTAGATTCTTACTTGTAACATTCATTGTATCCTCTGATATGATGCTTGATAACAATCGATGGAATACGAATATTCTGGTTATGATTTGCAGTTGAGGACTGCACTGAATCTTTTCAACCACCGCTTGTTTACTCACGTGACCACATATGATACTCAGGGGGTATAGGAAGGGAGCTGGATAGTAAATCATGTATACGAAGCCTTCAATTCATTTCTTCGAGGTCAATTACTTTCATTAGTCGTATCTAACCACAGTTGATCTTTTTCATAAAACGTTTTCAATTTTCTTGCCCGTGAAAAAAAATACATGGGCTTCCTGTGGTCTGGCGCTGCTGACTTATTTTCGTACCTAATATTTATTTTATAAAGGTATTCATAAATGTATAAAGCTTACAAATTCAAATTACACTATCACATCAGAAGGGATGACTAAGATTTGCAAATAAATGCATTTCATTGTAATAGGATTAAAACGCGCACCAAGTGTCGAGTATCACTCCTGGCTTACTATAAACAGATAGAAGGCGAACTCAAGCCTTCTATCGGCAGATAGTTGGCGAGGGGCGCTAGCCCCGAGTCAACTATCAGAGCCGATAGAAGGCGAGAGTGAGCCTTCTATCTGTTTTAGAATACCACAACTGACTATCTATAAAGCATATTTCCGCTTACGGGAGGTGTCCGCTTACGGGAGGTGTCCATTAACATTAATATTTTAATAATGGCCATTCTTGTATAGCGCATTTCACATTCGTCCCAATGCGCTTTTACGGGATGTGTCCGCTTACGGGATGTGTCCGCTTACGGGATGTGTCCGCTTACGGGAGGTGTACGCTTACGGGAGGTGTCCGCTTACGGGATGTATCCGCTTACGGGAGGTGTACGCTTACGGGAGGTCTCCATTTACGGGAGGTGTACGCTTACGGATGTGTCCGCTTACGGGAGGTGTCCGCTTACGGGGGAGGTGTACGCTTACGGGAGGTGTCCGCTTACGGGAGGTGTCCGCTTACGGGAGGTGTACGCTTACGGGAGGTCTCCATTTACGGGAGGTGTACGCTTACGGGATGTGTCCGCTTACGGGAGGTGCCTGCTTACGGGAGGTGGCCGCTTACGGGAGGTGGCCGCTTACGGGAGGTGTCCGCTTACGGGAGGTGTCCGCTTACGGGAAGTGCCTGCTTACGGGAAGTGTCCACTTACGGGAGGTGTCCGCTTATGGGAGGTGTCCGCTTACGGGAGGGTCCGCTTACGGGAGGTGTCCGCTTACGGGAGGTGTCCGCTTACGGGAGGTGTCCGCTTACGGGAGGTGTCCGCTTACGGGAGGTGTCCGCTTACGGGAGGTGTCCGCTTACGGGAGGTGTCCGCTTACGGGAGGTGTCCGCTTACGGGAGGTGTCCGCTTACGGGAGGTGTCCGCTTACGGGAGGTGTCCGCTTACGGTGTCCCGCTTACGGGGAGGTTTCCGCTTACGGGAGGTTTCAACGGGAGGTCAACTGTATGATTGTAAAATAAAATTACCACCAAAGTTAGTTTGCTCATGTGATCACTTATTGACTGATCTGACATTTGTTTTGGACTCTCCTCTATAAATGTCTTTAGTTGTTCTCTGCACTTTCTGCAAATACCTGCGGGAATGGGAAAATACATATTTTTTAATCATCCCGTAAACAACAACTGAAGCTGCATGTCATTGAACGCACCTGATCCTACTGGTACAAACAAACCAGTACGATGTAATATGATACAAGATTCTTCCTTTCCCAGTCCTCGATCACCCTTTGGCCAGGTGCTTGCCTTGCTTTTGTCATGACCAGAAATGGTTTGGGGAACTCTACACCTTGTGCTGGATCCTCGCGTCCATCCTATTCCAAGTGAAGCTCGATGATACGGACATATTGTCATGGAATTTAGATGAGCTGGCTCGGTGAATATAGATGTCCGACAAAGAATGAGATCGATTTCATTTTGTGGACCTGAAAAGGTCAGAGTAGACTTATGCCTGGAAATATCCTTAATTCGTGCAGGAAAGTAAAGGTATTATCTGAGTTTGTCGCTTTTTGTCTTTTGGATCGAAACTACACTGACGGCCACCAACAAGAGATTTAAACGAACAGCAAGCTTCCATTTCTAAACTCTGGTAATGAACTGATTTTAAATGTTTTTATTGTAAGGTGACCAAAACACCCCAGGTCGGTGGGGACGGGAGTTATGTATCATTTTTCCAGCTCCATTTTTTCAGAAGTAAAAAAGAAATTGTTTTAAATTATATAGTCTTCGACTTTTACTCTTTTTGTTAGGTATCTATTGAAAACGTTTTATGAAAAAGATCAACTGTGGTTAGATACGACTAATGAAAGTAATTGACCTCGAAGAAATGAATTGAAGGCTTCGTATACATGATTTACTATCCAGCTCCCTTCCTATACCCCCTGAGTATCATATGTGGTCACGTGAGTAAACAAGCGGTGGTTGAAAAGATTCAGTGCAGTCCTCAACTGCAAATCATAACCAGAATATTCGTATTCCATCGATTGTTATCAAGCATCATATCAGAGGATACAATGAATGTTACAAGTAAGAATCTAACCAAGAGGGAAGTACGCTAAAAATTGGGTCAAACTTTGACGTTAAACCCGGTTGCCTCGATGCCTTGAACATTCATCGAAAGTTATAAATAGACAGTCGAAAAGGAAGACCATGGGATTACAATAAAACTGACGTTTCTCAAGTCCATATCCGTATCATTGAGGTAAGAGCTTCATAGTGATTCGATTTTGGTGTATTTTATTCGCCAAAACTAGTGATTGAAGATCAGATAGGTATTTTCATACTACACTTGCTATGAGAGATTGACCTGTAAAGGTCAAGTAAATAACACATTTTCACCAACTTTCGGCAGCTATAGCTAATCGCTACATTATTTGCCCAAGGAAATGTTTACATATATGTAAAGATGATCATCCATAGAGTTCACAAGCGCAGGACAGAAAGATTTGAAGGTTTATCGCCTGGTGAAAATTAGCTTTGTTGAATAGATACTTTCGGCGAGTTAAAATGTATGCCTCGCCAAAAAAAATAATTCGCTCATGAAACATAACGCAATTCACCTCAAAATCACGCAATCTAGTATTTAGACAGTGAGAAAGAAAGTCGTATGGTTTTTAAGAGTGGATGCCAGTAAGGATCGAGACTAATTCTTCAACTCAAAAAATTCGAATTTAATTTTCTTTCACCATATCATTCCTTTCGATGACCTATTTTAGGGAAAAATACTAAAAAGTTCCAGCGATTTTTATTTTAGGAGAAATTTCCAGTTTTTAAAAACCCGTCTGTCGACCGAAAATTTTCGGCTAAATAATAAGCCAAATTTGAACAGTCGGTGTGTGTTCGCCTCTAGCTCTACAACAATGATATTCAGTACACTGAATAAACGTTTCATGGTCTTTTCTACTGCATAATTTATTTTTCTGTAACTTCTGTAGTTGTTTTTCAAATTTGGTTTTAAAAAGGTATACTGAGCGCCATGAACGGAACGTTGAAATATAGGCAATGTTTGAAATACGAAAAAGGAATCTGGTACATCAATATTTGATGAAAATGCCATGTCCCAGGAAAGCTTCACGTTTGCTCTTTCAGTTTAGAAAGTTTCCAGCTTGGGAATTCAATGTAGCATTTTTGAGAAATAAAACTATTAGGCTTGGGACTGCCAAAATTAGCATAATTTTCGTCCTGTGGCGGACATTTTTGTCGTTAAAACACAAAACTTAATTCCAAAACACGACTATCTTGCACTTTTAGTTGATCGCTGCCAACTGATAACAATCTTGGAGTTAATAAGAGTTATTTTCAACCATATTTGAGCTATTTCAGCCACATAAGCTCCTAAAATAGTGACAATTAGCATATTCATTGTTCAAATATAAACACCGTTTCCGAAAATTGTGGTTCTTCACTCTAAAATGCTTAGAGTTTGCTCCAAATAAGATTTACAAACAATTGCACTGATTTCTAGTTCAAATTGGCGCTTATTCATGAAGAGTTCGGATATTTTGACACGATGCTCCACTTTGTTGACAAGCCAATTTATACCACTATGACGTAACGGCTTATTTATGAGGGGGACAGAATCGTGAAGAACAATAGAAATTTGAACTAAATCTGAGGTTCGCTTGATTTCAAATTGACTAGTTTCCAGATATTATGTTCATCGATACTTTTCCCACAATATTTACTGTACTTTTATCGCTTTCAGCTCTGTAAAATACATTTATTTGAGAAATCCTTTGTGTTGTTGCGTTTTGTCCCCCTCTACTGCCCTTAGCGTTTAATAAAGATTGTTTTGATTTGACGGCATAGATAATATGTAACGCAATGTAGCTGCTGCAAGTCACGCTACTGCCCTTCGAATCATATGAAATAATAAATCATAAAATATAATACTAAACAGAATTCATACTTGCTTGAATGGGTGGAATTTCGTATAAACGTTGTTTAAACAAAATTCGTATTTTGCTGTTATCTGATCGACCATCTATGCTAATTTTAACTTTTGCGAGAGTTATTTACGACTATCGAAACACAAACATTGTTGAAAATCATTCCTATTGACTCGAACATTGTTTTCCATCAGCAGCAATCAACTAAAAATGCAAGATAGCCGTGTTTTGGCGTTAGGTTTTGTGTTTGGATGACAAAAATGTCCGCCACAGGACGAAAATTATGCTAATTTTGGCAGTCCCAAGCATAATAGTTTTATTTCTCAAAAATGCTACATTGAATTCCCAAGCTTGAAACTTTCTAAACTGATAGAGCAAACATGAAGCTTTCCTGGGGCATGGCGTTTTCATCAAAAATTTATGTACCAGATTCCTTTTTCGTACCTCAAACATTGCCTATATTTCAACGTTCCGTTCATGGCGCTCAGTATACCTTTTTAAAACCAAATTTGAAAAATAACTACAGAAGTTACAGAACAATAAATTACACAGTAGAAAAGACCATGACACGTTTATTAAGTGTGCTTAATGTCATTGTTGTAGTTCTAGAGGTAAACACATACCGACTGTTCAAAGTTGGCTTATAATTTAGCCAAAAAAATTAAGTAGACAGACGGGTTTTTTAAAACTGGAAATTTCTCCTAAAATAAAAATCGCTGGAACTTTTTAGTATTTTTCCCTAAAAAAGGTCATCGAAAGGAATGATATGGCGAAATAAAATAAAATTCGATTTTTTTGAGTTGAAGAATTAGTCTCGATCCTTACTGGCATCCACTCTTAAGAGCAGTACTATTATTTTCCTTATTTCCGAGCTCGTTAAATGTGTCTCTAATTCTGACGTGTTTCGAGTCGATTTCAAGAGGACTGTTCAGGACCCGAAATGATCCCTGGCTCCGAAATGATCCCTGGACCCGAAATGATCCCCAAAGTGTCTAGATTGGCTCCGAAATGATCCCGGACCCGAAATGATCCCCAGACTGGCTCTGAAATGATCCCCAGTGAAATTCGGGAATGGTCCTAATCAGTCCGGCCGTTCCTTTCCTATTCTCTTTTTCTTTTTCTCAATAATAATAATAATAATAATAATAATAATAATATAATAATAATAATAATAATAATAATAATAATAATAATAATAATAATAATAATAATAATAATAATAATAATAATAATAATAATAATAATAATAATAATAATAATAATAATAATAATAATAATAATAATAATAATAATAATAATATATAATAATAATAATAATAATAATAATAATAATAATAATAAATAATAATAATAATAATAATAATAATAATAATAATAATAATAATAATAATAATAATAATAATAATAATAATAATAATAATAATAATAATAACTTATTCTTCAAAAAACAAATTACAAATGAGAGATAGAAAAATTAGATAAAAATCCTTATTTACAAAATTTAAAATGATCGCTTGGATTGTTCAATAACAATTAACTAATGATATTAGAATACAAACAATAAATGAATAATAATATATAATAATAATATATATATATAATAAAAATATAAAAAATAAATAAATAAAGATATATAAATATTATTTACAGATGGCTCCTACTGTCGTTTCTATATCTAAATCAATGTTTTTAATGTCACAAGGTAATCTCTTAAATGTTCTTGAGCCTCTCAGACATCATAGCAGATCTCAATATTGAGAACGAGACTTTGGCTCTAATCCATGAGATAACTGTTGCATATTGTTCACCTTTAAATTTTGTAAATAAGGATTTTTATCTATTTTTCTATCTCTCATTTGTAATTTGTTTTGAAGAATAAAGTTATTATTATTATTATTATTATTATTATTATTGCCTTATTATTATTATTATTATTATTATTATTATTATTATTGCCTGCCTTATTATTATTATTATTATGCCTTATTTTAATATTATAATATTTTTATGCCTTTATTTATTTATTTTTTATCTTTTTTATATATATATATGCTTATGCCTGCCTTATTCATATGCCTTGTTTGTATTCTAATATCATTAGGTTTAACAATAAGCCAACATTTCTTACCATTGGGAAAATATCCCAAATCTGGTCCAGTCACGTTATAATAATAATAATAATAATAATAATAATAATAATAATAATAATAATAATAATAATAATAATAATAATAATAATAATAATATAATAATAATAATAATAATAATAATAATAATAATAATAATAATAATAATAATAATAATAATAATAATAATAATAATAATAATAATAATAATAATAATAATAATAATAATAATAATAATAATAATAATAATAATAAAATAATAATAATAATAATAACTTTATTCTTCAAAACAAATTACAAATGAGAGATAGAAAAATAGATAAAAATCCTTATTTACAAAATTTAAAATGATCGCTTGGATTGTTCAATAACAATTACTAATGATATTAGAATACAAACAATAAAAAATAATAATACATAATAATAATAATAATAATAATAATAATAATAATAATAATAATAATAATACATAATAACAATAATAATAATAATAATTAAGAGATAGAAAATAAGAATAATAATAACAATAATCATCAATATCATCATCATCATCATACAGATAATAATAATAATAATACACTCACAATAGATTTTCAGTGAGGTATGTTAGGTATTACTTACATATTTTCTTTCTTCTGCAGACCTGCCTGCCTGCCTGCCAGCCTGCCTGCCTGCCTGCCTGCCTGCCTGCCTGCCTGCCTGCCTGCCAGCCTGCCTGACCTGCCTGCCTGCCTGCCTGCCAGCCTGCCTGCCTGCCTGCCTGCCTGCCTGCCTGCCTGCCAGCCTGCCTGCCTGCCTGCCTGCCTGCCTGCCTGCCTGCCTGCCTGCCTGCCTGCCTATTATGCCTGCAAGTATGCCTGCCTGCCTGCCTGCCTGCCTGAATGCCAAAACTGCCTGCCTGCCTGCCTTTTAAGTTTGCCTGCTTGCTTGGTTACTTACTTACTTACTTATTTACTTACGAGCTTGGAGCAACCGCTTTAGCCATCCACTATATAAAAGCTTATTGTGGCACACTATTCAAACTCAATTTGAATATAGATAATGGTAATAATAATGGTCAATCTTATATATGTAAATTAGATATGGGAATTGATTAATGCGTATATAAAGGAAATGACGCCCATCAAATATGCCACTTCCAGCAACCCACAAAGCTACCAGGGTCAGTTGTCCCAACCCCCCCCCCCCCCCCCCCCCCCCCCCCCCAGACAGACAGACAGACAGACAGACAGACAGACAGACAGACAGACAGACAGACAGACAGACAGACAGACAGACAGACAGACAGACAGACAGACAGACAGACAGACAGACAGACAGACAGACAGACAGACAGACAGACAGACAGACAGACAGACAGACAGATAGATAGATAGATAGATAGATAGATAGATAGATAGATAGATAGATAGATAGATAGATAGATAGATAGATAGATAGATAGATAGATAGATAGATTGATACCTTTATTTGAAGAGGGTAAAATCCTAATGAAACACTTACCTTTCTGAGCCTCCAGTGGTAAAGACCGTCGCTGGAAACAAGTTGACCAACAGGAAGTTCTTTCTTTTGATACATATATGTCAACGAAATTCCAATTAGAAATTTATAGGCCCTTGCTTGAATCCTCAGCTCTTTGTTGCACCATTTATTATTGGTGTCACATCCCCATTTGCTTCGAATCCTGTTGAGAATTTGTTCTGAGTTTAACATGTTTTTCTCTGCATTTTATTTTCTTAATTTCGAATTAAGCTCATGTTAAGAGTATCTTTTCTTTAGATTTAAATTATTGTGTGTACGCTCTGACTAATGGGCGCTTTCCATTTGGCAGAACTAACTGGTCTGATCAACCGGTTCTTAAATGGAATGCGTCAGTTCTGAGAACTATCTGAACCAGTTCCCAGAACTGATGTGTCAGTCAGTTCTGCCAAATGGAAAGTGCCATAAGTACAACATCAATGATTGCTAGACAAAGAATAGTACGTGGTACCTGGGTTCCAGCGCTTACTGAGTAGAGTACTCAAGATGCGATGGTTATTATTTGTAGTAATATTTGCCGGTAAACTAGGGGACTAGCTGGGACTCACGATAATGCACAACTGAACTGTAAGAGTGCATATCCAAGATACTTTTTTCGCGGGGCATCCGATATCAATACATATGGCACACAACTCAATTAATAATTAACACGCTAATGTCAAATCTCCCCCTCTGTCATAGTTCAACAATACTAAAAAATAAATGCCTCTATATGATAGATAGTCATGTCCTTATATGTATTATTACTATATTGTAATTAGTATGATATATTGTAATGCGCGTGTGAGCGTCTTCCTATGTAACACGCGCAATATAAATATTAAATTATTATTATTATTTTTATTATTATATGTCCAATTTCCTGGGCGGATGACTGCTCCTGAGAGGGTGCGGTAGGGTACTTCTGCAAATCTGGTCAGTCTCATGCGTAGGCGTTGTATCCTTGGTGGAAGTTCTCCCAGGTTCTTGGAGCCAAATAGCGGCACAAGGGGCTTGTAATCTTGTAAGCGTTCACAGGCCGACGTTGTCGCAAGCGCTTTCTTCTCGATTTGCGCATACTTTCTCATTCATTCATTCATTCATTCATTCATTCATTCATTCATTCAAACAAACGCGACAGGTTTCCTTCCTCCGTCAATGTGCTTCTGCTTTAACACAGCTCCGATGCCATACGAAGAAGCGTCTGCGGACCTGATTATCGTCTCGAGCGCAGGATCGTAGATGGATAAGGTAGTCGTTGAACTCAACGTCTCTTTAATCGCTTGGAAGGCTGCTAATTGTGCTTGATTCCACAACCAAGAGTCCTCTTTCAATAGAAGTTCTCTCAGTTGCTTTGTGATGTACTTGCCGATTTGATTGACCATACCCAGAGATCGTCAGAGTTCTGATACTTTTGATGGTGCTTTCACCTTCTTGATGGCTTCTACTTTACTGAGATCGATATTTATCCCATCTTTCCCCACGATGTGGCCAAGCTAATGGAATTTCACGTTGTCTTGGAGTCTAGAAGTCTGCTGAGAACTGTTTAGTCTCTCGCCATGCTCCTGCTTATAATCTCCTCCGCAGACCATAAGGTCGTCAACTTGACACACCACTCCTAGACGACCTTCAAGTATGCGCTGTATTGTTCTTTGAGAGTGTTCTGGTGTTGAAGAAATTCCAAACGGTAAACTGTTGTAGTTAAACCGTCCCCAAGGAGTGATAAATGCCAGAATCCTGAATTCGCATCGACTGAGCTTGGAACACACTTTGGCACCAGCTAGATGGACTAACGTTTCCTCTGTATTTGGCATTTGCTGAAGTTCGCGCAGTGATTCTTTGTTGAGTTGTACGAGATCGCCACAGATACGTACTTTTCCATTGGCTTTGGGAACCGGCTAAGACAATACTAGTAGAACACCAATCCGTTGGACTATCGACTATTTCTATATGACGTCGATCTGTTCCATTCTTTATAGTTCAGCTTCAACTTAATCTCTCAGCGTTATAGGAATCCGTCTTGGAGATGTTAGGTTGTGGCATTACATCCTGCCGTGCGAGTTTAATTTTGTATTCACCGGCGTCCATGCAACCCATTCCCGTGAATAGTTTCGGGAACTGTTCTTTGTAATTATTATCAGGCTTTGACATCTCGTCGATTCTCGCAATTCCTCCTAACGCTGTGGATGCTGCTCTGCGGCTGAGAAATGGTGTTTCCAGGTCTTTGCATTGATGATGGAGATCTCGTCTTTCGCCGCCTTTCCATTGAGCTCCAATTTAGCAGTTATATATCATATATATATTGTTCCCAGGCACATTATATGAGTCCTACAAGGACCATACAGTGTTTGTTTTGCGTAATGGATTATTTGACAACAAATACTTGTACAAATCTTCTCCATTACGTCCTCGATGCATAAGGTCCGGTGATTATAACAATTGTTTTATTACTTATATTTTTATGGTAATTCTATATCATAAACCTTTCAAATCAAACTATGCATGTTTTATTTCACATGTGAAATCATCATAATGTAATGCTGGTCTGCGATCAATCCCTGGAGATTTAAAATACAAAGACCGACAGCGGCCATGTTGGTGGAACAACCAAGAGAAGCTAATAAGGAATGATTTGTTATCGGGAACCAACGAACATGGCCGCCATGACGTCACGTGGAAACCAGCAATAGCACCTTTTAGGCGTGAAACATATAACTAATCAGCCAATCGAGAATATTGAAATATCCACCCAATCAGTGAACGAGAAAAACACTTGATTGGATTCCCCGGCGAAGCCATGATGATTGATGTTATGTGTTCATATGGCTGAACAATTTGTCTGAATTAATTATCCTTTAAAGGAATTTATAGATAAATAGAGGAACCAATCAATACCCAGAAAATTCAATAACGGAGGCCGAGTATTTGATAACAAAGAATACGTACCTTTTCAACTCATCATTGCCGTCGATTTCCCACAAGTTTGGGTCATCTTTGTCGATGTTAACATAACCCTTGGAGTCAACTCTATCCCATGACAGCATCCATCCACACCGGGCGTCTTTGCGATCACAATCTTTCTTGTTGACAATGCTGAAGGTATGGTTACCGTGCGGTACGAGTTTCCAATAACAATTTCTGTTGTTCATAGTTGTCGTCTTAGTGTAAGGAATCCCGTCGTGCAACCTCAACTGTTCAATATGCCTCGACCAAACTAAATCTTTTGGTCGACTGTTTCCATGATAACTCGCAAGACAATAATATCCAGCCATAGACCGATCATATTTTCCTAAACCCAACACAGCAATAGCAAAGGAGTCCGTTATGACACTGATATCTGGGTCAAAATATGGCAATATTTTGCTACCAAAATCAATAGTGTAAAATGGCTGCAGTAAAACTTTTGTCGCTTCGCCAATATTCTGTCTATGGGCCATTAGCCCATTGATATCATTCTGCAGAGATGAAGGTGACAACGATATCATCTGAGTTAACATCATATCCTTCAGCCCTGCAAGTTTTACATAAAGCTCAGTATATGTTATGCATTTCTGGGCATCCTTCACTTGATTTCCAGTTGACAGCCTCACGATCACCCTGGCTAGCTCTCCCATAAACGCTACTCCGAGAGTCATAGGTACTCGAGTCGAGGCCATTAGCGCTTCCATTTCGCTCAATGGTTGCCCTGACAATGCCGCCCCGTCCAGGTAAGCTTTAGAATGCTGAAAAGCTGACACCAAACCAACAGCTTTGTCAATGAGGCTCTCATCTCGGTATTTTTCTAAAGCGCTGTCAATTTGCTCCCTCACAATTGCATCCATACTTTTAGGCTCTTCGCCTTTACCAAACAACCCCAGCAAAGAAGAAACAAAACCTAAACCTAAACCAACCAACATACCAATTGGACCCAATGCGGCAGAGAAGGCCCCCACAATGTTGATCGCTCCCATTACCGCCCCTATTGGATTACTTCGAGCTTTGCCAAACATTTCCAGATTGGACGCTAAAACGTCCATCGTGTCTGATATGCTTGTCTGGTCATCGTCTGACAGAATTACAGTCGTTTCGCTTCTAAAACTTTTCGCCTCCAGTCGTTTCGCTTCTAAGTCTTTTCGCCTCCAGTCGTTTCGCTTCTAAAACTTTTCGCCTCCAAGTCCTTTCGCTTCTAAAATAATATACTTCCTAATAATGTTGCCGATGGTCCGTTCGCTTCTAAGGAATCGAAGGAAGGCTTGATCCCGGGGTTTGATATACTTATTGATCAGATAGATGTCCTAACTGACTACCGATTTTGGAAATTACTTTACAAATACGCGAAATGCGTGTATTATAACATAAGAGTTTGAAGAATTGGACAGTAATCATTTGTATTTCCCTAACATAAGAAGAACTGGACAGTGAGTAATTGACCTTTACAGTCAAGTTATTCGCTTGGAGTTTACTCGAATTCTGATTGGATTATTAAACAATTGCCCCTCCTTATATAGACAAGCTCCAAGCTTCGCATCTCAGGGAATTGTAAA
Organism: Actinostola sp. cb2023; assembly: GCA_033675265.1. Taxonomy (NCBI): domain Eukaryota; kingdom Metazoa; phylum Cnidaria; class Anthozoa; order Actiniaria; family Actinostolidae; genus Actinostola; species Actinostola sp. cb2023. The sequence goes on along the minus strand of JAUJYZ010001583.1, from coordinate 387,082 downwards.
CATTGGTGACGCTACTGATCAACACGGTAATAGTAGAATCACGTACCAAGAGACGATGTCGGTCGACTGTCGGCCAACTTGTCGACCAACAAACTATCGACAGTCGGTCGACAACCTACCAACTGTCGGCCGATACACGGTATATATACACCGACTGTCGGCCGCCGGATCAGTACGATCGTTATTATTTTGATATTTTGAATGTATCATATCAGTACGGCCGAATTGGTTTTTCATTACCAAGAACGTAAGAGTCATTAAAAGGAAAATAGCGGACCTTTACAGCCAATACCGTACGTTCGAGTGATGCGAATTAGAAAAACCCTCAGCTCGCAGGGTATTCTTTCACTGACTTAGCTTATAAGTTTACTCAACGGCCAGCTAGCCGATCAAATAAGACACAGGAAGCCCAATACACAAGCAACCCCCAAATAAGATACAGGAAGCCCAATAACTCCAATACACAAACAGAGGCTGGTGAGCCTGTGGTTTCATGTATAATTCTCTAATCATAAAGAAACATCTGAAGATTTAAATCAGTCCACTTTATTTGATGTTTGTTTGATCTAGATGTCAAACGTGTTATTCAGCACAAGTTACGTTCGATCGAGTGATGCGTGACAAACAACGCCGTAACCACAACACCGGCCGTAGCTAGCAACTGTAAACAACAAACGTGCGGAAGCATCTTAAAAACATTTATGAACAAAGATACGTTATATGTTATAGCAGATATTGAACTAAGAAATACAATGAAAACTTCTTATTTATGGTTATAATAAGAGATCGAGTCATTTGCCGATGAAACTGGTTATTTATAGTAAGCTTATAAACGGCGAAAGTAAGAGATAAATACCGAGAACGGAGGCAATAAGCCATATAAATCCCGAGGGCCGTAGGGCCGAGGGATTTATAGGCTTATTGCCGACGTTCGAGGTATTTATCTGACTTAGTTTAAATTTGACAAGGTTTTCGCACGAAGCAATCTGAGGCATTTTCTGGTATGTTTTGGAGTGTTATTTAGCATGAATACTATATGAATAGCATGAAGAATAGCATTTCAGTGCTCATTATGAATTCACCGGGATGTATTCATATACAACCCAGGGCTGTATATGGATACATCCCGGTGAATTCATAATGAGCAATTCAATTCAATTCTATTGTTCAACCGGTCAATACCGGAGATAAAGCCCTATGAATAACAAAGAAAACCGTGTCAAATTTAAACTAAGCCGCGTTCGTTCCCATATTGTCCATTTATTATCAGTTTCTTACTGGATTCTTCTTACTTCAAGTCGGATTAATTATATAACTGGTTTATAGCTTGGTTACTGAGTTGTCACATTCAAGTCACACAACAGTGCTTTCAGCGCTTCCAAAGATTGATCGATCCCGGGGTTTGATATACTTAATCGCTTAAAATAAGCTTTTTTAAACACAATACATGTTCTTGTGCACAAAATAAGTGAATCCACCAACTAGGGACTTTTAAAAATTTTAAAAATTTATCGCGGGGTTTGATTGTTTGTTGCTGAAGGAACCTTGCTGATGTCACACAAGAGTGCTTTCGCATCCATGGAGTGACCGCTTGGGAAAATTAGGCTTTTATCTGAATGATAATTACCTCTACACTCGCTTTGTCGCGATCACTGCTAATAACAACCCAATCGCTTAAACTCTGTCGTGTAAACAAGCCTTTACTCTGAATGTTTGAAAATCGAAAATCGAGCCTTTCCCAGTCCGAGTAAGAATCACAGACTGTGGTTAATAACTCGTAAATGGAGGTAAATATTGTCCTCACGATATCAAGTATTTAACATATATAATGTATTTCACTAGCCTTCTCTTAGTATTTCACGATGTTTCTTGAAATTTCTCTTGATATTTCATCACTTTCATTTAGAAGCGAACGGACCTGTCATTAGAAGCGAAACGACTTGCCATTAGAAGCGAAACGACTTTTGAATGTGGAGGCGAAAAGTTTTAGAAGCGGAACGACCTGATACCGTCTGACAAGGATGCCCACTTAGTTTTGAGGCCAGTAACCCTTGCTTTAACACGAGTTGCAAGGGGACCTTGAAATTCAGAAAGTTTGCTTTCAACGTCTGATATCAACGCGATTGGAGGACCTGCAACAATAGAATAAGTTACAATATTGTGAGCAAATCTTGTCCAATCGTACTGAGCTATTCGTGTTTGTTGCTACGGGGTTGCTACATGAGGTTCAAAACTCTTCTAAGCTATTCCTTTAAACACGTCTGAATCTCTTGGATATATTAGGTGACTTGTATTTATTATCATTGTTATTCAGAACAACTTGAGTCTGACTCAATGAACACCTACGCTTACTTTCTTTCTAAATAAACGTAAGACCGAAATTGTGCATTTCGGTTTAATATCAACTTGAAAATGCGCATTTTCGCTCTTACGTTGATTTTGTTTTACATGAAACTGGCCTGCAGGCTCTGCTACTTTACTGCAAATCTTGTCCAATCGTACTGAGCTATTCGTGTTTGTTGCTACGGGGTTGCTACATGAGGTTCAAAACTCTTCTAAGCTATTCCTTTAAACACGTCTGAATCTCTTGGATATATTAGGTGACTTGTATTTATTATCATTGTTATTCAGAACAACTTGAGTCTGACTCAATGAACACCTACGCTTACTTTCTTTCTTAATAACACACCTACAAAAAAATACTCGTTTCTGATTGGCCGATTGACTGTGGATTTTTTCTTAATACCGTGCAATTAATTAATTGCACCGTGCAATTAATTAATTGCACGGTATTAAGAAAATTGCTATTTTATTATTTGTGGTTGTGATTGCGTTACGTGCGATTTGCTACTATAAAGAAACTCATATTTTTTGTAGGTGTGTTATTAATAGGAAATACCACTTAGTTCTCGAAGAATTAATGAAAAATACCACTTGTATTTGATGAAAGTGGCTGAATACCACTCGTGCTACGCACTCGTGGTATTAAGCCACTTTCATCAAATACGCGTGGTATTTTTCATTAATTCTTCTCGAACTGTGGTATTTCCTATACAAATAAACGTAAGACCGAAATTGTGCATTTCGGCAGTTTAATATCAACTTGAAAATGCGCATTTTCGCTCTTACGTTGATTTTGTTTTACATGAAACTGGCCTGCAGGCTCTGCTACTTTTTTTTCTAGTTAGTTAGTTAGTTAGTTAGTTATATAGTGCGTACGTTAGGGTTAAGGTAGGTGGGTATTAGGTAGGTAGGTATAGGTAGGTAGGCGTTTGATTGTTTTTATTTAAAAATACTGTTTTATACTTACTAGAATCCTGTTGAACTTTCCTCAGGGGTTTCTTGCTGCCTTGCTTGAGCAAATATTTGTCTTGTCCTCCGTCCTTCTCTTTCATTTGCTCTTTCATTTTCTCCATAGTTTCCTTCGCCTGATATATGAAACAAGACGTTATAAGCGTTATAACTCGGGTTTCTTTTAGATCAAACGCATTCAAATAGGAAACCTGATGACACTTTATCGCTATAATGAAGTCGTTTATAAATGCTGATATATACTAGCAATGCTTATGCCTATTTTACAGTACACATTATACATTGTAACACATAATTTCCACAGTGAATAACACCATGCAGCTAGTCTAGCAGAATGGTTAACGGCAAGCAAGTCAGGTTATAACGTGACAACAGAGTGAAAAGGACGTCCAATTAATAACTCGGGCATTACTCAAGATACCCGACTAATAAGATTATTGCTATAACACTATCGACTGCACCTCCTTCTTCGCCAGTTTAAGCCATTCTGGTTCTCCTTCCGTTGTCAGAATCTTGAGCTTTTCGGCTCTTTCGCTTGGTGACATTTTTTCTTCACTCCGCCCTGAACCTTCTTCTAAAATAAAAACAAACAAACGAGGTTTCAAAATAAATTATCTGCAGAGAAAGTTTTATATAAAGATAGCAGTACTGCTAAATATATAATGATACGTTCAAAAACTCATGCATAATTCACGAGCGTTTGGTCCAATTACAGGAACCACATCCATCACGTGAATGAGCCTAAAGGCAACAGTTCACGAACAATCACCGACTATCCACTAAATTAAACACACTCCTGCTCGTTTATTAAATAGTACTTAAAAAGCTAATTTATTTTATGTATTTTTTAGTTATCATGCAAGTATAATTGTTCAATTAATGAATTAGACAATATACATATATTTTTAATAGCACTTGAGCGATGAGGCCTCGACCATCGCACAGAATTACCCATACAAATCGGTCATATCCTTAAAATACGTTATATTTGAAGGAGCGATAAACTATTCTTATTTAAATCTCAGAGTTTTCCCCTAAAGTAGAAAATATATCGAAAATTTGGTGGGAAAAGCTTTTTTAGGGCTAATATAGTGAAATTCGCGGGTTATTCTCTTAAACTGGAACCCAGTTCCCGCCCGGCCAAACGCTCGATCCATTGTTATAAACTCCCCTGATTTCGCGGCTTATTTTGTCCGTGGTAAAAAAGAAACTGGTGCTTAAATTTATGTAGCTATAGCAATGGAGGCTAGGCTGCAAGGTCAGAGAAAAATGGCAGCCGATGGAAGTGTTTTGAAGCTAAAAATCGTCTCGTAATTTGACATTTTCGACTGTTTCGATTCGTTGGTATGAAACAGAACTTCAAGGAAAATCGCTAGAGAACATTGGCATGGAAGAAATATTGATATTGGAAGCAATCGAGCTATGTCGGGGCACCAAAATTCAAGTGTTGTTTTTACTATATTTCGCAAGGCTGAGCAACAGGAATCGATCGAACTGCTGGCATGATGAAATCCCATACATACGAACACTACGGAGACCTGACATTCACCCTGAAAAAATCGCTAGAGGACGAAAGGATATTTACAATCGACAACTTGGCAAGTAAACTTTAGTCGCAAGTATTTTGTATTCCGTTGTTGTTTTGTATCGTAGATCACTGGTTCATTTGTAAATGACAGCCTAAACATTGACTTTCTTCAATTTTACTGTAAATTTTAAGAAGATCGAGTGGCCGAGTGCCGTAATGGGAATGGGTCTAGCAATATAATTAGGATAAAATCCCGGATGTGACACAAATTTCTGTGCGATGCGAAGGATGATCTTCACAGACCACATATGCACTGGCTATCGGGAGTATGCTTGGCTTCTGCATGCTGCTGGAGAGCTGGTGATGTTTTGTCAGGGACGTCGTCATCCAGTGTTGTATCAGGTAAATCCTCAGAGGGTTCCATGACACAGTTGTCGTCGGCATTTGTAATTTGATTGTCTTCTACTCCTTGCAGCACATTATCCATCCTCCACTTGCTGACTCCGAAAGGGACGGGCATCATCCTGCCGATTGACTTGATTTTCTAACTTCTTGGTAGGCAGCATTTAAATGGCGTTCATGGAGTTTGAGGTTATTGAAGTAGAATATTTTGGAAGGAGAATTGTGGTCCCCCTCTCTTTTATCTCATTGGTGACCTCTGTGATTTGGTTTACAATCTCATCAAGCCCTAAACAGTGTATGTGAAACTTTTCAGCCTCATCCGGTTTCAGTTGTGGGGTTGTATAAGAACACAAGGTCACCCTCATTGTAACGGTAATTGACGATACCGTAAATCGGAGTTCTGCCAGCAGAATGGGGTCTGCGCATGCCAGCAGGATGGGGTTCTGCCAACAGGATGGGGTTCTGACAGAAGGATGGGGTATGCCAGCAGGATGGGGTTCTGCCAACAGGATGAGTTCTGCCAGGAGGATGGGGTTCTGCCAACAGGATGGCAGAACGGCCAGCAGAATGGGGTCTGCCAGCAGGATGGGGTCTGTGCACTGCTGTTGCCTTAGTCTTATTTATTTGCATATCTCACACAGTCTGACTAAAAAGGGTGGATTAAAAGTTCATAAATTGAACTGAGTGAATGTATAAGTTGATGCCTTCTGATTAGGCTTTCACCCACTTAGTGCATGCACTTTGAACAATCAGCATCATTATACATGTATTGTTTTCCACGCTTTGTCCTCGGTAGAGTTCTAATAATATTAATGTGGACTCGTTGGAGTGGGTAACTAGATGGAATGGGCTGTAGTGGTGCCTTGGTCTTCCTTCCATGGGACTAGCACTTTTCACGAGTCACACAAGCAAAACAGTAATCTTTCACATCACCGAGTAATCCTTGTCTTCAAACATTACTTTTTTCAAACACAAAACGACGTTCTAACCATGAGCCAATTTCAAAATTAATAGGTTCGACTGAATTAAGCACATGGTTAGTTTGAAGTTTACCCTAAAACAAAGGCACTAGTTCTTCGCCGAAAATGGCATTACTACCTGATTCGTCAATATTATTGTCCATCAATTCTTGGTCAAAACTGTGTTCGTCCTCTCCCTGAAACGACATTAATATTAATGACATGAAGTTGCCGCGTTTCTACATTGTAGATAACCTTAGGCGACATTTTAAAGTTAAATCGGCTAAAAATGTAATGCAACTTTAGATGATTTAATTCGACTTCAGGCAAATTTGAGCATACAGTAATTTAGGCCGACGCACGGCAATTTTTTAAAAGACTGATATTTTAGGAAAACCGATCACCTCTTTACGGTATATACAGTATACAAAGGAAACATATATTTTGGTTGAAATAATGACTCTTTATTATACGCCACCTAAAACAATCGAATAGCATTAGGAATATAAGTAAAATAGTGTACTTAGGGCGATCGATTTGAGGCAATTTAAGGCGACTACTTTTAATGAAATTATTTCTGCAGTTTCTTCCAAACAGTTGACCGTTACAATGTAAAATCAAGATATGCTCTTCCTGTCTTTCAAAAAGAGAAGAAGAAGGAGAAGAAGAAGAAGAAGAAGAAGAGGAAGAAGAAGAAGAAGAAGAAAAAGAAGAAGAAATATACATAGAAGTAGAAGAAGAAAGACGAAGAAGAAGAAGAAGAAGAAAAGAAGAAAATATAAATTTAAGGACGTTCGCGCGCATTGTTCACGCGCATCTTTTCTGCGCATAAAATCAAGGTTCGAATCATCTCGGTCCAGTCCTCTTTCCTCACGTCCAAGATGGCAGCCAGTCACGCATGTTACGTAGACGATTTTCATCGGCTAATATCTCGAGAACGATACCGGTGACCCCCATTTTTTATTTTGTGATTTTACAAAGAATCATAAAAGCTCCCCATGTACCAAATTTAAAGAAAAAACATGGTTAGATTTTGATAAAAACACGAATTTAGATGAAAACTTCAACCTACCTTCACGCAAAAGAGTCGTCGATGGCTACGTGGTGACTGTAAATATGAGCCAAAAACTACAGGTTGTTTCTATATATTCACAAATCTTTGTTCATAATTTTATTCTATAAACTCTTAGATAGCCATTTGAGGAAAATTTTAGCAATCCGTTTAGTTTTTCTACAAAAAAAATACCTGTCATTCTCGACTTTCCATGGATTTAACGCACGTAATTTTCGATCAGAAAAAGGATATATTTTGAAGAAATCTTGCTCCATAGCGAAGTCGGTGCCCCCCATTTTTTATTTGCTCATTTAGCTTCTATAATGATCTTATTTCACCATACGAAGTTTCAGGGAAAAAACACGGATAGTTTTTTTTGCCCGCGAACGTCCCAACCTAATGATCTCGACCGCGGACTGCCAATCACCTAACTCAAACATTGTATGTTGTGTGATGAGCTTAATTAATTAACTAGTTTATTCATCAATCAAAGTATTGCTGTTCTCATATCATAGGTATTTAGCAAAGAAACTTACTTCTGGAGTTGTTACTTTCTCCGTTAGGTTGCCCTGATGTCTTTCAGCTGCTACGTCGTGAACGAGTAGCAATATAAGAGCTATCGGCAGCAACTGACGCTACACATGATTGATATCAACTGAATGTCTAAAATGGAGACAAGTAATGTGAATTACTTTTCATAATTAGAAAATGTCTTTGTTTGAGTGGCGTTCCTACAATCCTACATGTTTTTCTTAGCTCATAACTCATCATTGGTGTTTTTTTGGCTTGGTTTTACATGGTGTTCATGTCCTGTTGCCAATGCTCTAACTAGGTTGGTTGTTAAGCTAATCAATAAATTAGCTTAAATAAAAAGGACAAAAGATCAATACAAACCTTTGCTCTACCGATGGCTAAGACGACAATGGAGTCTTGTTACAACCTTTCACTCTGTAATTTCTTGGGATTACATCATCCTTTAGTAATGACATTGCCAGATATCGTGGTAACTCGACTGGCTCATCTCATGTGGTTTTAAACGCTTAATAGAATATTGGAGTTTAACCTTTATTATCTTTTAGACTTTTTATGCAGGTGACAAATGCAAATCAGTCATTAATTACACTGTATTACAATCCAAAGTAATTTCCAAAACTTCAATTCAATATTTAGAACAAAACAAAACAAAATGAAGACAATTCACGATTTCATATAATACAAGATCTGTTTCAAATGATTTAGAAATCCGACTTTGTTGAATGAAATGACTAATTAGAGGAGCGGAGTAATTTGTGTTTCGGTTTCTGGGTGTGGACATGTCCAGGCAGTGGATCGGTTTAATTAATAAGAATGAGTAAGCGAGATTTCTGACTCATTTATATAGTTCATTAAAAATTATGGTTATGAAGTCCGGTTATCTTCAAAGGGTTTGGCAAAGAAGCCAACATGGATATTGTTACGGTTGAGTGTTTTTAAAGCCTTTGGGGTTTATTGGCCGATCTTTTCGTATTTGCAGGTGACAAATGCAAATCAGTCATTATTTACACTGTATTACTAACATTCTGTTTTGCACAATGAAAAGTACTGTGATTTCCAAAGCAGCTGAATTCAATTTTTAGAAAAAATAAAACATTAACAGAATGAAAGACAAATTAATCACAATTTCATTGCAAAATCTATTGCCAAGTTAGCCCAAGTTGTAAAGTACATTATTTAGAAATACGACTGTGGTTCAGTAAGTAAATCGCTAACGAAGCATGGGATGCGTTACTATTTCTGGGTGTTGACGTTTCCAGGCAATGTATCGGTTTTAATAGGAAGAAGTAAACATTAGCTAAGTAATAGAAGCTATATAGATAGATAGATAGATAAACTTTATTTATGTGTCAAATGTAATTAGCTGAGGGGAAAATCCCTCTACTAATAGGGGGCACCTAAAACTAAATCTAAAATATATATATTAAAAATAAATAAATAAATCTACGTATAAAATTCCCAATATAAAATATAAAACCTATTATCTATTCTAATAAGATAGTACAATAGCTAAATATTTAAAAACTATTAATAAACTAAATTAATTGTTACATAAGTAGCATCCTTTACAGCCATCATCTAATAACTTGGTAATGTCCCTTTTGTGTATTCTGGTTTTAAATTCATTTAGAGTTTTACATAACCTTTCGTCTTTTGGAAGTTTATTACATAGTAGCTTCGGTCCCATTGATAGAATGTTTTCCGTATGTTACTGTATTAAAGCTGTGGTAATACGAAGCTAAGTCTGATTTCCTTAACTTATACGGCGTGTCATGACTTTAAAAAATGGATTTAGATCATTTAGATACTGTTTTCGGGGTAAAAAAGGTGGGGATGACCGTCGGAAAACCTAAAGAATAAGTACAAAAATAATTGACTACAGTAACTGTAGTCACCGTTTATTGTTGGCTTGGCAACCGTGATTCGAGACTGATATTTTTTAGCATTGTCGCGAGAGCACCCTTAAAATACCAGTTTTCAGGAAAGGGGAGTTGAATTTGCGATTTTTACGATTCGATCCTTTTCCTTCTGAATCTTCAAACGTGGAAAAAAAACATTTTCAATCATTACATTTCTCAGAAATGTGTTTCAATTTATTGTCGACCGATACCTTTTAAACGGGTTTAATAATAATAAACAATTGGTAAAGCAACCGCACGGCGTGACGGCAGTCTGTGAGGATCCATACACGTTGATTAAAATCGGTCATCCGGAAGTGCCCGAGTAATTATACAGTTGAACCTCCGGATGCATCCACTCTCGAAAGCAACCACCTCTCCTAAGCGACCAGTTTTCCAAAATTCCAAAAGTTCAGTTCAAAGTCAAATCACTATAGTTGGAACCTCTCGTAAGCGACTACCTCTCGTAAGCGACTACATGGCTCAACATTTTGGGTGATCGCTTACTGGAGGTTCGACTGTATGCATGTTCGAAACTAGTGAAATGTTCGAAACGCTCAAAACCACTCAAAAACACAATTTCTTGCTCAGATTTCTACACCAAAGTGTTCTCTTATTATCAGACTACTGTTGTGAAGACATTTTTGAGAATCTCATATCCTTTGAAGTCTTTCCAAGAGCTTTGACCATTCGAAAATCCAACGGATATGGCACGGTCCACTGATTCTACGTTTGGGCTTCCTGTGCTGTAAACAAGTGTGCTGGCAGTATTTGTATTTCGTATATACACACCTTTCAGTATTTTATATCAGTATCTTTCGTTGTAAAGAAAAACCTACATTTTCATTTCATGTAAAGCTTTATTATCAACGCATTATCAATGTTGTTTTATGGTCTTTTATCGAAAATTTATGATAAATATTTCATATTTTCGTTTCATCCAAACGAGGCTCGTTCCAGTCCACTGTCCAGTGACGCCTGCTGTTTTCTGTGAGTCGAACGAAGTTTGAAGTTCGAGCATCAGTGATTACTCACTCTAAATATCTTGTTATCCCACCTTTGACATCATTCATAGTTACTACGGTCTTACGTGTACAGTTTAACGTTTCTCAGGCTTTGTTTTCAATAATGAAGAAGTAGTCAAGGTAGGTTTGGTGGGTGATTGTTTTCGGTCTGTCTGATCGAGAAAGATACAGTTTACGTAAAGTTTAAGCTTATGATCGTCAGGCAAAAGCTCTAATTCTCCATTTCGTTAATCTAGTATTTAAACTAGTCCACCAAAATGGATACTGAATGGACAGAATACCAATGTAAGTCTGGAGAGACTTTGTTTATCTACAACAAGGTAACAGGAGAACACAAGTGGCCCACACAATACAACAATGTAAGTTGAATGTTATGGAGGGGGATTCTGAACTAAAATACCATTATATATACATTGTATACACCTATTTCAAAAAACGTTGGCATCTGAATCTGAAATCTGAATCTGTGACCTAAACACACTCGTAGTCACACTATTCGCCAACGCAGGTCTTTGCCTAAAGGTCGTGTAGGCATATTCCAGTAATTACAAGATAGATCACAACTCGTATATAATAATAATATGATATCAGATTCAGATTCAGATTTCAGATGCCAACGTTTTTTGAAATAGGTGTATACACTAAATTGCAGAAACGCCGTTGTAGTATACATTTATACAAAATTAATATACAAATATCTAATGAAATGCAAAATGTTAGACATGCTAAAATACAATTGCTTAAGCACAAAATAGTGCTGAAAATTATTGTGTTACTAATCTAAAATTGATGATTCTGATATATTAGAAGAAAATAAGTAAGAGATAAATACCGAGAACGGAGGCAATAAGCCATATAAATCCCGAGGGCCGTAGGGCCGAGGGATTTATAGGCTTATTGCCGACGTTCGAGGTATTTATCTGACTTAGTTTAAATTTGACAAGGTTTTCGCACGAAGCAATCTGAGGCATTTTCTGGTATTTTTTGGAGTGTTATTTAGCATGAATACTATATGAATAGCATGAAGAATAGCATTTCAGTGCTCATTATGAATTCACCAGGATGTATTCATATACAACCCAGGGCTGTATATGGATACATCCCGTTGAATTCATAATGAGCAATTCAATTCAATTCTATTGTTCAACCGGTCAATACCGGAGATAAAGCCCTATGAATAACAAAGAAAACCGTGTCCAATTTAAACTAAGTGATGTTTCGCACTTTGTATCTCATAATGGACGGCCTACGGTTTGACATAATGGCATGACGTTTTTTTTATAATGGACCTACATTGTACAGATAACAGTGTATGGTTTGGTGTAATTAATGGACCTACGGTTGACGTACATGATGTCATGATGGTTTGGCATAATGTACCACATACAGATGTACTTGTACATGTAAGCTGTGTATAATGTATAATGGACGTATGGTTCAATGACATACATTATGTAATGGCATGACGGTTTGGCATAATGGACCTACAGTTTGACATAATGAACCTGTGGATTGACATAATGGCATGACGGTTTGACATAATGGCATGACAGTTTGACATAATGGACCTACATGTAAGGTTTGACATACATGTACATGTAATGGACCCCGGGTTTGATATAATGGACCTACATGTATGGTTTGACATAATGCCATCACGGTTTTACGTAATGGACCTAAGGTTTGACATAATGTCATCACGGTTTGACATAATGGACCTACGGTTTGACATGATGTCATCCTGATGACGGTTTGACATAATTAATGGACCTACGATTTGTCATATTGGTACCCAGGTTTGATATAATGGACCTACGATTTGACATAATGTCATCACGGTTTGACGTGATGGACCTATGGTTTGACATAATGTCATCACGGTTTGACGTAATGGACCTAAGGTTTGACATAATGTCATCACGGTTTGACATAATGGACCTACGGTTTGACATGATGTCATCCTGATGACGGTTTGACATAATTAATGACGATTTGTAATAATGGTACCCAGGTTTGATATACACCTACGATTTAACATAATGTCAACGGTTTGACGTGATGGACCTATGGTTTGACATAATGTCATCACGGTTTGACCTACGATTTGACATAATGTCATCACGGTTTGACGTGATGGACCTACCATCACGGTTTGATAATGGACCTACAGTTTGGTCACACGGTACGATTCTATGGTTTGACATAATGTCATCACGGTTTGACATGGACACGGTTTGACGATGTGATGACGGTTTGACATAATTAATGGACCTATTTGTTTTGACCCAGGTTTGAATAATGGACCTACGATTTGACATAATGTCATCACGGTTTGACGTGATGGACGGTTTTGACATAATGGGTTTGACGTAATGGACCTAAGGTTTGACATAATGTCATCACGGTTTGACATAATGGACCTACGGTTTGACATGATGTCATCCTGATGACGGTTTGACATAATTAATGGACCTACGATTTGTAATAATGGTACCCAGGTTTGATATAATGGACCTACGATTTAACATAATGTCATCACGGTTTGACGTGATGGACCTATGGTTTGACATAATGTCATCACGGTTTGACGTAATGGACCTACGGTTTGACATAATGTCATCACGGTTTGACGTGATGGACCTATGGTTTGACATAATGTCATCACGGTTTGACGTAATGGACCTACAGTTTGACATAATGTCATCACGGTTTGACGTGATGGATCTATGGTTTGACATAATGTCATCACGGTTTGACGTAATGGACCTACGGTTTGACATGATGTCATGACGGTTTGACATACATTGTACATTGTAATGGACCTACAGTTTGACATACATTGTGATGGTACCCAGGTTTGATATAATGGACCCACAATTTGACGTACAAATGTAATGGCATGACAGTTTGACGTGATGGACCTATGGTTTGACATAATGTCATCACGGTTTGACGTAATGGACCTACGGTTTGACATGATGTATTGACGGTTTGACATAATGGAGCTACAGTTTGACATAATGGTACCCAGGTTTGATATAATGGACCTAAGATTTGACGTACAAATGTAATGGCATGACAGTTTGACAGTTTGACATAATGGCATGAAAGTTTGACATAATGTGACATCTCACGATTTGACATAATGGACCTACATGTATGGTTTCACATAATGGCATTCATGACAGTTTGACATAATGGCATGACGGTTTGACATAATGGCATGACGGTTTGAGATAATGGCATGACGGTTTGACATAATGGCATGACAGTTTGACATAATGGCATAACGGTTTGACATAATGGACCTACATGTACATTCTCGAAATAGAAAAGTGATGGTGACCCATGGGAATTATACAAGTATTTTGAGGTTAACATGCTTGACTTGCGCTTATAGAAAGTATTATCAACCATTGTGTCACAAATCTTAGTACCGTATTCACTGGCGTATAAGCCGCACTCGCAGATAAGCCGCATCCCGAGTTTGGCAACGCAAATTTTGGAAAAACTTTAGGCCATTGAACAAGCGCCTAAAACCAACACTAGTACTTTTCATTTCAAATTACCATACATAGGTCATTTAGACTCTAGCATTGCTCAGAAACATGTTCGACGCCTCTCTAAATACTATTGCAATAACATAGATATTGTTATAGCCTTTTCTTCTTTCAAAATAGGTAGTCTCTTAAAGGGGGACTTGAACCCAAAACGTGAATTTTTTTAAAGCAAACGGAATAAACAGTTGAAAGTGTGCTAAATATCACTTCGTTGTTGATTTTTCTCAAAACTTTCGGGAAATCGTTCAAATTTAACGTTAAAGACAGAAAACCGAACAATCTCCGAACACACCCCGAAAGAAGGACGCCCTGTTGTGACGTCACAACAGGGAGTCATTCTTTGAACACTAAATGGCGGACAAGCAGGAGCGGATGTCAGAAGTTTTACTAGATGTTTTATTGAAGAGGAATTAGATGAAGGGAGAAAATAAGTGCAGTAAAGTGTAGAGCTATACTAATATGAGCCAAATAGACACCAAGACGATGATGGAGAGGCAGAAGAAGAGCCACAGATTGTGATGAATTTTCGAATTCGAGTGCAGTCTGCAGATCGTCTAGGATTTTACAATACTCAATAGTAAGCTTTATATAGATATAAACGTTTTAAAATGTGTTTCACATCATTTGACATAGTTCGTTGTTTTGTACTTGTTGAAAATGTGCTTGAAATTGAAATTGAACAATAAGTTTATTGTAATGGAGACTGAGAGTGAGACTGAAAGTTGATTAAGCTTATTAAACTAAAGCTTATATTAAGCTTATTATCATTATTTATACTGTAGAGTCGAATCCCTAGATTTTCTAGTCTATTTCCTCCATCCACCAGCTTACTCATCCAGGTTTCTCCAGCATGCCTGTGTTGCTAAATCTAATGATGCTCCAGAAGTTCAATTGCTTGGTTTCAATCAGCTGTTAAAACTCCTTGAATCTCATTATTAGTCGGGCTTCCTGTGGAAACTCCGACTCTAAAAATGAGCTCCGTTCTTCGTTGACCCCAAATCACTAATTGGGTTCTACAGCGCATGCGCCCTGTGCCGGCCGCTAAGATAATCACCGAAGGCTCTAACAACATGACCAGTTATCAATACGAGACTGGGCGAGTCTGAATTCACAAACCTTGTTGGAGGAAGTTTATCAGTGTCGTCTTGTTTTCAAAATAACCACAATAATTCATAGAGCCGATGGATTTATCAATCCAGTACTAGTACTGCAAAGGGTTTAGAGATCTTTAGAACTTAAAAAAAACCGAATCGAAGTGAGTTGATACACGCAGTCGGCGGTGAAGAGAACAGTTGTAAGGTTTTCAGCCGACCGATAACCGTCGAGGTAAATCCATATTTACACTTCATCCAAACATTATTTAATCACTCTGCGATGTCTAGTTTATGTATACGGTATTTGTATTTGTATGGATATATTTATGGTAACAGATAAACTATGTCATTGTCATTCATGACTCGCCGAGTTTGTGAAATCGCAGCCGTACTGAAATTGCAAGGAAAGCATGTCCTATCGAGCTCGAGTCAGCAACGATGAGGAATCAAACACTGTTTTAATCGCACTATAAGATATCTATATTTAGTTCAACAAAACGCTCATTGAGCGTTCACTCGTGCCCTGGTGCAATTGCGTTCTGAAATGAAGCCGGTTCATCAGTAATGAAAGACGCATGGTCACCAACATAAACATTAACAAGAGCGAACTATTTGACCCGTTTGTAAGAGATAAATACCGAGAACGGAGGCAATAAGTCATAT
Source organism: Actinostola sp. cb2023 (assembly GCA_033675265.1). Lineage (NCBI taxonomy): Eukaryota > Metazoa > Cnidaria > Anthozoa > Actiniaria > Actinostolidae > Actinostola > Actinostola sp. cb2023. Next base: position 371,053 of record JAUJYZ010001583.1, on the reverse strand, counting down.
AAATCCCGAGGGCCGTAGGGCCGAGGGATTTATAGGCTTATTGCCGACGTTCGTGGTATTTATCTGACTTAGTTTAAATTTGACAAGGTTTTCGCATGAAGCAATCTGAGGCATTTTCTGGTATTTTTTGGAGTGTTATTTAGCATGAATACTATATGAATAGCATGAAGAATAGCATTTCAGTGCTCATTATGAATTCACCGGGATGTATTCATATACAACCCAGGGCTGTATATGGATACATCCCGGTGAATTCATAATGAGCAATTCAATTCAATTCTATTGTTCAACCGGTCAATACCGGAGATAAAGCCCTATGAATAACAAAGAAAACCGTGTCAAATTTAAACTAATAATTATTACAGCGTGAAGCTCTCGACTATGACCGCCTTTAATGTATTCACATACTTTTGTCTCGCCATCCTCCAATTAGTGGTTAGATCAGATATAAGATAAGACAATCCTGCAAAGCTGACTGGACAATGGCCGAGACGAAAGTATGCAAATACATTTAGGTGGTCATACATTAACCATTTGCGTTTCGCGTGGAGGTGTGTCACTGAGCCTGAACTCTGACAATGTTTCAATGCATCAATTTTCATACCCTGTTTACTAGCTTATCACCCTGTTTCAGTGTACATTGCCAACATTATTTGTTACCTTGTAAGTTTGATGTTTCAGCGCTGTGAGGGTGGCACACACACATGTACCAATTAAAATGGTGTACTAACCCGGGGGGGGGGGGGGGGGGGGGGGCTGGCTTGTGCCTCTTTCAAGAGCGCTTGTGTACGTTTCTTTGACGAAACGCTTGATCTACTAGACGTATACAACTGTAAATTAAGATTGTGGTTGACCCTCGTCACTACCGACTTGACTCACTGGATCATCTGGAGTTACATCGAAGGACGAGTGCAACGGTGATATGAATGGTACTTGAAATGGCACGTCTTCAGTCATCGACGTTGTTTTCGACCATCGACGAGCTTTAGTTGTTCACTATTCTTTCTCATACTTAGTTTTTAGACTTTTGAATTGTATATATATGTACAGCGCATTTGGGCAATTCTGGAGAGTGCGCTATATAAATAATTAAGAAGAAAATGTATATTTGACGATACCAACTTGTTGATTCGGTTAGTATTAGATGATTGATCCTGCTCGAAGGAGCAACGAATTTTGGAGAGATTCCACAACGAAAATACACTTTTTTCCCTACATTTCAATGTTGTTTAATGATAACAAGTCCTTTCTGTCAACAACATGCTCGAGACACACAACGTTTAACTATTACATGTCAACACGTGACCCAGAAGCCCTGTGTCCATCCACTACGGTTTGACATAATGGACCTCGGGTTTAACATAATGGACCTACGGTTTGACATAATGGACCTCGCGTTTAGTATAATGGACCTACATGTACGGTTTGACATAATGGACCTCGGGTTTAATATAATGGACGTACGGTTTGACATAATGGACCTCCGGTTTAACGTAATGGACCTACATGCACGGTTTGACATAATGGACCTCGGGTTTAACATAATGGACCTACGTGTACGTTTTGACATAATGGACCTCGGGTTTAACATAATAGACCTACGGTTTGACATAATGGACCTCGGGTTTAACATAATGGACCTACGGTTTGACATAATGGACCTCCGGTTTAACGTAATGGACCTACATGCACGGTTTGACATAATGGACCTTTGGTTTAGTATAATGGACCTACATGTACGGTTTGACATAATGGACCTCGGGTTTAGTATAATGGACCTACATGCACGGTTTGACATAATGGACCTCGGGTTTAGTATAATGGACCTACATGCACGGTTTGACATAATGGACCTCAAGTTTAGTATAATGGACCTACATGTACGGTTTGACATAATGGACCTCTGGGTTAACATAATGGACCTACATGTACGGTTTGACATAATGGACCTCGGGTTTAATATAATGGACCTACGGTTTGACATAATGGACCTCCGGTTTAACGTAATGGACCTACATGCACGGTTTGACATAATGGACCTCGGGTTTAAGATAATGGACCTACGGTTTGACATAATGGACCTCGGGTTTAACATAATGGACCTACGGTTTGACATAATGGACCTCAAGTTTAGTATAATGGACCTACATGCACGGTTTGACATAATGGACCTCGGGTTTAGTATAATGGACCTACATGCACGGTTTGACATAATGGACCTCGGGTTTAGTATAATGGACCTACATGTACGGTTTGACATAATGGACCTACATGTACGGTTTGACATAATGGACCTCGGGTTTAATATAATGGACCTACGGTTTGACATAATGGACCTCCGGTTTAACGTAATGGACCTACATGCACGGTTTGACATAATGGACCTCGGGTTTAACATAATGGACCTACATGTACGGTTTGACATAATGGACCTCTGGTTTAACATAATGGACCTACATGTACGGTTTGACATAATGGACCTCGGGTTTAATATAATGGACCTACGGTTTGACATAATGGACCTCCGGTTTAACGTAATGGACCTACATGCACGGTTTGACATAATGGACCTCGGGTTAACATAATGGACCTACGGTTTGACATAATGGACCTCGGGTTTAACATAATGGACCTACGGTTTGACATAATGGACCTCCGGTTTAAACGTAATGGACCTACATGCACGGTTTGACATACTGGACCTGGACCTCGGGTTAACATAATGGACCTACGGTTTGACATAATGGACCTCGGGTTTAACATAATGGACCTACGGTTTGACATAATGGACCTCCGGTTTAACGTAATGGACCTACATGTACGGTTTGACATAATGGACCTCGGGTTTAGTATAATGGACCTACATGTACGGTTTGACATAATGGACCTCGGGTTTAATATAATGGACGTACGGTTTGACATAATGGACCTCGGGTTTAACGTAATGGACCTACATGCACGGTTTGACATAATGGACCTCGGGTTTAACATAATGGACCTACGGTTTGACATAATGGACCTCGGGTTTAACATAATAGACCTACGGTTTGACATAATGGACCTCGGTTTAACATAATGGACCTACGGTTTGACATAATGGACCTCCGGTTTAACGTAATGGACCTACATGCACGGTTTGACATAATGGACCTCGGGTTTAGTATAATGGACCTACATGCACGGTTTGACATAATGGACCTCAAGTTTAGTATAATGGACCTACATGTACGGTTTGACATAATGGACCTCGGGTTTAACATAATGGACCTACATGTACGATTTGACATAATGGACCTCGGGTTTACTATAATGGACCTACATGTACGGTTTGACATAATGGACCTCGGGTTTAGTATAATGGACCTACATGCACGGTTTGAGATAATGGACCTCGGGTTTAGTATAATGGACCTACATGTACGGTTTGACATAATGGACCTCGGGTTTAACATAATGGACTTACGTGTCCGGTTTGACATAATGGACCTCGGATTTAACATAATGGACCTACGGTTTGACAAAATGGACCTCCGGTTTAATATAATGGACCTACATGTACGGTTTGACATAATGGACCTCGGGTTTAATATAATGGACCTACATGTACGGCTTGACATAATGGACCTCGGGTTTAACATAATGGACCTACATGTACGGTTTGACATAATGGACCTCTGGTTTAACATAATGGACCTACATGTACGGTTTGACATAATGGACCTCGGGTTTAATATAATGGACCTACATGTACGGTTTGACATAATGGACCTCGGGTTTAACATAATGGACCTACGGTTTGACAAAATGGACCTCGGGTTTAACATAATGGACCTACGGTTTGACATAATGGACCTCCGGTTTAACGTAATGGACCTACATGCACGGTTTGACATAATGGACCTCGGGTTAACATAATGGACCTACGGTTTGACATAATGGACCTCGGGTTTAACATAATGGACCTACGGTTTTTGACATAATGGACCTCCGGTTTAACGTAATGGACCTACATGTACGGTTTGACATAATGGACCTCGGGTTTAGTATAATGGACCTACATGTACGGTTTGACATAATGGACCTCGGGTTTAATATAATGGACGTACGGTTTGACATAATGGACCTCGGGTTTAACGTAATGAACCTACATGCACGGTTTGACATAATGGACCTCGGGTTTAACATAATGGACCTACGGTTTGACATAATGGACCTCGGGTTTAACATAATAGACCTACGGTTTGACATAATGGACCTCGGGTTTAACATAATGGACCTACGGTTTGACATAATGGACCTCCGGTTTAACGTAATGGACCTACATGCACGGTTTGACATAATGGACCTCGGGTTTAGTATAATGGACCTACATGCACGGTTTGACATAATGGACCTCAAGTTTAGTATAATGGACCTACATGTACGGTTTGACATAATGGACCTCGGGTTTAACATAATGGACCTACATGTACGATTTGACATAATGGACCTCGGGTTTACTATAATGGACCTACATGTACGGTTTGACATAATGGACCTCGGGTTTAGTATAATGGACCTACATGCACGGTTTGAGATAATGGACCTCGGGTTTAGTATAATGGACCTACATGTACGGTTTGACATAATGGACCTCGGGTTTAACATAATGGACTACGTGTCCGGTTTGACATAATGGACCTCGGATTTAACATAATGGACCTACGGTTTGACAAAATGGACCTCCGGTTTAATATAATGGACCTACATGTACGGTTTGACATAATGGACCTCGGGTTTAATATAATGGACCTACATGTACGGCTTGACATAATGGACCTCGGGTTTAACATAATGGACCTACATGTACGGTTTGACATAATGGACCTCTGGTTTAACATAATGGACCTACATGTACGGTTTGACATAATGGACCTCGGGTTTAATATAATGGACCTACATGTACGGTTTGACATAATGGACCTCGGGTTTAACATAATGGACCTACGGTTTGACAAAATGGACCTCCGGTTTAACATAATGGACCTGCATGTATGGTTTGACATAATGGACCTCGGGTTTAATATAATGGACCTACATGTACGGTTTGACATAATGGACCTCGGGTTTAACATAATGGACCTACATGTACGGTTTGACATAATGGACCTCGGGTTTAACATAATGGACCTACGGTTTGACATAATGGATCTCGGGTTTGATATAATGGACGTACGGTTTGATATAATGGACCTACGGTTTGACATAATGGACCTACGGTTTGACATAATGGACCTACGGTTTAGTATAATGGACCTACATGTACGGTTTGACATAATGGACCTCGGGTTTAATATAATGGACGTACGGTTTGACATAATGGACCTCGGGTTTAACGTAATGGACCTACATGCACGGTTTGACATAATGGACCTCGGGTTTAACATAATGGACCTACGGTTTGACATAATGGACCTCGGGTTTAACATAATAGACCTACGGTTTGACATAATGGACCATGGGTTTAACATAATGGACCTACGGTTTGACATAATGGACCTCCGGTTTAACGTAATGGACCTACATGCACGGTTTGACATAATGGACCTCGGGTTTAGTATAATGGACCTACATGCACGGTTTGACATAATGGACCTCAAGTTTAGTATAATGGACCTACATGTACGGTTTGACATAATGGACCTCGGGTTTAACATAATGGACCTACATGTACGATTTGACATAATGGACCTCGGGTTTACTATAATGGACCTACATGTACGGTTTGACATAATGGACCTCGGGTTTAGTATAATGGACCTACATGCACGGTTTGAGATAATGGACCTCGGGTTTAGTATAATGGACCTACATGTACGGTTTGACATAATGGACCTCGGGTTTAACATAATGGACTTACGTGTCCGGTTTGACATAATGGACCTCGGATTTAACATAATGGACCTACGGTTTGACAAAATGGACCTCCGGTTTAATATAATGGACCTACATGTACGGTTTGACATAATGGACCTCGGGTTTAATATAATGGACCTACATGTACGGCTTGACATAATGGACCTCGGGTTTAACATAATGGACCTACATGTACGGTTTGACATAATGGACCTCTGGTTTAACATAATGGACCTACATGTACGGTTTGACATAATGGACCTCGGGTTTAATATAATGGACCTACATGTACGGTTTGACATAATGGACCTCGGGTTTAACATAATGGACCTACGGTTTGACAAAATGGACCTCCGGTTTAACATAATGGACCTGCATGTATGGTTTGACATAATGGACCTCGGGTTTAATATAATGGACCTACATGTACGGTTTGACATAATGGACCTCGGGTTTAACATAATGGACCTACATGTACGGTTTGACATAATGGACCTCGGGTTTAACATAATGGACCTACGGTTTGACATAATGGATCTCGGGTTTGATATAATGGACGTACGGTTTGATATAATGGACCTACGGTTTGACATAATGGACCTACGGTTTGACATAATGGACCTACGGTTTGACATATTGGACCTCGAGTTTAACATAATGGACCTACGGTTTAACATAATGGACCTTGGGTTTGATATAATGGACCTACGGTTTGACATAATGGACATACGGTTTGATATAATGGACCTCGGGTGTTACATACATGTAATGGTCCTCGGGTTTGATATAACGGACCTACGGTTTGATATAATGGACCTTGGGTTTGACATAATGGACCTCGGGTTTGATATAACGTACCTACGTTTTGACATAATGGACCTAAGGTATGGCATAATGTACCTACGGTATGACGTAAAGGTATAATGATGTAATTATATCATGATTGATATACTGTAACGGTATTTTAGTCCAGAATCCCCCTGCACATAATGTGTGTGTGTTTGAATTTGAATTTTAAACTGCAGTTACTAGTAATATATTCTCACTAGGGAAATCCGCACACAAGGCCATGGGTGTGGTTATTAAGATATGGGAACAATCGGCCCGAGGCTTAGAGAGTGGTAGTCTCAAGATCGATGGTATATATACAGTATGGGTATCATCGCTGCGGGGAGGAGGGTGGGGAGTTTTCATTCTTTCTTCCCGTCTTTTGGAAAAAGAGCTAAACTAGAATAAATCTATGCAAGTAGGCGTATTTATAGGGAGCGGTACACACTAGGTGATGTAATATATCCCGTGGACCACGCTTGGAATGTGGGAATGTGTAATAACCGAGATTTTAGGCTTTGTGTTTGGATTTTTCCCAGTGAGAATAGAGGGAAATCCGCACACAAGGCCATGGGTGTGGTTATTAAGATATGGGAACAATCGGCCCTCCGGCACCAGTTCCCAGTTATCTCATCCTCTGGGGAAACCACACACAAACCCTAAACTTAAAGAAGGACTAACGTCTGAAACGCCATGCATGTAGTAGGGGGTCGAAAACATGGTTCTTCTCCCAAAACTCAGAACTCAAAAACTAAATAGCCCCTTCCAATAAATCCAGAAGTTTGTATTGGCCTTGTGCCAAATTGCTGGAGGTAGCTATCCTCATGATGGTCAGGGGTCCCAGTATCCGCGCCACTATCCCCACCTATTCTCGGCAAAAGTTCGCAAGCTAAAAGAGTCTTCTGCCGAGGCTGCTAGAGACTCTATGTGGGATGATAGCATAGGGGCTGCCCCGCTTGGGGAATCTCCCTTCCCACCACACCAGTGGAAAAAAGAAAGGCTCGTGCAGCTCTGTATGGCTTACAGGGACAAGTACAAAGCTGTAATACGTTTCCGAGGAATCAAAAGAGACGTCCGACTCTATAAAGGACAGTGACTATTGGGAAAGGAGAATAACCCCCAAGCGAAGCAGCCCCGAAATACCCCGTCCAGGGACAGAGTAATGAAGGGTATTAGACAACCCCATCGAGGCGGCTTAGCAAGGGAGAACAGGGACAGTAATCGGAGAAGCGAGCACATATCACTAACGATGCACATAATATTTCTAAACTGACCTGAATCGAGTCGAACTATGGCCAAAAATTAGGGCTATCACAAAGACCACACTTGTATACTAGCTAGCGAAACTATAGAACCGTAATGGTTGTCTAGGATAGAATGGAGTCGATAGTCAGTGCTGCTTCTGATATGACAACGGCTTCAGCACTATAGACTGGAGCAGACATGTGCACGTAGGCTTCCAGACCGCAATATTGTTTTAATAATTTCAGCGAGGTCACTAATTCCTGTCGCTGTACTGTGCCAAAAATACCTCATCATTTCAGCGAGGTCACCCCTGACGCTGTAAAAATACCCTGAAATTAGCCCGTGGCGTTCAGCTAGACAATTCAATCCAGCTACCACCAAACAACACTAGCTGGTATCTGTGCCAGGCCCGAGGCCCAACTTAAAATAAATTTGGCTAAGCACCGAGTTCAGCTATCGCGAAACATCCCACTAACGCACCTGAACCCAGTTCACATTTGGCTGAGCATCGACTGCCAGCTTTTCGCCAAACACACCTCAGTACCGGCACCTGAACCCCGTTCAGTATCTGTGCCTGGCCCGAGAGGCCCAAACTAAATAAATGTGGCTGAGCACCCACTGCCAGCTATACGCCAAACACACCTACCGGCACCTGAATCCAATTCAGTATCTGTGCCCGGCCAGTAACGGCACCTGAACCCAGATCAGTATCTGTGCCTGGCCTGAGAGGCCCAAACTAAATAAATTTGGCTGAGCGACTACACACGTCGCTGAACTTCGTCTAATAGATAAATTCAAAAACTAATAATTTGAGCGAGTAGACACGTCGCTAAACTTCTCCAAATAGATAAATTCAAAAACTAATAATTTGAGTGACTACACACGTCACTGAACTTAGCCAAACAATCCAATTATTATAAACTATAATTGAGCGACTACACACGTCGCAGTGGACCTCGCCAAACAACTAACTATGATAAACTAATACTTTGAGCGACTACACACGTCGCTAAACTTCGCCAAATAGATAAATTCAAAAACTAATACTTTGAGCGACTACACACGTCGCTAAACTTCGCCAACTAGATAAATTCAAAAACTAATAATTTGAGCGACTACACACGTCGCTAAACTTCGCCAACTAGATAAATTCAAAAACTAATAATTTGAGCGACTACACACGTCGCTAAACTTCGCCAACTAGATAAATTCAAAAACTAATAATTTGAGCGACTACACACGTCGCTAAACTTCGCCAACTAGATAAATTCAAAAACTAATAATTTGAGCGACTGCACACGTCGCTAATCTTAGCCAAACAATCAAAATATAAGAAACTATAATATAATTGAGCGACTACACACGTCGCTGGACCTCGCCAAACAACTAACTATGATAAACTAATACTTTGAGCGACTACACACGTCGCTAAACTTTCGCCAACTACATCAATTCAAAAACTAATAATTTGAGCGGTCCAAACAAGATATACTACCGTAAAACGAGTACTTGGCAACCACATGGTTGACGAAGGACGGCGAGAAGTGAATCAGTATATTGCGGAAGGTAAAAGGTTCGACGTGATTCTGAACCAGAATATTAATAAAGCTGATGTGAACAGCTTCGCAGTAGAAGAACTAACCAAGATATAATAGACGTCAGTGGATACTGCATGCACAGCGAAGAGGTTTGACCTTCGACGGAATCCAGAAGCGGTAGGCGCAGCGATGATCTCTGTGACTAAAAAGTTTTCGTTCGCATCTGTACGTCTTTTGGAAAAAGAGCTAAACTAGAATAAATCTATGCAAGTAGGCGTATTTATAGGGAGCGGTGCACACTAGGCGATGTAATATATCCCGTGGACCACGCTTGGAATGTGGGAATGTGTAATAACCGAGATTTTAGGCTTTGTGTTTGGATTTTTCCCAGTGAGAATATTGTTACTATGTAACTATGTTATTGCTTTCACAAATATAGCTAATTGCATAATCGTTGTCGGGTTGAAAATCATAAATGATAGAAGCTGAGACCGCAAGCATGGATGGGAAATCAGTTCATGAGCCGCATTACATGCAGATACATTAAATGTTCTCATAGTTTTGAAGGAATATCAGCTATTTAACTAAGATCCTACAAGTCTGGATAAAAAGGTCGATGATTTGACGGTGTTATTTGAGAGTTTTAATTTCCCAGAATTCCTTTTGGTCATAGCTTTCATGATTTTCAACCCGACAACGATTATGCAATTAGCTATATATAAGTGCTAATGAATGGTAGCGTGTTTGCAGTCCTTGTGTGTGTGGGGAGAGCGTTAAAGGATCCATGCTGTTGTTGCTGCATGTTGCTGTTGATCTTAATTAGCATACAATTTGGTGAACTTAAACTTTGAATGTATTCAATAATTATTAATAGTCGGAGAAGCTAGATCAAACAACGAGGCTGTCAAATTCGTGTCTGTTTTTCTAAGACTTAACAAAAACCCTGAATTTTACAAAGAGTTCCCCATGAAATTATTACTTATAAGTACGCCATGAAATTACAGTCAACTCTCCGCTAACGGACACTCTCGTAAGCGGACAGCTCTACTTACGGACACCTTTTCAAATCCCCGTTTTACCTCCCAGTCAAACTCTGTATTTACACATTCCCGTAAGCGGACACTCTCTCGTAAGCGGACGCGGACACTTTTGAAAATGAAAATTGGATTTTTCTTTTGTTTACGCTCTCTCGTAAGCGGACACACCATATAATAATGGACTTTCGGCAATGGAATTTGTCTTTAATTTGCAATAAATCAACAAAAATATGACCTTTACAGAGCAACAGAACAGTGGGGATCGGTTTTGTCAAATCTCCATTTGTTCGGTGGGGAAGCAAGGTGTACGGTTCAGTTGCTATTTTTCTCTACCGATTAAAACGTAATTAACTCTCCCGTAAGCGGACATCCACCCTATTTTTCTTTGGTGTCCGCTTACGGGAATAGTTCTCATAAGCGGACAGCTCTACTAACGGACACTTTTTTCAATTCCTGAGGGTGTCCGCTTACGAGAGAGTTGACTGTATTACAGTCGAACCAAGAAAACCGTGGACACCTAAAATATGTTTGGAATGTTCATTGTGTTGTGACCAATCACATGTGAGATTTTGAAACCACAGATCATTATCAATCACCGAACAAGGCCGTTAAGTTTCAATTTTACGTTCTGTCTTTAATGCATCTTGTACGAAATTAGATTGCTTTTCATGTCTATTTGAGAGATGCATACACTACGCTGCGAATAATAGATTTGAGCGATTTTGAATAATGTTTTCTTGGAAAGCCGACCTGACAGTTCGATATGCTTGACTACTCTCGTACGTGATTGGCCACAATGAACATTCCAGACATAATTTAGGTGTCCACGGTTTTCTTGCTTCGACTGTAATCAACACAGGACGAAATACAAACATTACGAAACTTTAATTTTTACTTTATTGTACTTAAAGTCTTTCATTTGACTTTAATGAACTTTAATTGAAGACTTAAAGTCAAATTAAATTCCATTACATTTAAAGAAGCTTTTAGTGATCTTTATTACAACTTTAAGCGATTTTGACTTTAATTAACTTCAAGTTCCTCTAAAGGTCAATTAAACCTATATATGCACTTTAAGTGTGCTTTAAGGTGGACCTATATTCACAGTAAAGTTGTATTGGCTTTAGATGGACTTTAATGTTGTATGAAAATGTCTTGTAAAGTTCCCAGGTAAAGTCTTGATCAACTTATTTCTGTTTTATCCATTACATACATATACATACATAATATTTATTTTTAATACTCAAACTGATTACCAGAGTAGCTTTTCAGTACAACCTAATATATTCGAATGGGGAAACAAATAAATACACAAAAAGAAACAAAACATAATATATTAAACACTAAAATGTCCATGTGCTTATGTCTGTTGAAACATAGTTTAACTATGGTTGAAACCAGTCTACAAACGGGAATTTATGGCTCAATGTTTTTGAGTATCGACAGACTCCATGACAGAGATTCTTTTACTTTGAGCATAATGTTTTCCCATTTCAAAACTATTGGGAATAAGTTTCTTAATGAGAAAATATCATGCCCAAATTAAAAGGGTCTATATATTCTCCCTTTTACTCATTTCTCTGTTTTTGCACATTTTTCGATATGATTGTTTGTTTACCTTAATTATTCGTTTTTTCCTCCTACATATCAAGCTTTACCGTGTCGAATACTTTCACGGATGGTACTTGAAATAAGTCATCTTGTCTGTCATCGTTATACTTATTTAACCTAGAAACGAATGACTGAAGGCCAAGTAGCTTTTGTCTTGTTTTTCTTCCTTCGATTAGACACCAAATAAATCAAATAAACGCCGGATCAACGAGGCCAAGTTTTAAATAAACACCAGTGGGTTTAGACTATTCGAAAAAATATGGTACATGACATTTAACAATTATTTATAAAGTTTTGTGACTGTTAATTTTGGGGAAATTCGGAACCGGAAGTGAAATTACTTATGTTGCAGCCATTGTATTTCGTAACCTAGCAACAGCAAAAGAAACAAACCTGCTTGGCCAACATTTTTTGTCTCGAATGAAACAGCTATTAAGTTTAATGACATAGTTTTATTTAGAGTTTTTCTTATAGCTTTGTATGCAAAATGAATGAAAAGGATATCGATGAAGGTGGAGACCTTATATTTTGCGAGCACTGTAATGAGCTGGTCTCACGATCGACCTTTGAAAGGCACGAAAGAAAGAGAGCCATGAAGAATCTTAGGGACAGCGTCCAAGACTCTTCAGCATCTCGAGTTAATTGGGATAGTAAGTAGTTAAAAGTTATTATACGTCTTGATAGTTACCTTTTCTAGTTTACTGCTTTAAAATAATCGAAATATTCTCCATCAATTGTCCTTGATTTTGACATTTTGAACGTTTAAATAGACATGTTAAACGTGCTATAACTATAAGCTTATAAGCTTTAGCTGTTCTTAATTCCGTTGTTGTGATTTGTAGACGATCCAAATTTTAAGCTAAATCATTTTTAGCCGCTCCTTGAAATTCGAAAATTGTCTTCCTATCGTGTCAAACTACTAAATTACTCTTAGAGATAACAACAGCGTTTTTTTTCTCAAACAGATAGTGATATTGATTCATCAGATGATGAAATACAAACCGACAGTCCAAATCTACCAAATTCCGACGTCGACACAGAAATGCGTGTAAGTAAGCTTACCTCTACAATCTATTTATTATTAATATTACAACCAAGATTCCGTTGTGTAGGATAATCATTATATATGTGAAAAACATACACAAACACCAACACCAACCCACCCCTCCCCTCCCCCCAAGGATCAATGAAAATATATTTTTTCTCTCCCGTCCAGAAAATATTGTTTTTATTTTCCCTATTAAATAGTGGAAAATGGGATATAAAGTAGACCAAAAAGAAAGCCAAAATAGAAATCGCTGAATATATATTTTCATTTGTATTTATATGTTACATCCCTTTTTACAGGAAAGTGACAGGAACAATGGCAATGAACCTGATATAAATGAAGATGAAAATTATAGTCAGGATGAATTGTCCAGCACTGTGGACTCAGAGAGTGATAATGACCAATCATCTACAGATGAAGATGAAAGTGAAGAAATGTGGAATGATGTACTACCAGAGTCATTACAGCAAGATATCAATGAATCGCCTGAACCCATCCCAGAAGCTCAAGCAACAGGAAGTAATTTATTTAAAGCTAATGCTTTGATATTTTGGATGGTTTACTTTCTTACGGTGTGGCAATTATCCTGTCATATTAGTGACAATGCAGTTGCATGGCTGATTCGCTTTTTAATTTGCTGGCTGAAGGTTCTAGGGATTGAAGTCTCAAACACATTTCTTGGCCAAATAATTGCAGCATTTCCAGGCACCCTTTACATGCTAAGACAGTTTCTTAACTTTGATAAAGATGACTTCAGCAAATATGTGGTATGCCCAAAATGTTATAAGTTATACAAGTACAATGAATGCTTGACAGTTATCAATAACAAACAAGTTGCAAAGACATGTTCTGGAACTTTTTATTCAAGAGGGAAGAAAAAATCATGTGGATCTGCAATTGTATACAATGTCAAGTTGAGTAATGGAAAGTCATGCTTTTATCCAATCCAATATTATTGTTATAACAGTATTATCAATGACCTGGAGAGGCTTGTACTAAAAAAGGGGTTTGCAAAAAAGTGTGAAATTTGGAGAAACCGTACTATGAATGATGGTGAAATGGCTGATGTATACGATGGAAAGTTGTGGAAAGACTTTGCTACTGTAAATGGAAAAGATTTTTTAAATGCTCATCGTAACTATGGATTAATGTTAAATTTTGACTTTTTTCAGCCCTTCAAACACAGGAAAGATTACTCTGTTGGGGTTTTCTATCTTGTTGTTTTGAACCTGCCTAGGAATGAAAGATTTAAATGGGAAAATGTTATTGTGATTGGAATTGTACCTTCTCTGGATAAAGAACCAAAAAATTTAAATTCATTTCTTGAACCTGCAATCAAAGAATTGCAGTGGTTATGGAAAGGAATTAGACTAAAGTCTGCATTGAGCAGATTTCAGCTGACATTCAGAGGAGCCATTATGTCAGTCACTTGTGATATACCTGCTGCCAGAAAGTTAGGTGGATTTAAGAGCCATTCAGCCACATTTGGTTGCTCTCGATGTTTAAAGGCCTTTCCTGGTGGCTTTGGAGAAAAAAAAGATTATTCTGGGTTTCAGAGGGAAAATTGGGAGCCAAGAACAAATCAAAACCACAGACTTCTTGCCTGCAAAATTCCCAAATTCAAAATAATCTCAAAGCAAAAAATTTTTTGTCGTGATAATGGAATTACTCATTACAGCATTCTTTTGGATTTAGAGTACTTTGATGCTATAAGTTTTTTCACCGTCGATCCGATGCATAATCTCTTTCTTGGGACTTCAAAAACTATGTTCAATTTATGGGTAAAGAATGTACTTTTTTCAAACAAACAGACTGTGGAAATCCAAAATAGAATAAAAAGAATGGATGTCCCAAATACTATTGGAAGACTGCCAATCAAAATTATGAGCAACGCAGGGTCATTTACAGCTGAACAGTGGAAGAACTGGACACTGATATATTCTATCTACTGTTTGAAGGGTATTCTTCCTGAGAATCATTTAAAGTGCTGGCAAACTTATGTACTAGCCTGTAAATACATCTGCAAACCAATTATTTCAGCAACAGATATAAACATTGCAGACGGTCTCTTTCTAAAATTTTGTAAAGAAATAGAGACATTATATGGTAAACTTGTTATTACTCCTAACATGCATTTACATTGCCACTTGAAGGATGTTCTTCTTGACCATGGTCCTGTTCCAAGTTTTTGGTGTTTCAGTTTTGAAAGATACAATGGGATATTAGGAAGCACCACTACAAACAAAAGATCTGTAGAACTACAACTCATGAGGCGGTTCAAGCTGTCTCATTTTTTGGAAGATGGATCCTTTCCATGTGAATTTAAAGATAATTTTCTTCATATATGTGTACAAAACAAAAATGATGACAAGGAAGATTGGATTAAAAGTGCTGAGTGGAGTGAGAAGTCAAAGTTTCGAAGTCTAGCTGTGGCTTCGCCTCTTCCACTTGGAGATGTCTGGAAAAACAAGTCTGGTATATTGTGTCCACGTAACTTCAAGGTCACCCCTTTAGATTCAGATGATGCAAAGTTATTACTTCAAGTGTTTCATGTATTATACCCTGGCTGCAACATTGATTTGAAAGATATGTGTGAAACAATTGAAAAATTTGGTTCATTGACTATTGCAGCTATGACATTTGGCTCGAAGCTAATGTCCCGTGGAATCCGTTCAGCTAAAATACTGGCATCATGGACTTCAAATGGTGGTTTCATTAACAAAGAAACATTTCTTCTTAGACCGGGAACAGTATTGTACTATTTCAATCATTCATGCATAATAAAAGGAGAATACACATCACACACATTTGCCTGTGTGAAATGGAACAGGCAAGACACAAATATTGGCAGAATAGGAAATCCAATCCAAGTTTGGCAGTCTACCTATGAAGATGGTGGACAAGCTTCATTCATCCCAGTACAAAGGATTTTTTCACACTTTGCCTCTGCCAAACTCAATGATAATGGTACAATTTGCACTGTTGTGAGTCCTATAAGTAGGAAAATATTCCTGTAAAGAATATACATGTACTTACTGTAATGCTCAATTGCAAATTAGTATAATATGTTTATAGACATGATTGCAATTATACAATGTAAATATAATACAGGTACACTCAATTGCAGAAACGTTGTAGTATACATTTTTTTACAAATATCTAATGAGATGCTAAATGTTAAACATGCTAAACTACAACTGTTTAAGCACAAAATGGTGCTGAACATTATTGTGTTGTCTTTGTTGGATGCGATACTAATCTAAAATTGATGGTTCTGATATATTAGAAGAAATAAGCGATGTTTCGGACTTTGTATCTCATTAGATATCTTGTATCTCATTAGATATTTGTATAAATGTATACTACAACCTTTCTGCAATTGAGTGTATATAAATTTTGTAACTCATGATCTCATTAGTCATTGCATAATAATAATATTAATAATACATGATAACAGTGCAATGCATGCTACAAAATCCCTAGTCTGATTGGCTAACTTGTAAAAATGTTAATGAGTGGTCACAGTAGCACACATCACACTGTGTAAAAAAAGAAAAACATAAATTTATCATTCAGCATTCATGTGTATGCACTACATCAATCAAATGCATGTTATGTTTGTGATACGGATGTTAACGGCTAATAATACAATTTAGCTAGTACACTGTCTTATAGCTAGTCATTTACATTTGAAAACCTACCGTAGCTATTATGCATTTGAATTGGAATGTAAGACAGTTAGCAACAAGTAGCTGATATATATAAGTGAAACTGCTACTTACAACTTTGATTATTATTGATGCTGTGCTTTTGTAAATGTTTTCCTTATGTCATTTAAATATGGTCTCTCCTTAGGATTACAATGCATACATTTTTGTGAAACAGAATAAAGTATCTGATTGGGTTGATCTATTACTTTGCACGAGTGTGACATAAGGGCTCCTAAAGAGTAAACATCAGAAGCAAATGACTGTGATTGTGTACCATTAATAAGTTCTGGTGCGATATGCCAGTGATGTTTGTAATATTTATGTTGCTCTTTATATGTAAGGATGTATCTCTTAGCTTTACCTGTTGTACATGATTTGCCAAAATCAATCAAAACAGGGTGAAATCTTTTAGAATTTTCAAATGTATTTGTTAATACCACATTGTCACCTTTTATGTCATTATGGAGTATGTGTTTTGAATGAACATATTGTAATCCATCAGCTGTCTCTTTAAAGATGGCTATCCACTGTTCTGATGTGATCAGAGAATTTCTAATGGCTTTAGCTAAAGTCAAACAACCCCCATTAGTACCGTGGAATTGTGTAATGAGCAGATATGGTTTCTTCTCCAAACATATACCAAACAACAGAGGCAAACCTGTGTTGAAAGATGGTTGTGATATGTTAGCTATTAAGAATTATTTCACATTTGTAAATTTTAGTTATCCAGTATTATAGTTACTTCGACCAAACAACAATTAATACTGTAAATACCGTATTTACTCGAAAAAGAGCCTCCCCGATTTAGCGCCACCCGCGAATAATAATACCAATAATATCGTGAACAATCGAGGACTCTAGGGAAAAATCGGACCTGTTCCAGAGCCAAACTGAACAATAAAATATACGTAAAATATACCCCTGTTCCAGACAAAAATAGTGATTTATGTATGGTCCATATTTGGGAGTACATTACCTTGGTGGTCAAATTGAGATATTATTCTTGATTCATGTGATACAGCACTAGCCTTAACATGCTTGGCATACGTTTTGACAGCAACACTGATTCCTCTATAATCCATCCTTTCACAAGTTCCAAAGGCACCTTTACCAAGAATGGTTTGATTGTCATCAACTGTACGCAAATTGTGTCGACCAATCTTTTTAGGTGTTCTAGATAAATTGGATAATAAATGACCATATCAATGCAAATATATCTAACAAACCACTACCATTATAAGGAAATTAACTCATACCAGTCATGGTCAATGGATATAATTAATATACCCAAATAGATTGAATTAAAGTACAACAGTATACAATATAATTAATATTAATAGTGGAACAACATATAAATGATAGTTTTGTGTGTACTTTCACCATGCCAGATAACCCACACATGAGTCACTTCTACCACAATATTAACCCACAATACATGTACATTTCCAGCACACTCGACGCTATGGAGGAATTAATCATAGTTTACTGAAGCTTCGCCATAAATAATGCTAGTGACATGTAAGTTCGAAATAAGTTAGTTGTTTCAAGCTCTATGAAGATTAGTCAACAGAAGAAATAGAAGCCACCGGTCTTAGAAGTCAGTCAGCTAGAGCATATAGAATATATTTAGCTTCATTGCCTGAATGGTCACAGAGTTACATTATTATCCCGGGGGGTACTCCAACATATGGGGCTATACGGGGATGTGCCGCTTGACAACCACAGGGTATGGTTTTTGGCCACTGTCAGTGAACAGGGTATATAATTTTATGTGAGTTTGTCCTAAACAGGGTCCTAAAATAGAGAGTGTTGTCCTAGACAGGGTAGGTATTTTAGATTTTTTGTCCTAAACAGGGTCAGGTGTACAAACCTTCAGCGGCACCCCTATACCCAAACATGGGTCAAGTACCCCCACCCCCCCCCCCCCCCCCCCCCCCCCCCCCTACCCCCTTCCAGGCTATTATATGTCACAGAGGTATATATATACAGTCTATAACCCCTATTAAGCGGCCACCCTCGAGGAAACGGTAATAGGGGTTCGTAAGAAATTAGCATAAGGCGTACGTTGTAGAAACGTCACCGCTTTATTTGAATATAAACACGCTTTGAGGCTTGTGACAACTGTTGCACATGTATATAATACAGTTTGTTATACACAAATTTAAAGTTTCACTGATAATTAATTGAGTCCCAATTCCTCTCGAGAAAATGATGTGGTTTAAACCATAAAGTACAGTATGTCGATATTCACATAAAAAAGCAGAACATGAAAACAGCAATGTCTGCCAGGAACTTAAAGAAAGAGCATTGCTTCAATGCGCTACGCTGTATTTGTTTGTGGTTTATTGCCAGAAAATCAAAAGATTATATCATCATCAATATTATCATATTGGAATCACCTCAAGATTATAATAAACGTGTGTTGGATTGTTTTGATCAGTCATCACCTTGATTAACTCTCATTACCTTTTTTCAAAATTCATTGTGGTCACTTAATAGGGGTAAAAACAATAGGACAACCCACATCGGGACCGCCAAAAGGTGGCTGCGGCCGCTTAATAGAGGTGGTCGCTTAATAAGGGTTATATTTACAGTATTATTTCGACAATAATTTTGGGACTTTGATAACTGGCCGCTTAATGGGTGGCCGCTTAATAGGGGTAGACTGTATAATGCTACACTATTATCACACTATGAGACCAATTAAGAAATGAAAGACTATACTTGTCTTATAATTAATGTTCCTTGGATTTACATGTTTCAGTCTTTAGAATAATCCAAAACAACTCAGTAAATGTATTTTAGATGCTATTCATAGACGTTGCATGTTGACAGATACAATCAATGTATTGTAAGGATATGTCACACTGGATTTAGTTCTAAATATACCATATTGTATACTAAATGTTATTTTGCTATTATTTTTCCAAGTTGTAATCACCTTTTTGTGGTGACTACATTTTGTAACTATTTTCAATATAAATTACAAAAGAATAACAATTTTCGTATTATAATCTACAGTACCTGTACAATCTAAGGCTTGTGTTTATCTTTTCGACCTCTTTCAATCGAGTCCAACAAAATGCTGATAACCTCTTCTCTTTTCTGTGTTCTTTTTGAGCCTTGTGTAGTTGATCTCGAAGGTCTTTGGCAAATTTCTTTCGAGGTAGTTTCTTTAGTTGTTCGCGTTTTTTCTTGTTCCTTCGAAGCCGCTTCTGACGAATTTTCTCGATGCTTCTGGTTGTTTTCTCCGAGTCATCATTTGGTTGCTGTGTTTGACATGGCCGATCGTCAGCAAACGACTGAGCACTCGCACGATCTGTTGATAAGCACCGTTTAGGCGCATCAACTTGGCCAAACCCACTTACAGAACCTGAGTTTATTAAGTTATTTGGTTCAGGCTTGAGTTGCTGTGTTTGACATGGCCGATCGTCAGCAAACGACTGAACACTCGCACGATCTGTTGATAAGCACCGTTTAGGCGCATCAACTTGGCCAAGTCCACTTACAGAATCTCGTGCCTGTCCAAAATGTGAAGATTGAGTCAACTTTCCTTCTGTAGCCATGTCACAAGTTGCTAGAAACGAGCTACGAAATCCAACACTGCATGAATGTCTTCGAACGTCCCTTCGAACTGATGGCGGGAAAATATATATTTATTCCCGCCAGATTCCTCAGTTCAAGCTTGCTATATCATGTTACGTTCCAAAGGTCGTAATGTTTTAATGTTTGCACGTGAAGAAACATTGTACTATTGGCTGGATCTGTTTTTTATGTGTAATTTGTAATCTGATACAAGTAGAGAGCTACATGGACAAATACAATTCGAAGTATTAAGATCCGAATCATTGCATTTAGACAGTCGTCGTGCAGCTAACTCACTTCGCGCTTGAATTTTATATCTTTTTCACTCTACTACGTATCTTTACTACTATATTATGGCTTCCAACGAGTCAATCGATAACGTTTTGGAACTTCTCGAAGAGATCTCAAAGACGAGTAAGTCTCTAAGCCAAGAAAACCAAGAAATAAAAGCACAATTACAGGAGAGTCAGCAGAGGGACGAGGCAAATAGGAAAGCACTAGAAACAATCACTGCTAAACTGTCCAATGCCGCTTCTTCCCACAATGGTACGGCAGCCACCAACCGAAGAGAAGCTCGCCGCCAATCTGCAAAGGAAAGGCGAGGGATCATCCCAGCACAATGCAGGGTAAGTACAATCGGGTATCCATGCAGTACGATTCTTTTCAATTCTTTGTTCAAGATTGCAGATAAAAAAATCTCCATTACATTATATGCGGGAGCCTTGATATATGTAGGTAATTCGGTGACTAACTGAACAATTGATGCTGTCTAAAGACAGCTTGGATAGATTGAAGAAAATGGCGCGCAAAAATGGCGCGCAAACTGTCGTAAGTCGTTTAGTCGCACAATTAAAATTGGCGCCAATTTCGTTTATTTACTAGAACCCAGTCTTTCTCATTTCTATATGTTATTATGTTGGCTGTTTGCCATTGCGGCCGGGAGATGAGTCTAGTACAATGTCTATTGCCTTTTAATATCCTACGCAAGATTATATTTATACAGATTATATTGTATATATATATCAGTTTAATTTGTGTAATCTTTTTTAATACTACAGCGAGCAACTAAAAGAGCTTACAAGAAGCTGTTGGAAAAAGATGATTTTGCCGGTCTTCAGACCAACGAAAGGTTATAAGCTTAGCTACTTAAAAATACACTACTCTTGATGTAATATCGGTAGTTCTTATAATTCGTACCTTTATTCCGTAGCTTTGAAAGTGACAATAACAGGGCCACTTTGGAGAGAGTTATTACTCAATTGCATCACGATTGTGGCGGCCCAGAAAAATGCCAATGGTCAAGAGCAGTTATTGAAAGTAAGTTAAAGTAGAATTTTTAGATGTATGATTCTGATCATCAACAATTGTAAGCATAAAATAAAAACATTTTAAAATTACAATTTAGGGGTGGACCATTAACTGATCAAGGCCGACTTTTGCCTACAACTGCACACGGCTAGAACGTTTAGCACGCGACACAACAAAATCGTGTACAACTTGCTCGGTTTGGTTGCTTTTCGATTTCTTCGTCCAACCATTCTTGTTTCTATTTTTTGGTGGAAACCGAAGGTCCATTTATTGCAAGCGAGCAAAGCTTTGTTTACATTTTCCACCATTTTAAAGTCAATAGCTTCCCCGCGCTATTCCCCTTCGGCAAAATTGTTTCAATATACGCCATTTTTTACTTTTTTTTGGCTACCACTATCGCAGAGTTTTGAAATAAGATTCAAAATCCTACAACTATTTTCGTGTTGTACAACCGTCGTGAGCAAGTTGTAGTGGACATTTACATGAAACGATGTGTGTCGTAAGTAAGCGAAATCAAGTTGTGTGTGACAGTTGTGGGCAAAATTCGTGCCGTCTAAATCGGCCTGTTGGGAGGGGGGTGACAATTCCCAAAAACAAATTCCTGCAAAGAAAAAAATGTCTGCTCAATAAATTATGCAAGAACCCTACCACCCAAAGCAAGATTACAATAACTACATAACAATACTAATTACAATTGCAAACACGAACATAATGAATAATATTTGACAATATTTAGATTATGATATTTATTATAGGCTATTCATTCATTAAGGACACCAACAAGGATGCCATGGTGTAATGTGCAAATGCCCAATAATAATTAAAGCTTATCATATTGATTAATTTGCAATTTATTTGAATTTTCTTGTAGTGGTGATGAGGAGATACTTTCTGTCTGTTTATGAGAAAAACAAAAAAATAGCAGAAAACAAGTATGAAGCACACAAAAAGGAATGTCGCAAAAATGGCCGTGGGAGAGATGTAAGTACTTTATTTGTTGTACTTTTTTTTTTCTCAAACAAAACAAATAAGCAAATCATCAACTGGGATAGTCAATGAAAAAATATAAATATTGCACTTTTTATGAGATAGGTAGGTAGATTGGTAGGTAAGGTAGGCAGATAGATAGTTTATTAAGAAAATTACTTCACAGCCCAACAAGTAAGTTATGCGTAATTTATGCTATTAACTATCAAAGCCAATAGAAATAGAGAGTAAGCCTTAATCTAATTGTATGATATTTGCAAATCAAGACTGAGCAAGCATGTTTTGGTGTGTTTTTTAATGTTTTTGTTGTTGTTGTGTTGAAAGAGTATACTGTATAGACCGAATTCATAATGGTTGCTTCTAATTTGCATAAAAGCCAAAAAATATCATTTTGGGAAAAGGAAATATTTGGTTGCCACTAATTATTGTCTGCAATCTACAACAAATAAAATCTAAAACAATAGAGTGCAGTCATTATACATGTGATTAAGAATGAAATATTGTTTAATTGTATTTATTTATAGACAAGTACTGGTGCTATCATTAAACCGTAACATCATTCCTCACGGCAGGCTCTTTTATTGTTCTTATGTTTAAATTGGTTTCTCAGTATTTTGTTTGGTTTGGTGGTATTATCTACTATATAACTATTTTATTTTTGTTTCACGGATATATAATGACTGCGCTCTGTTATCGCTCTAAACATATTAGCACTATTTATTACTATTAACTAGTATTTTTTTACTCTATCATGATCTAGCTATATGATCTGAGTCATTGTCATATATAATAGTACAATGTAGATGCTATTGCATTACATAATATACTCCTGTATATATCAAGTTGTACTTATGTAAAACCTTCTTTCTTTTTAGAAGCTTACCCGAAGGACTCTAGCATTGGAAAATATTGATTGGAATGCCGACAAGAAAAGGAGGGTAGCAGAGGTGTTGGTGCCTGAAACCATGTCGAGTGAGGAAAGCTCATATGAAAGTGATGGGGAGGGCAGGCAAAAAGTAACACATTACAAAGTGAAGACACTAACTTGGGAGGGCGAGAGGCTCAAAAGAGCAAAAAAGGCACTGGATAAAATTTACCGAAAAAAATTATCACAGAGGGCAAGGGATAGGATTCTTCCAAGAGAAAAATCTGATGCACTTTCTCTTAGCACTAGAACAATGCCTGACAATTTCCCTGAATGGGCATGTAATATGTAGGTCATTTTGAAATTCTCATTTTTTTTTAGTGTAAAACTCTAAACACAATTTCACATTTAGCTTTTATATTCCAAATTGAATCACTTCATTTATATATATTGTTAAATATTATCATTTAAAAATATTGATTAATAATA
This sequence comes from Actinostola sp. cb2023, assembly GCA_033675265.1. Lineage (NCBI taxonomy): Eukaryota > Metazoa > Cnidaria > Anthozoa > Actiniaria > Actinostolidae > Actinostola > Actinostola sp. cb2023. Next base: position 346,907 of record JAUJYZ010001583.1, on the reverse strand, counting down.
CTTTTTTAGACTTGTTAGTATCACACTCTCGTTATAGTGGACAACCTAGGACCGGGACCATGATTTGGTGTCCGCAATAGCAAGAGTCTGTAATAACAAAAGTTATTATTTTTAGTACAATCTTATATTTTGCTGATTATGTGCATTGACTGCTGTCCGAAATAGAGGAGTGTCCGCAATAGTCAGCATTGACTGTAGTAACATGAATTTAAATATAAATACATCTTTGTAAATTTTGTATTTAGTAACTTTGTATTTCAGTAACAATTTGATAATATAATAAATGGATTTTGTTGGACTTTCTGTTGTTGTTCACTGGTGCCATACAATTAAAATGCACATGTGTATTATATTGCTAACATTAATTGATAAGAACACATTTGTACATTAATTGTGTTATGGGATTTAATACGAATTTCAGAAATGCTTTGTTGGCTTTAATGATTCGTTTTTACACTTAAAGTTTGGTTAAATGAACATAAAGACAGGTATGAAAAAGTAAATAAATCAATTAAAGTCCCTTAAATACACCATTAAAAGGTTTGCGGTAACATTAAGCTATCTTAAACTTATTATTAATAAAACTTTATTAGAAACTTAAAGTTAAGTAAATGTGCCTTTATCTTAACATTTACAGAAGTACTTAAATGGTTCATAAAGATAATTTAATTTTCACTTAAATGTCAATTATATGTACATATTGAGATTTTAAGATACACGTTAATGTTTCCTTAAATACTTCATTAATTTAACTTTTCTTTGGCTTTAATGGTACTTAAATCTCAGATTTCGCCCTGTGCAATGAACAATAATTGTGAGTCTGTTTTTATATATGTTGTTCTTGTACTTCATTTCAGAGTTCAAAAGAGGACAACATCAAATTTGGTCAACCAATAATATTCAAGGAGTTATGTAGTATTGCAACACAGACAGATGATTATGGCTGTAGTAATGGCTGTTCTTCTATGTACATCGATACAGGTTCAACTGACAACAACATGGATGATGCAAGTCAACCACATCCAACAGTTTTAGGTGATAGTGGTCATATTTCAGTCAATGCAGTTGATGGGAATTCGTTGAAAAATGCTTCTGCTGTCTACATGGATGAACTTTCATCAATGTTGAGTATTTTAGAGGAAATGGATTTACCCTCTGAAAAGGAATCAGTTGAAAACAGCACTCAAGCAACAGATTCACCCACCGATGATATTAATTCACATTCTCAAGGGAGTGTGGAAAGTCATCTTCATGGAAATGGCAAACACACTGGAAAAAAGCCATGTGAATGTTCTCACTGCGATAAAAAGGATGGACAGAAAACCCATCTCACCACTCATCACATGATTCATACTGGTGAGAGGCCTTTCAAATGTACTTCTTGTGACAAGACATTTCGGCACAAAATGTCCCTTACAGGGCATCTACGAATTCATACTGGAGAGAAGCCATTCCAATGTTCTTACTGTGATAAAAAGTTTCGTCAAAAAAGCTGTCTCACAACTCATCTCAGAATTCATACTGGAGAGAAGCCATACACATGTCCTTCTTGTGACGAGAAATTTCGTCACAAAATATCCCTTACTGGGCATATTCAAAGTCACACTGGAAAGAAGCCATTCCAATGTTCTTACTGTGATAAAAGGTTTGGACAGAAAATCCATCTCACGACTCATCTCAGAATTCATACTGGAGAGAAGCCATACAAATGTCCATCTTGTGATAAGAAATTTCGGCACGATTCATCCCTTACATGGCATCTACAAATTCATACTGGAAAGCAGCCATATATTCCAATGTTCTTACTGTGATAAAAGGTTTGGTCATAGAATCCATCTCACGACTCATCTCAGAATTCATACTGGAGAGAAGCCATTCCAATGTACTTATTGTGATAAAAAGTTTGTCCAGAAAAAACATCTAACAACTCATCTCAGAATTCATACTGGAGAGAGGCCCTTTCAATGTTCTTACTGTGATAAAAAGTTTAGCATCAAATGGAATCTCACTGCTCATCTCAGAATTCATACTGGAGAGAAGCCATACAAATGTCTTTCTTGAGACAAGACATTTCGATATTCGGTGCAAAATATTCTTCACAAGGCATAGTTGCTCCGAACTATCAGGCGAGTACTACGAGTAGCCAGTGACACTAATGTGTTTTATGTTGGGTTGCTATTTAGTCAGAAACGTAGAATCAGTGGACTGTGACGTCATTGAATATTCGTTTGACCGTTGGATTTTCGAATGGTTTCAGGAATGAGCTCTTAGAAAGACTTCAATGGATATGAGATTCTCAAAAATGTCTTCACAACAGTGATCTGAGCAATCTGAGAAATCTGAGCAAGACTTTGTGTTTTTGAGTGGTTTTGAGCGATTCGAAAATTTCACCCGTTTCTAGCATACATATAAATAGGAAAGGTTTGCAACTCCGCCCACCAATTTTTTTCAATCACTGTCGCTAAAAAAAAATATATCTCCAAAACTACGCAAGCAAAAAATATCGCTTTCCCACCAGACATTCTCAAATAAATGAGCTTCATAATGAGCTTTTGTGCACTTTTTTGGGCCCAATATATGCCGATAAATAATTTTTTGAAGTTGGGAAAGTCGACGAAAAGTTCGCCGTGGCCATCCGCAGTCATCAGCTTTGTTCCTAAAACTTACTGAGGAAGGGAGGGACCGATAGATTTGTTACCAAAAGCTACACTGAGTAGGGGAGGGGACCAATGAACCTTCGCTAAACTGAAACTATACTGAGGGGGAAGGGGCCGATGGAGTTTCGCTTGCTACCGGCAACTTGTAGATTTCAAAATTTCAAGACCAAATAGAAATCCGTTGGGTTTTTAAATTCGGATGGAAGAGGTCCTCAAATATGCTTTCAAAGCAGTATTTGAAAAGAAAATCGTCTGAAGATGATATCAAAGTTAAAAAACAATGCCGTTTTTCATTATCTGCCAAATACTGGTAAGTAAATTCTTGTTATCTAGATGTAAATATTTTTTTTAATGCCTTTTGTAGTTGTGTTTGGTAGAATCGACGGTCGACCTCGAGCAGGCATTTAAAATGTTTCATTGCAGTATCGTTTCATCTCAGTTTTGGCTTTAATCAGTATGACACGCAACTAATTTATGATTTGTAACAACTTTAAAGAATATAAACTATTTTTTAAATGCGCACGATCTTTATTATTGTTCAGCAAGGATCGTTTGTAACCGCAGAATCCATAATGGCGTTTTATGAAACACAGAAAGAACCTAACGTTCAAGCTAGATAATCGTGCTATCGGGAAAATTATCAGTGAATCATGGCATTCAGAAGTAGTTAAAACCCGTCATTTACGAAACATTTCATATTTTAACTTATCATTTCGAAGTAAAATGAACGAATTTCATCTTGGCGAACAGCTGTGGAAGAGTCTTCCCAACGAATGTCCGAAAAACTGGAGTTGCAAGATGCCTAGCAGTGAAATAATTGATTTCTGTAAAATTCAAGACGTTAGAAAGGACAGTATGGAGTTAGTTTTAATGATAACAGCTCGAAATTCTCTAGAGGGGATTTCCATATCTATACGATACATAGGAGGAGAGGTCACTCCAGTGATCCTAGGTATTTGGCCTACTAACATCCTACAGGACTGCAACGAACTGAAACAACTTTTTACCTTGATGGCGAAAAATTATATCTTATGTCATGGTGTAGAACTAGAGGCGAGTGCAAGTGAGATAAAACGACATCACCGACAAAAATGGAACAACAATGTCAACAATACACAATTTATGAAAGTTATTCATCATAAGTGTCTTGTAATCGCGAACAACGAAGGGCATTGTAACGAGTGTGCTTACGTGTCCAGAAAACACCAAATCAAGCATGAATGGCGCGTAGAAAAAGAAGTTGACTTAAAATGTAATAACAGATATTTGAGCAATAAAGAGATGAAATGCAAAATAGAATTACAAAAGAAGAAGCTCCGTGCTGCCGAAGAGAAAGTAAGAAGGCTAAGGTTAAAGCTACAAGAAAAGATGTGGTTAGTTGATTAAGAAGATCATCGTGACTATTGCCAGATGTTTGAAATGGTCAACGACAAAAAACCCGTTCCAGATGGGCTAAATATTCTCTTTGAAGAACAGAAAAAGCAGTTGAATACAAAGTCAAAAAATGGTCACAGATGGCACCCCAGGTAAGTATAGTTTTTAGATCAACGAAAAACACCTGTTCAAAACGATGATAACAAAACTATAAAGCATTACTGTTAGGTAATGTATTGTCTATTTATCTTTTTAGGATAATAAAGTTATGTTTGGAAATATATAGCCGCAGTCCTAAAACATTGCAGGTTCTTCGTGGGTTTCTCGTTCTTCCAAGTGAACGGATCATCAGGTATGCGAGATGGGCGTGGCAAATATCGGGTTCCCGTAAATCCTCTACGGGCGCTTATTTCAAATTTCGGCAAAAAGGGTGGGCGTTTATTAGAAGGGGGCGCTATTTCAAATTTCATTCAACCAGCAAACCAAAACATACCAAAACCATAAGCAACAGTAACAAATGTCTGACTTGGAAGAAAATAAACTAGTTTAAGACTTTTACAATCGTGTACTGTTGGTTGGCTTGAATTGTCATGTAACCTCTTTCTCTGCAAGCCTTACTGATCAGCACGACTGAAAACGCGGGTGAGGTGGGCGCTTATCAGAGGGTGGGTGCTTATTACTGAGAGGATTTACGGTATTCCATTTTCTCGTTTGAGTTATAGTTATTCTGGCTTTTAGATACTACAAAAACTCAATAGAAGAAATGCCAGGTTCGAATACTGAAGTCAACTGGTGCAGAAAGGAAGCAGAGAGGCGAAATCTGAAAGAAGAAGATTACTGGGGAGGTTTTTTGCTAGACGAGATGACAATACAGGTGAAGTTGTCATGTACAATACTGTACGTGATAAAAAGTGCACAAGCAGTTAGGCTAATAAACGGTTGTGATTAATTCATACTTCAAATTAAACACGATCTTAACTTGTTCTATCATGAATGGACCGTATCTAAGGATCATGTTTTATGTTGCATTTTGCGCCGCGCATCGCATCGCACTGACATATCAAAGAAAAATCACACAAAAACTGAAGAATGTATGTGAAAAGCTTGATGATCTGAAACGTAATTTGTTGTACTTATATATGCAAGTGTAATATCATCTTCATTATAGGAAGATCTTGCTCTGATTAAGAAAGGAGGCACGACCACATTGGTAGGGCTCGTATCACTTGGCCAAAGACATGAAAACGTTGAGCACAGGTACTGATTGATGAATCCATTGTTTACTCATTTATTTATAATATTTATGAATAATATGCCTTTCAGTGAGTCTATAGGAGGGAGGTGGGTAGTACCAGTTTCCGTTTGTAAAAATGACATATATAATACTATATGTACGCAGGGAAACGAAGCCGAAGTAGCCACACACCTGCTGCAATTCGTGTTCATAAGCGACAGCGGATTCCGATTCCCTATCGCTCACTTTCCCGTTAAACAAACTAGCCCTGCAATTCTTTATGAGAAATTTTGGGAAGTAGTGTTGTGGATGAAAATAGCAAGTTTCAGGTAAGGACGTTTTCTCACTTATTATATGATCAAGTCTGGGTTTTTTTGTTCTCTGTAGAGCTTTATCTCCCATATTACCCTGCTCATTACGAAACCTTCTCATGATCAATCATATAATAAGTTAGTTAAATTCCTCGAACGTCGGTAATAAGTCTATACATTCCTCGGCTCTCGGGATGTATAACTCTTGCAGACGTAAAACTTATCGAGAATATTTCATTTTTGTCTTTAGTATCTATTGGTGTATTTGCGATGGTGCTGATGTGAATAGAAATTTCATTTTCCTGATAATATGGAAAATGATAAAAACTACACCACTACAAATATACATACAGGAAAACCAATGATATTCATGATGGATCCAAAGGTAAGTCTGATTCTTAGATTTTTTATTTTTTTTCAATATTCGCCCATTAGGCAGGTGTTGTATTAAAGGACACGAAGTACCCTTTAAAATACATGCAATACACCACGTCCCACCCAATTAACATGACATCCAGCCTTGCATAGTAAACTATTGCACTTTTGTTGTACTATGCATGTGCACATTATTTTTTGCGTTTTGACTTGGCTAATTAATCAGCCGTTGACATTGGCTCTATATTTAATATTCATGTTTGAAACTGAAACGTATTCGGAAAGTCTTGAAGTACTTTTCCTATGTCTAGCGGAGTTGGTAAATAAATGATGGCAATAATGATGGAAATCTTTATGCTTAGTCAGAAGTTGTTAATGCTAACTATATCTTCTATGTTAATATACAGCACAATATTAAAAAGATCCGCAACAACATTTCTAAAAGTGGAAGCAACAAGCCGCGCAATCTGACTGTCAATGGAAAAGCGATTATGTGGAATCACTTCACCAATGCTTACAAGTTTGACCAGACTGCTATGTCACTTTCCTTGCACGAGAGGCTAACAGAAGAAAACTTTGAACTATCAAGTTCCAGTAAAATGAGAATTCATTTGACTGAAGACGTTTTGGATAGCAAAATGTTATATCTAATGAAGGTACTAATATACCGCAAAAATCCAATAATAAGTATATTGTTCTAAGAACAAAACATGCCATCGAACAAATATAAGCCCAGGTCTTATTATCGGAATTTTGTGGTACTTTAAGCGGCTATACACGACTAAATTACCAGGGCCTCGTCCATGCACACTAATGTATTTTCGAAAGCATCCGTTTTCGTTGTCCACACTTTAACAAATATAGTTCGTCTCGTGGAGTAATTTTTTGTTCTCACCACATTTTGACGTCTGCTGTGCATCTATAAGAGTACAGACACACATGAAAATGGAATCTATATCTGTTTTACTATTATATAATATTTCGACTATTTTGTGACGTCATCTGTATGTCTGTACTTTATCACACAGCTCTCGACCAATCAAAGCGCGCGTAACATTTCAATTTGTATACGAAAATGCATTAGTGTGGGCGGGCCTAAGAATTGTAATCTTATATCAGTTCGTTATTATTCACATTTGAAAACTCCCTAGAAATTTCATGCATACTATATATGGGCATTTAAAGTTTTGAATATTAACGTATCACCAGTGCGTGATTTCACCAAAACATTTTGTTTTTCTCACACAGGCCTACCGAAACACCTTAAAGGCACCAGGTGAAGAAGAGACTGGTCAGGTCTGTGATAGTAAAATCGATGCAACCATAAACCTATTGGAACACACTTCAAATTTTGTAAGGCTTTTCAACGATAACCTTGAAATCCGGTCCACTGATGACCCTAGAATGAGGGAACTTGACGACTTCCTTCGATTTATCAGAAATTGGAAAGCCAGTTGTAATACAGATAAATAATTCATCTCGTCCAAGCTGTTTTTTGATCTACAATGTAACATTTTGGGACTCAAAGCCCTCGTTGATTTCAAACTTCACAAGTTTCCCGGGAAATCTATTAAACTCGCAATTGTCAACCAAGACGCAGTTGAAAATCACTTTTGTTAGCTAAGAGGTTGCAACCAGCAAAACGATCATCCTACTTATAACCTAACAAGATACTCTCAAACAACAGTAAGGTTTTCCCAAACTGTCATGAGCAAGAAAGGAAATGCTGGATCAGTGCTCAAGGAACGCGATGTGTGCTGTCTTCCAAATCCCCATCCCTTCGCAAAGAATAAATCGTCGACACTACTTTCACATAGTCAATAGAAGGAGATGGTTATCCCCGGGGGTGGGGGAGGGGGGGGGGGGGGGGGGGGGGGGGGGTATACTTGACCCATGTTTGGGTATAGGGGTGCCGCTGAGGGTTTGAAAACCTGACGCTGTTTAGGACAAAAGAAATCTAAAATACATACCCTGTCTAGGACAACACCCTCTATTTTAGGACACTGTTTAGGACGAAGGACAAAATACACACAATTCTAACGCGTTTCATGTTGATTGATGACCTGCTAAAGACCGGCAAATCTCGGATCTCAGATATATATAACTAAATACCGGATAAAACCATATTTAACGACGACAATCGTGCATTACCATACCCTGTTTAGGACAGACTCACATTAAATTATATACCCTGTTCAGGACAGAGAGGCCAAAAATCATACCCTGTCCAGCGGCACGTCCCCGTATAGCCCATATATGGGAGTACCCCCAACCCCCTCCCCCCCCCCCCCCCGGGGGTGGTTATCATATTCAGGAACATTCATTGATCTATATACACTGCTGTCAATCAGTGAAACATAACGTTTTCCTTCTATCATGATTTGGATCAAGTATCTATTCAGAATTATTCTCTATCATATCTAATTGTTTTTACGCCAGTAGTTTGTTTGTGTATTAACCGCTTTCTTATATATGCGAGCATAACTTTATAACAGTCATTCTCAAAATGTTTGTGAATGCAACATATCCTGATATGTAGACACTGTCCCGTTGACTAGAACGGCAAATCCATGTACATACTTGTAGAACAAAATTGGAATTAGAACGTGACCAGTCTGCCTGCCTGTATATATTGAACTCTTTTTAAAATATATATCATGGACAACCATTTTTTAGAGTGATTGCTTGTGATTTTGCTCAAAATCGGATGTATACACTCATTTCGATAAAGTTAGTCTTCCGTAAAGCTTCGAAGGTGAGACCGATAAGGATCCTGGGCTGGTTAAAATGTATGTACCCATGGTCCTTCTTGGTCTCACCTTCGAAGCTTTTCGGGTGACTAACTTTATCGAAATGAGTGTATACGTAAAGATACTGTTCTCAATATTCGTAATACAAAGTACGTACAACATAATGCAGGTCACATGCATGGGCATATGTTAGCTAGAGTATGAGTGGTGATAAATAGAATGAATGCAAATTGAGTTCTTATCTTGTACGAGTTAATAAAAGAGAAATCATTCTCCCAGAATCACATGTGATTCTTCCAACAGAGTAATTCACAAATACTTGGAAATTAGGCATACTATGCGACCTGCTAATTTTAGGAAGTAGAGCCTCCAGTATTGTTTTCTTATTACTTCTTACGCCCACTGTCACATCATATGCTTCACAAAGCTTGATCAATTCCGCTCTCGTGTACAGTCGTTTCAACCCTTCTAACTCTATTTTACCTATGAGTGCTTGAAGTTGGCAGTGAGAGATCTGTTTTCCTGTACTTCCATCAGCCTCTATTTGGGAAATATTTATCTTTACTTTAAACGCGCGCCTGAAGCTGCGTAGAAATGGCCCCGCGGACATATTGGTGTAGGCGCTTGATGACTTCACAGTATAACTCGTCCACATGTCCCTGAACAAAAAAAACCCTGAAATGAGCATGTTATATATACATGTACGTTGAATCATAAATCGATTTACTTACCAGAAAATCAGGTTCTACAGGTATGACGGATGACCATTTCAATCGTAGCTGTGTATTTGTCCAAAAGTTGCATTTCGTATAGTGACACTATGTTCTTCTTTTCTCTGTGAAATTTGTGTTCGTTTAGCAATTGTATCCTTATTTCCTCGAGTTGCATCGTAAACTCGTACATTTCGTCACAAATGTGAAGGAGGCCTCTTCCCCTGTACTGCCTGTCTTCAGTCACGCCTAACGTTAGCGGATAACTGGTCTCATTCTCCAGCGATATGGTTCAAATGGAATTATAACATAGTCATTCAAGAGTTTCATTTTATTGTGTTCTCTTCTCACACGGGCCATCACCTCGTCATTGGTTAGCGAGAACTTATTTTCTCTCACATATCTTCGTGACTTTTCTAATGCTTTCCGAATCATCCACGCTCCAACATAACGAACTTTTGCCCTTCCTTCATCAGGCATTTCTTCAAGATTGAAAGTAACTTCCTCGTTTTCTTCTTTTGAACGAACAATTTCCGCAATTATATGTAAAATGGTGCTGTAAATCGCTTGTACTAGTTGAGAACCAATGCTTATCATGGCCTCTGACAGCTGTTCGTGTTCTCTTTTGAATAATGCAAGAACCTCGTTCTTAAGTTCGTTACTGACAATCAGACTATGAAGATGTTCGCCTACTTTGGTGAATTTCTGTCTTGATATTGAGGCGTCAGAGAGATCTTCAATATCGTCAGGAAGAGGAAGTAGATTTCTTATTTTGTGCCACTGTATGTCAATAAATAGTTTTGTTCTGGAAACGTTTTCGTCTAAAATCAAAAAGTCCAACAGAGTATTGTGTTCTATGAGGAAAGGTGTTTCGATAGGAAAATATTTCTTCAGGGATGAGACCATGTCAGTGTATTCAAAATCATCTGGAGGTGAATACAATATACTGTGCCCTTGTTCGTCATGTAATAATAGAAAAACATCCAGAAGATCAAGGTTGACAGGGGATTCTGCAGGGGAGTGAAACAAATCATTGACAACATTATCATCCTCAACAAAGTCAGCATCGCCCTTGTCGTCGGTTTCGTCGTCTTCATTCTGTATTGGAGCATTACCAATATATGGCACATCTAGGAGTGGTCTGCGGCAACAACTGCAATCAGGTTTCACAAAGATGCCTTTGTTGTTAATCGAGGAACGAAACTCGGTGACAATATTTGGTGGGCGCTGTATAAAGCTTTTCTTGAATTTTTTTACTTGAAGTTGCTTTTACTCGAGAACATGCCACATAAATTAATCCCGGTGAAAATTCCCTTGAGCAATGCAAAACGACTGATGGGAGTGTCAGACCTTGCGACTTATGTGCTGAAATCGCCCAACATAACTTAAGGGGTATTTGGGTACGACTTCCAATAACCTGCCCATTTTCGTTAAAGTCTGTTTTTTCAAGCTAACGTTACCGTATCCAGGAAAGTGAACTTCGCAAGATTCCTTATGCAATTTTCTTACGGTACCCATACTTCCGTTGTGTAATTTCTCGTTCAAGTTCCAAAGAAGCATCACTTTTGCGCCGATTTTCAATGGTACGCACTTTTCTGCAGGGCACTTCAACCCACAACAGTTATCTTTATCTTTCGCATCGTACACCGTACATTCACTGTGCATTTCCCTTAATCTATTAATGTTGTGTAATGATACACTGTCATGTCTAAAGTAGATATGAACTGGGTCGTCGCAGTTTCCTTCTGTGGGAGGGCGATCTAAACCTAACATAAACTCGCACTATAATGGTGTAATGTTTCCATCTTGCAAACATTTCAGCGACTCGATAAACCGTTCTTCTCCTACGTTTTGCCTCATTGGAACTTCAAGTTCATATTTATGGACAAATGCTTGCTTAAAGACTTCTGATAAAAACATGAACTCTCCAGAATCAAACTTACTTGGCACCGGACGTAGTTGTTTGAATTCGCCAACTGCTTTGACTTCTATCCCTCCAAATGGTCTTTCATCTTGACGAATTTCCATCAATATATTATTGACCAATTCTAGAACTACCCGACTAGACATTGAAACTTCGTCCCAGAACAGTACATTGACACTTTCAACGCGGCTTTTAACAATATTATATGATGTAGAGCTATTAACCAAGACATCAAACGGCCGATTAGCAACACCAAGCCCAAACAAAGAATGAATGGTAGTAGCATTTTCCTCGCTGTATGCTTCGCACGCTATTCCAGTAGGACACGATTTTACGATTTTTTCCAAGATTTGTCAGTGATTTAAAAATACTCCTCACCAGGAAGGAATTCCCTATTCCTGCTTTGCCAGTTATAAACATATTGTGACCTTGTAAAGCAAGATTTGCAACGAATTGCTGTTGAATAGTTAGCTCCATCTTCTCAGTATTTAATATTAAAATCATTCACTGGTATTGGGAAATCCATTTTGAAATCTACAAGTTGCCGGTAGCAAGCGAAACTACATCGGCCCCTTCCCCCTCAGTATAGTTTCAGTTAGCGAAGGTTCATTGGTCCCCTCCCCTACTCAGTGTAGCTTTTGGTAACAAATCTATCGGTCCCTCCCTTCCTCAGTAAGTTTTAGGAACACAGCTGATGACTGCGGATTGCCACGGCGAACTTTTCGTCGACTTCCCCAACTTCAAAACATTATTTCTCGGCATATAGTGGGCCCAAAAATTTGCACAAAAGCTCATTATAAAGCTCATGTATTTGAGAATGTCTGGTGAGAAAGCGATATTTTTTATATTTATATGTATGCTAGAAACGGGTGAAATTTTCGAATCGCTCAAAACCACTCAAAAACACAATTTCTTGCTCAGATTTCTACACCAATGTGTTCTTTAATTATCAGACTACTGTTGTGAAGACATTTTTGAGAATCTCATATCCATTGAAGTCTTTCTAAGAGCTCATTCCTGAAACCTTTCGAAAACGGTCAAACGAATATTCAATGACGTCACGGTCCACTGATTCTACGTTTTGGCTACCTGTGGTCATACCCTGCGAGCAGAGGTTCCTTTTCATCTTTCTATGTTCACTGAGTCTTTTACTTTTGCTGAACGGCTTTTTGTTGTGGCTACTATCTCCATATATGGAGATGTAGCCACTATGCCATCGAGTTGTAAGTCCGTCCGTAAGTAGTCCAATCTTCGGATAGTGTTCGGAATCGCACAGTGATCGGGATTCTTCGATCGACACCGAAGGCCTATGTCCGCTCGATGTTTCTTCGATGGACTTTTGTATTTTCGTGATTATCAAGTTTAATGGCGATAATTTTTGTGACTATCGAGTTTATCGGCGACAACTTCGGCGCTCGGCGACATGTTTCGAATTGTCGTAATCTCTCGTCTGGTTGTCGACTTATTATCGATTGAAACGTTATGCCTACGTTTCTTCCATGTGATTTTATTCACCCGTTGGTTGAAGATAAGTTTTCACTCTATATTTACTATGATTTTGTGCTATTTTGCACCATTAATCTGGCACAGCTTTCCAGCACTGGGTCAAGTGTTTGTTCGTAAATAATTTGTTCAGTTTTATTGACGGTCTGTGGAGATTTTCCAGCAGAAAGACGATCACTTCAGTTTGGCGGTCATGGTCGAGTGATTACTATAGTGCAGCCCAACACCTCGAGTGCAATATTGGGATATTGTACCATATTATAGTAGCCACATGCACGCATTGCGGGCCTATTTTTTTGGCTTTTACCTTACTGTTCTTGTAGTTCGAAAGAAACCTCTCCGGACTTGGCACTTTTCCGTTTAAGCATGCGTCGAGTTGTCGTCATTAGGTACATCACAAGTTGCCATAGTAGCATCCAAATATGGCTGTGCACGCACATCACAGGCTCGTTTATTGTCAGTAAAATACTGCCATCTTTTATGCGTGCGCCTTGTCGTCCCGGTTTGTGGACGACAACTGGACGCATGTCAAACAGAATAGTGCCGAGTCCGAGTAGAGGTTTCTTTCGAACTACAAGAACAGCAAGGTAAAAGCCAAACAAAAAGCTGTTCAGCAAAAGTAAATTAAAAAGACTCGGTGAACACAGACTACGAAAAGGAACCTCTGCTCCCAGGATAGTCAGATCACGGGCGAAAGGGTAATATTTAATCATGAGTGTTTGAATATATGTCGTTTGGATTAACTACAGAGTTGATTGATTTAAAACAAATGTGTACGACACGACAGCTAGTTTCTACGACACGTCTGAATGAACTTTTATTTGTCATCGAAAAACCCGCTCCTCAAGCAAGCTGATCCTGCAATTTGATCGTATACCTCGTATACGACATTGGCGACTTTCGACCAATAAGAATTTTTCGTTGTGTCGGCAACGCAGACGTGGTTTGTGGTTTGGAGTTGTTTCTCAGCAGTCCCTCTTTCTCTTTCTCCCTACTCCCACCCCTACTCTCCCCCATTCCTCGCGCGTTTAGGATTAGTTTGCTCTCTCTCTGAGTCTGTAGGACAAAGAGGGACTGTTCGCATGCAGACTAATATATGAGAACTGTTATTACAAAACGGGTCTTCGTCAACAGGACACCTTTTAAGAAAACAGACCTCTGATAATTGTTATTACAAAACGAGTCTTCGTCAACAGCACACAGGAGGGCTGAATTGGAAAACATAGATACTGATTAATTTGGGTTTGACCGAGGCTGATTTGGATTTGAGCAGGTCTGACACATAATAACACGTTTGGTATGGTTTGAATATCTTTACTATTTTTGAGGATTTCGTTGTACGTAGGTTTCATATTCGGTTGGTTAATAATTGTTACTTCTTCGAAGAAGATATATAGAAATACAATTTATTTATCAAGCTTTTGGGTCATTGACCCATCATCATGACGAGTGGGCTCTGGGTACGAGAATGACTAAACACATAATTGGTATGTGGCAAGTGATATTTCCACTAATCTTTTATCGGGGACACACTCCTCGAAAAACTTGCAACAACTTCAGCCAATGAAAACACTCGAACCCAGTCTTCCAATAGTTGCCACAGACCGGATGTATGAGAAACTCGCATTAGTAGCTTCTATCGAGAGCAGTCTCCCATTCTCAACGCAATTATGTCCACATACAAATTCCACAACGAGTTATACTTAGTCAGTTGGCTGAAAATAAAATAAATATACCTGATTACACTTTATTTTCGCCACACTTTAATTACGCGATTTGAGGATGGTCATATTTCGCGACACTTTATTTTCGCGATTTTGTTAAATTTGTAGCAACTGAGTCATTTTTTCTGAGTCACTCTATTTTCGCGATTTCGTCGATACATCAATCATTGAATACCTTCGCTTTTTGACTAAAAAATGTGATTTTAATTTGATTTGTATTTCTCTTACGTTCGTAATCATGACATACCAGTTAGTAAAAACCTGCAATGTTTAAAAGTGTTAAAAAATAGCGATACTCAAAGAACTTGGTGCACAGGACGACGAAGACATTGAATAAGTGGACTCGGAACTATTATTTATTTTTCGCGAAAATCGCGAAATTTTAACTCCGACGATGGAGTAAAACTTACTCCTCAAGGCAGAGTATTTGTTTTGGATTTATTTTAACTCCATAATTAATTGGAGCTATTATATTTACTCTTACAGTCAAACCAAGTCATGATCAAGCATATCCCTCTTGAGTCCATTACTGACTTGATTATTATAAAAATGCACGATGGCCGGTTGCTATGCAATTTTCTCCCTGAAGCGCGGGCACTGAAATGCCAGCGGTTACTCTTCAAAGTGAAACAAAATCGACACAAAGATACATAAAAGTCCTACTTCTTTGTGAGATTAAATATATTGTTTTCATTAAATTTAAAGAGTAGAATGATTTCGAACTTAATACTAAAAGCAGAAAATACAATATCTTGAAAATAACCCCGGGGAAATAACGTGAATAATTAATTGATTCAGTTATATTGTTTGGGTCGAAAATTGATCATCAATAATCTAAACCAAACTCTCTAGTAGATAATAAAAGTCAAGTCAAGTAATCATGTATCTTTATGGCTTGATTTCAAGTAACTTTAACATTCTAGCTGTTAAGAACAGGTAGGAACCTGTTTTAAAAGAACCTCTCAGTCGTTTTCGCTTCTAAAATAAATATCCCCAAACTCTAGCTAATGAAAGACTATATCAAGGTTATTACTAAAACGGGTTTGGTTTCCTTCAAAATATTTTTATTTTATTTCATTTTATTTTTTGAAATGATTCCGTCTGAGAGCTGGTCAAGAGGTCAAATTTGCATGAAATTGTGCACTTCTTTACGGCGCTGTACAAACTTCGTCTCGCATTATCCGCGAAACATTTTATATCATGTTGTAGATAAATGTGTCTAGTTTGTCTAGAGGTAGAGCGTTATTCAATCGGTTCAGCCGTTTGTGAGAAAATTAGTTGACAATTAACCCCACTAAGATCTAACTGAACGGCGGCTCAAAATTACCCAACTTTACTCGATTATTTTGCAAAAGTGGGACCTCGCTGGACTCTCTCATCGACACAGTCGGATTGAACATCATTTCATTTACACAAATCTGTAAAAACCTGTGTAAGTTTTGGATATTTCAAAAGTTACGACAATTTCAGTTGGTGTATGTTAGACGATTTACGAATTTTAATTAGGTGCAACATCTTATCCATATGAAGTTGAAAATACCTTACCTTCTTCCTAAATCGCTCATATTTCCCATTTTACCTATGCTTGACTTCATTCCAGGTCAACATTTCCAAATACTTTAGCATTTCGGAACAGGCCAACCAATTCGATATAACTTCAAACTGACGGCAAAGTTCTGAGCTCAACGCTAGATGAGTCAGCTAGCTAGAGCTTCACTTTAACACCATAATTTTCCATTCTGAGATCAGTTACGCTATTGATTATGTTATGAAATGATCTCTGAACACCAAGCGATCCACTAGAAGGCGAAAACTTCCCAGGGAAGCAACGTTAATATAGTCACGCAATGCTTGGAATTTCTGGTTGTTATTGCTCGTAGTTACTAAAACCCGGAACCAGCCACAACGACCCACAACGACCCACAACGACCCACAACGATCCACAACGACCCACAACGATCCACACAACGACCCACAACGATCCACAACGACCCACCAGTGATACCAAATAACGATACAAAATCTCAAAAGTAAACAAGACCAAAATTCCACTCGCCGAATCGCCATTTGAACTCCAGTTACCGGTTTTACAAGTAGTTTCTTTGAGATGTGCTCATTCGGCGATAAAGCCGTACTTATTTCTTATACTGAATAAAAATACGAGATTCTGTTTAAAGAATTTCATAAAAATTATATCCACGATTTGTGCTGATCTCGGGTTCTGTGTCGGTTCTGTGGCTAAAATGAAAACAATCAGGCGTTCCGCTACTGACATTTTGACATGTGAATGTGAGACATTTTACTGCATGAGACGACTTCGTTTATCTCTCGTGCAGTGGGAATACATGTAGTTCAGTCCGTAGTCATGGATGATCAAGGTAAGAAAACATTACGTTTTTAATGCTAATAGAGTTTTTTACTTAACCCGTGAAACAAAAATTACTTGATAAAGTGTAATAGTCAAATCAGACACACACAAAATGAAATTATTTTCGGTACCAATGATTTTAGTGATGATATAATAATGTATTTATTCTCAAGCAACAACAGGTTTACCTTGATCATGCATCCATGACTACGGACTGAACTATTCCCACATAAGGGATAAACGAAGTCGTCTCATGCAGTTCACATTCACATGTCAAAATGTCAGTAGCGGAACACCTGATTGTTTTCATTTTAGCCACAGAACCGACACAGAACCCGAGATCAGCACAAATCGTGGATATAATTTTTATGAAATTCTTTAAACAGAATCTCGTATTTTTATTCAGTATAAGAAATAAGTACGGCTTTATCGCCGAATGAGCACATCTCAAAGAAACTACTTGTAAAACCGGTAACTGGAGTTCAAATGGCGATTCGGCGAGTGCCGGGAATTTTGGTCTTGTTTATTTTTGAGATTTTTTATCGTTTAATAATATTTGGTATCACTGGTGGGTCGTTGTGGATCGTTGTGGGTCGTTGTGGGTCGTTGTGGCTGGTTCCGGGTTTTAGTAACTACGTGTTATTGCTTCCAAAGACGTCCGCTCACAATAGCGCGCATAAATTAACAAATTTCTTGCAAAGGTGCGGAAGGAAAGTGTTTCGTGGGGACGGTGCGATTCGAAAATAAAACTATTAGAGTGCAATGATGCACTATGACACAACAAGAAATGTCAAAACAAATAACAATAGTCGATCGGAGGACCATCATGATATGAAACAAGAAGTTTTAAAAATTTGAATACACACTCCAAAAGCAAAAAATTATGTTTAACATTGAAGTTAGATTCTATTTCTAAAAAGTATCATACCATACTTCAACATTAAGATAATTCAGAAAGTCCCATGGATGTCATGTCTATGACGGCTAGAATACTGATGCAGATAACTATGTACAATACCAAAACCCCTGCTGCACTACTGTGCAGCATGTTACTGCCAGTCCTTATATAGATGTACCATTCAGTCTACAAACTCTAGAATAAATGCATCTACCTATGTACTACTTTCTTAGTAGAGATAACGCTATATAAATAAAGATTATTATTATTATTATTATTGTTATTACTAGTTGAACTCTAATAGCATTGTTATTATTAATTATTATTATTTATTATTATTATTATTATTATTATTATTATTATAATATTATTATTATTTATTATTATTATTATTATTATTATTATTATTATTATTATTATTATTATTATTATTATTATTATTATTATTATTATTATTATTATTATTATTATTATTATTATTATTGTTATTACTAGTTGAACTCTAATAGCATTGTTACTGCCAGTCCTTGAATAGGCGAAAGAACGGGCAGGAAGGCTGACCCAGTGCAAGTTTCGATAGACATGAGGAATGCCAGAAATTCTTCAAACGAACGTCAGTTTCACCGTACAGAATGGCTAACTAAAACGCAGATCCAAAGCTTTTTCTCGCGCCTGGCCGCAACTCGGTGAAACCTGCCTGTCGCCATCGAATTATCTTCAGACCAGGAAGACGTCCAGTACGTACTCAAGTATATTAAGGCCTGACACATGGGCCTAATTAGCATAAAAATCAATATTTTCTATTTACTGAAAACTATTCATGCTTTGGAGATAGAACTTCGCCAAAATGTTTAGTCCCATGAGTGTGTGAAAATTTGATGTGGTTTATTGGATGTGATGGATCACGTGACAAATCACATGGCCACATATGTCGAAAAAATTCAGCTCAAAATGGGGTACATAGAAACTTTTCTAAGCATAATGGATCACATGTCTAAATGTTACGTTTTGAAAGGTCTTTCTAAATCCGCCTTTTAACGTTGTCCTTAATTATTAGTTATAGAGATAATTCATAAAACAGGTCACGTGACCAATCCAGTTATTTGATTATTTTTAATTTTCTCCTTAATGAAAATATGTAGACACCATTAAAAGGCGGTAATAGAAAGATATCTACCAAAGGTATTTAATGAAACATTAGTTAGTATTCTAAGAAAAGTCTCTACGTACCCCATTTTCGATTGAATTTTTCAACCAGTCTTGACCACGTGATTTGTCACGTGACACTTCATTTGCTATTATCGCGATTAAATTTTCACAAATTCATGGATCTTAACATTTTGAAGAAGTTTTAGCTTCAAAGCATGAATGGTATTTAGTTTATAGAAAATAATGTGTTTATGCTAATTAGGCTCCTGTGTATATATACTTGAGTACAAGAGAATCTCCCAAAGGGCATAATTAGTCCGACAAGGCAACAACGAAATGATGATATGATGATGATAATCTTTATTTAAAAATACGATGTCTCTTCACAATTCATGCTCTTCCAGAGAGCCGTATATATATGAACCATCTATATGGTGCATCTATATAATGACTGGCAGTAACAATGCTGCACAGTATAAGCCAGTTCAGAGTTCAAGAATAAGGTTCAGTGCGCATGCGATTTTATCCCGATTATATCACCTTCTTTTGTTAACGTTTGTGTGATTTCTAAATAACAAAAGAAGGTGATATAATCGGGATAAAATCGCATGTGCACTGAACCTTATTCTTAAACTCTGAACTGGCTTATTGATTAGAGTTTCATTTCTTGACTGGATAACGTGGATTTGAGTTATATTTTATACATGACACTTGGATGTTTTTTCTATTTTTAATGAGGTGAGAAGGGATGAATAAATTCCGATTAATATTATGGCTGATTGTAAAATAATGCAACTTCGAAAAAATATATCATCCATACATTAAAATGTTATTGTTTAGCGGCTTATTGCAGCAGGTGTTTTGGTATTGTACATAGTTATCTGCATGCAGGGGCGGATCCAAGGGAGGGGGGAATGGGGGTCCGGTGCTCCCCCCCCCCCCCCCCCCCCCCCCCCCCCCCTCCCCTTGAGTTGGGCCCGATACATATTCGCCCACTTCCCACACCATTTGATGCCCAGAATGGATGAAAATTGCATTTTCGAGCTACTAGATTTCAAAATTTTCTGGGCGGGCATGCCCCACACCCCCTAGAAGAAGGAGCCTTACGGCCCCTTAGTGGTGCAGCGCCTCTTTCAAAATTTGTAGATCCGCCCCTGGCATCAGTATTCTAGCCGTCATAGACATGACATCCATGGGACTTTCTGAATTATCTTAATGTTGAAGTATGGTATGATACTTTTTAGAAATAGAATCTAACTTCAATGTTAAACATAACTTTTTGCTTTTGGAGTGTGTATTCAAATTTTTAAAACTTCTTGTTTCATATCATGATGGTCCTCCGATCGACTATTGCTATTTGTTTTGACATTTCTTGTTGTGTCATAGTGCATCATTGCACTCTAATAGTTTTATTTTCCCCTCGCACCGTCCCCACGAAACACTTTCCTTCCGCACCTTTGCAAGTAATTTGTTAATTTATGCGCGCTATTGTGAGCGGACGTCTTTGGAAGCAATAACAACCAGAAATTCCAAGCATTGCGTGACTATATTAACGTTGCTTCCCTGGGAAGTTTTCGCCTTCTAGTGGATCGCTTGGTGTTCAGGGATCATTTCATAACATAATCAATAGCGTAACCGATCTCAGAATGGAAAATTATGGTGTTAAAGTGAAGCTCTAGCTAGCTGACTCATCTAGCGTTGAGCTCAGAACTTTGCCGTCAGTTTGAAGTTATATCGAATTGGTTGGCCTGTTCCGAAATGCTAAAGTATTTGGAAATGTTGACCTGGAATGAAGTCAAGCATGGGTAAAATGGGAAATATGAGCGATTTAGGAAGAAGGTAAGGTATTTTCAACTTCATATGGATAAGATGTTGCACCTAATTAAAATTCGTAAATCGTCTAACATACACCAACTGAAATTGTCGTAACTTTTGAAATATCCAAAACTTACACAGATTTTTACAGATTTGTGTAAATGAAATGATGTTCAATCCGACTGTGTCGATGAGAGAGTCCAGCGAGGTCCCACTTTTGCAAAATAATCGAGTAAAGTTGGGTAATTTTGAGCCGCCGTTCAGTTAGATCTTAGTGGGGTTACAGTCAAACCAGGTCACACGTGCCCCCCTAGAGTCCATTATTGACTTTGTTATTTGAACATTGATTTGATTTTTCGTTTTGAACTTCGAATATTGCAAACGAACATTTCAATATTCAAAACAAGAATAATTTGAAAATTCGATTGCTGATTGGATTAATAAAACAAACGTTACCCCTAATAAGGGCAGACACACAACACGTATGGGCTGCATGTGTATCTGCCCATATTAGGGGTAACGTTTGTTTTATTAATCCAATCAGCAATCGAATTTTCAAATTATTCTTGTTTTGAATATTGAAATGTTCGTTCGCAATAATCGAAGTTCAAAGCGAAAAATCAAATCAATTTTCAAATAACAAAGTCAATAATGGACTCTAGGGGGGCACGCGTGACCTGGTTTGACTGTAATTGTCAACTAATTTTCTCACAAACGGCTGAACCGATTGAATAACGCTCTACCTCTAGACAAACTAGATACATTTATCTACAACATGATATAAAAAGTTTCGCTGGATAATGCGAGACGAAGTTTGTACAGCGCCGTAAAGAAGTGCATAATTTCATGCAAATTTGACCTCTTGCCCAGCTCTCAGACGAAATCATTTCAAAAAATAAAATAAAATAAAATAAAAATAAAATATTTTGAAGGAAACCAAACCCGTTTTAGTAATAACCTTGATATAGTCTTTCATTAGCTAGAGTTTGGGAGATATTTATTTTAGAAGCGAAAACGACTGAGAGGTTCGTAACATGTACAGTTAGCTGTTAACTTGTGTATACATTTAGATTGCCATGACCTCTATATATTATCGACGGCTTGATTACAACTTTAAGATTGCTGTATATTTTAGTACAAGAAAAACTTCAAAATAAAATCATACCATCAAGAAATAAATATACCTTATTTGACATTTTAGTGTGTAATACGGCTGGATATTTTTACGAGTCTAGCTACATAAAAGCTTGCGCGAAATAGTCGACGCTCCAGTCCTACTCATGCGATATTTTTACTCGTCTATGTATAGTTGGATAATAATAAACAATAATGTATGAAATATAACACAAGATAGTCTAGATACAAGTTTTCAAAGTGAGGCAATATCCAGGAGACGCCAGTAGCTGAGGACGCGAGCTCATGTGGTCACGTGACCAAAAATAGCAGAGGGTGAAAACTCCATTGCAACCGACCATCGTGATGAAAACATTCGTTTGAACATTCGATTCCGTTTGCCAATAAGTAGACCGATATTCCAAGCATTATTCGACAAATAGCACGAGGTGACACCCGTTCAAATCACGAGAGATTGTATTTTTCGAACATACACGATGAAACGATTGAATGATTTCTTTACGAAATGATGACATACGGAGGGGTTTTCCGGGCTCATAAACCTCCCTCGTCGATTTCTGGCCGCCATATTGAATGAGTGATAGACAGTCTTATGGGGTTCCTGTGGATATTTTCTAAATAAGGAATATCCTTTGTTTGTTTGTCCAATCAGTAGTCGAATCATGATTTGAATATCGGTCTGCTTATTATCAAACGGAATTGAATATGTTCAATCGAATAATGCTTTCATTTTTGCAATAATCAAGTCAATAATGGACTGTGGAGTGGTACGCTTGACCTGGTTTGACTGTAATTGGGGTAACAGAGTTACTTTTCAGAGTTATTTAACTCCTAAACACGGATTTATGTCAACTCCCATTTGGAGTAAATTGTCGATTGTCAGGAGCCCATTACTAGGAGCCTTCCTCTAGTAATAGGTTCATGTGACATCAAATGCACAAATTGGGCTATTTTTAGATATGCAAATTTCCGAAGAATTTCAAATTGAAAAATAAAATGGCCGCCAAACGGAAGACGCGAGGACTTGATCCAAAATATTGATATTCTTAATCCATGGAAGTTCAAGTCTATTTTTCCCTTGCACAAGAACGAGACAACTATGTACAATGAATGAATCACATGTATCAATAAACTGACATACTGCCAGAGCGCTTAGTAGAGACTTTTAGTTTGGCGACTCACGTTGTCGCGAAATTCTTCTACGTTCTTATACCTATCGCTTCATATGTTTATTCTTGTTTTATCAACTTTCATTTGGTTTTTGATTCATGATTTAGTCTTCGTAAGAATGAAGCGTTCTCCAATGATTTCGACTCTGATGAAGCAAAAGTTGGATAGCGGCGCCAACATAACAATTACTGAACCACACAAATGTGCACTTTGCTAAAGAACTTCTTCGCCGAAAGATAGTCGAAAAACAACTGAAACTTTCAACCGACGAACCGTGCCTTAAAGAGCGACAAAGAACACTAAAACAAGAGGGTTATCACTGAGTGTATGCGAAGTTCATTCGCCAAAGGCGTCTTCAGTTCAAAGAAGGCAAGAAAGCCGGCACTCCAAGATCAGCCGATGAATAAAAATGCGATAAAATTCATCCAGGCCACAGAAAAAGAAGCTCCTCGTGATTCATTTTGCTGCGTTTCAGATAACAATTGCTAATTAGCAAAACACACCGGCGGTTTGGAATATTCATTAGCTTGGTTCTCACTGCTAGTCCTGCACAAGTTTAATTATGTTCTTCGTAAGAGATTATCCATGATACCAGATCGTTGAATTCCTTCTCAGAAAGAGCAGAAGATGTTCGTTTTTTGGCCGGGTTTTGAACTGGCCCTTTTAACTAGTAGCTTTGTTTTTAGAAGTTCTCGCACTTGAAGTTTTGATATAAATAATAATACCTGGAGTTGCCTTTTTGTTTTGTTTTTAATGTTTTCAATCATTGTTCTTCCTCGCTTGATGAAGTACTGAAGTCGGCAAACGACGAAACTGATCTGAAACTCTAGATTCTGATTCTTTTATTAGAATCACTGGAACTACACGGTACGCTTTCGGCCGACATTGAAAGCAAAGCTAGCAGTGTTGAATCTGACGTCAAATTCCTATTGTGTAAGACGCGACATGATTGGTTAATCGCGCAGAATTTTTAATGAGTGTTCTATTTTTAGCCCAATTTGTGCATTTGATGTCACACAAACCTATTATAGGAGAGGAAGCCTCCTAGTAATGGGCTCCTGCGATTGTGGAGTAAGAATAACTCCATGTTGAGGAGTTAATTTTGAGGAGTAGTTTTAAACTCCCATACTTTAACTCTGTTCTGGAGTAATTTATCAACGGTGGAGTTAATATTACTCCATTTTTTGGAGTTAATTTGAAGGAGTCATTTTAACACCAGTAATTTAAAGGGCAAGTCTCGGCATTTTTTGAAGCAATTTTGACAACTTTTGAAGACAGTTTGGCCTTTGATTAGCAAACCTAAAGCAAAATAAATTTGCTGAAACGATTTTTTACGGCGAAATTTGAGGTTAAAAGAACGATAATTTTCGCGTGACAGAAAACAAGCTGAAATCGTGTCACACAATCGGTGACGTCACAAGTGTGGAAGTGATTCAAAGCCTATTAACCGAAGATTGCTGCCAAAATAAATAGGTATTGATCAGATAGAGTGTATTTCACAATGCAGATACGTAAAATATATGGCGAAAAGTCGGGTCAATAAAAGATGTTTCACAATAAATCACATGTAGATATTGTCAGTTGTTGTTGCAATTCCCGAACTATACGCTACAATGGCAAGTTCTTGTGGGCAAAAGCGTAAACGAGCACCCGGCAAACGATGTGTTGTCATGTTCTGCGACAAAACAAATGCAGACGGCGTGAGTTTACATCAATTTCCGAAGGATGTAAACTTATGCCAGAAATGGAATCAATTTGTTTTGAGAAAGAGGGAAAGAAGTACATGGACGCCAGGATGTGGTCATATATGTAGTGACCACTTCTTGCCGACCGACTACGAAGGTTACGGGGCGAAAATGGCTGGATTTTCAAGTAAACTTGTATTGAGTAAAGGTGCTGTTCCTTCGATACAACCTATCCCAACACCAGAACAACTTCAAAACGCCAGGAAAGTATCTTCGGGTACGCCATCGTCAGCCACGTCGACATGTACGAATACTACGCCACGTACGACAAGAAGAGGAAATGCTCTTGCTAAGCTTCGTGCGCATAGGGTAAGCATTATTTTGGATTCGGAAAATTCTGGCCTTAATTTTAATAGAATAGGCTTTGAAATACAACTTTGCTATAAACAACGTACTATTTATTTGCATCAGACCATGGCACATATCAATTCTCCCGATCATGAAAATCAGTGACCAAGAGAGCGGAGCTGCTACGGCGCAGTCAGCTGATCCCGTCGAGCTGCCAATCGAAGTAGATCAGCCGTCCACTTTAGTGTGCAACAAAGCAACTCAAAAAAGTTTTACGTTTCGAATTCAAAAGCCAGAGAGAAGAAGCAAATGTAAGAGTAATAGATAACTTGTTTCATTTCAAACACCAAAAATTAGTTCTTATTCGATGTTCTTTTAAAATAGCTGTCCAAGCTTCAGATGAACAAAAAGAAATTGCGGTACAATGCAACATTGCTGGCCTGCCCCCATTAGCACTTCTAAGGTCCTCTGAGCCCATGGTCTCAGACGAATCAGATAATGAAAATATTTGTGATGAGCCTTACTCGCCGTCGACATCTGATTTGGACGAGGAGGCTGCGATGGAAGACGGCGCAGTGTCAAACAGCGAGACAGAAATGAAATCGGAAGGGTAAGACGTTTTGGCCTGCTGGGAGAAGGGCGAGGCGAGGGGGTTCTAGTTTGATACTACAACTTTTTGAACAACTGAGATGCATACAATAACATGCTCAACTATTGTTGTTTCATATACTTTCTAGACCAAGTAAAGCATCTGTGTCGGAGTCTGTGCATTATCACAATCAACGAAAATATATAGTTTTTGAAAGTTCTCTGTTGGAACTTTTCCAATGTTGCCCTATATGTACTAATGCGTCTGAAGGAATTATTTCAGACATAAAGGGCACTTGGGTTAAAGTTACACAGAGGTGTACAGACTCCAATTGCAACTATGAAAGAGTCTGGACAAATCACAAGTATGCAAAAATAATGCCAGTTGGAAATCTTCTGTTATCAGCAGCCATACTACTGTCAGGTTTGTATATTCAGATTTTGACGTTTCTTAACATACATACTTCAAACATAACACATTCTTATGTACATTTTATTATTTTAGGATGTGCCACAGAAAAAAAAACTTTGAGGATGTTCAAGTTCATGAACATTGCATGTATATCAAGGGATACTTTTTACCGCCATGCCAGTAGTTATATCAATCCAATTGTTATACAATCTTGGAGAAATGAGCAAGAGTCCTTGTTTCAACAGATGAAAAACCATGAAGAAGGCCTCATACTTGCTGGAGATGGAAGGTGTGACTTCCCTGGGTACTGTGCAAAATTTGGATCATACACAGTAATTGAACAGCACATAAACCGAGTCCTTGATTTTCAACTTGTTCAGGTTTGTATTCAAAAAAGGGGTGGTATTACAGTAAATATAGTAACATTTATACAATAATTAAGAACTAATAGAACTTATTGAATAACACCTGCTAGAAATCAGGTTCAGAACAGTACTGTATATAGGATATTTTTTCTGAGCATGCTTCCTAGCCAGAGACAAGCTAGATAAATTATATATATCATTTAATCCTCTCAGCTAGGCATGTATCTCTATTTCACCATCATTTTTACAGTTTCCATCTTGTTTACCTTAGAGCAATGAAGTAAAGAATAGTACTTGGATGGAGTTGGAGGGACTGAAGAGAAGTGTGGAGATGATGACTACTGTTGATCTAGCTATCGACACACTAATTACTGACAGAAGCAGATCAGTAGGAGCATACATAAGGAATGACCTCCCCAATACAACACACTACCATGATATATGGCATGTTGCTAAAGGTACCATATATATGTAATAACCATGCATTAATTTTGTATTCCTTTATACATCATGCATAAAGGAGACATTGGATTGGATATGTTGTTGTTGTTATAGGTCTTGCCAAAAAAATTGACAAAATTGCAAAACAAAAGGATTGTGGTGACATAGGAGACTGGAGGCAATCAATTTGCAACCATATGTATTGGTGTGCAGCATCAACACCTGATGGTAATGGGGACATTATCAAGGCTAAATGGGAGATCCTGCCCCTGCACATTCAAGACATTCATGAAAACAATGACAATGACCTCCATCCTGATTGTGGCCTGGGGAACTGGAGGGAGAAAGCAGAGAGAAACAATGGATTGCAAAAGGTGGAACTTTTGATTTAATAAACCAAGTATTTCATATACGTATTGCATGCTACATCATAATAGCAAACTGAAGTAAACTAGAATATAAATATATATCTATATACATATACACAGGGTCATATGCAGCTGTGAAGTTGGAAGAACTTTTGCTCAATAAACAACTGTTAAAAGATGTGAGCAAACTCTCACCTGTATACCAGACGTCTACTCTTGAGGCAAAACACAGCCTTGATATACAGTTTGTGCCCAAGCACACAGCTTTTTCATATTGGGGAATGCAGACAAGGTATAAAATGTGCCATTTCAGAATTAACATAATTTGTTATTGCTAAAAAGGTAAAACATGTTTTGTTTCTTTGTGATACGTGTATCTGGCATTAATATATCCTCCTCAACTTTCATTTCAAGACTATGTCTGTCTGCATTACATTATAATGAAAATGCTGATAGAATGCAAGCTGTAAATAAAGATGGCAAGCTCTGCTATTCCATTCGGTTTCCAAAAGCCAAGAAGGGACAGCATTCTGTAAGACCTCAAAAGACTAAAGCTACATATGGTTTGTATTAAAGAACATATTAATTAATGCAATTAATGTAAATGTCTAACTAACGTAATTCATTGTTATAAAATCAGAATACTGCACCATGGCAATTGAGAACCTCTTTGAACAATACCAAAGAAGCCCTAAAGAACTAAGGTTATACATGGAAAACCTGAGACAGAACACCCCACCACCATTGTCAGCCTCTATAGAAGAAAGACCTGACAAGGAAGAGGCTATTGAGGGTTATGTGTCAAGATTTGCCCATAGGCAAATTGTCCACTGACTGCTGATACATGTACACTATATTAAGATTCATAACTATATTCATGTAATCAACATTAAACCACATGGCTGCTTTTGATTCATAATTAACTTGTTTCTTGTGCTCACATGTGAGCCAAACACTATATAAAATATATATCTGGGTGATCATATAATGTTATGTTCTTTGTGTACATTTATACAAAGAAGTAGGTACATGTAGCTGTGACTTTGTGTGATACATTTGTAATAGTTTAGTAATATATACAGTATGTACATGTCATGGTTAATGTCAATGAACCGTACAGAAAATTAATAATCATGAAGACACAAGTATTACTTTCCAACCTGGCTTTCCTTCGAGAATAAAGTACCAAAACATTCAGCAGGATGTAGAATGCATATCTCTATATATGTACAGATTGCTTGGAAGTCCTTGACTCGGTAAAGAAAAGGTCTTCACATGAAATAGACACATAGCATATTATACACACTCAGACATTTCATAGCACCTCTAAATATATATATTTATAGTAATATATTCAATAAAAATAATGAAAATAAACTTTGTTGTTGTTTATATACAAATTTTTGTCGTTAAAAATATATGTAATTAGTATTAATTAAAATAATTATTCGTCTGCATATTGAAAACCTGTAAAAGTAAAGTCTTCTTCTAAACCTGGTGGAGGAAAGTGTGCCCTAATGCACATTACTGCACAAGATGGCAGTACAACTCTAACTTCCTTCCCCAAATAACCCCAACACCATCGCACTAACTGTCGGTATGCTATGTGTCTATTTCGTTTGTGTGTAGGCCCTTCGTATGCATTACCTCCATACTGCTGTCTGTATTGGAACCAAGCAGTTTGAAGAACCCAGTGGTTCGTACAAACGGCTAGAAAACCTGGATGCGGGAAGTAATACAAGCTGGCTCTTCTTGTAGCCCGTCTACTTCAACAGCTTCTCGAAGCTTCGATTTTATTTGTTCCACCTCTTGGCAACAAACACATTCACATTCCCGATCCATGATTTGGCAATTTTCACATATACACCTGGAAGATAACCAATAAGTCTCGTTGGTCTTTGTGACTGAATATATAAAAGAACTAGCAATAATCAGACGTACCATTCATTATTGCGAAGGCGATTTTGCTCCCGAGTTTGATCTTCAATGACTTCATCTACTTCATCTTCTCTAGAATTCGTCTCATTTTGTCTTCTTGCAGGCTCAAAACGCCAAGGAGTAATCACATTACTCTCCCCGACCCCACTTTCTGTTTCAGAACCTTCAAAACTGGAACTACTGCGTCTAGAATCTGTGCTTTCGTCGCTAGACATTTTGGAAATTGCAAAATCTGTTCGAAGCAAAGCCTTACACACGTGTGACGTAAAATATCACGTGACGGAAATTCGAGCCGTTTTGAGTAAGATACTGAAAAAGCGCCAATTTATCGTCCAAAAATAGTGTTAAAAAAAGGAGGGTTGTCCAATACACACGACCTGATACGGGCCGTAAACCTACTATTACGGCCCGTATCAGCTCGTGAAGTTATTAATATGCACAATATATGCATGTCATTATATTCAGCGCATATATTAGTATAACTAAGAAGACTTAGTAAAAAGTTGAGTCAAAAATGTTTTGCTCACAGTGGGGTCACGAGCCGTAGCGGCCCGTACGGCCCGTAACGGATCGTGAGCATATATTAGTATAACTAAGAAGACTTAGTAAAAAGTTGAGTGAAAATTTTTTTGCTCACAGTGGGGTCACGAGCCGTAATTAGTATAACTAAGAAGACTTAGTAAAAAGTCGAGTCAATTTTTTTTTGCTCACAGTGGGGTCACGAGCCGTAGCGGCCCGTACGGCCCGTTACGGGTCGTGAGCATTTGAGGGGCTATGTTACAAGGCAGGTACGTTGAAAATATGTTAATAATGCTTGATTTAGCACAGGATACCAAACTCACGGGATTTTTATAACGTGACAGGTCGTGAATTGGGTACCCTGTGTCAAAGCACGAATACATTACCAGCCTTGCCTTCGTGAGGGGGCCTGAAATGTTGACGGGCCGATACGGGCCGTACCGCCGGTAAAAACCTTTTACGGGCCGTGCATCTCATTTGCAGGTCGTGACAGGTCGTGAATTGGGTACCCTGTGTCAAAGCACGAATATATTAATTGCCTTCAAGAGGGGCCCTGAAATGTTGACGGGCCGATACAGGCCGTACCGCCGGTAAAAACCTTTTACCGGCCGTGCATCTCATTTGCAGGTCGTGACAGGTCGTGAATTGGGTTGCCTGTGTCAAGACACGAATATATTAATTGCCTTCAAGAGGGGCCCTGAAATGTTGACGGGCCGATACAGGCCGTACCGCCGGTAAAGACCTTTTACCGGCCGTGCATCTCATTTGCAGGTCGTGAATTGGGTGCCCTGTGTCAAAGAACGAATATATCACCAGCCTTGCCTTCAAGAGGGGCCCTGAAATGTTGACGGGCCGATACAGGCCGTACCGCCGGTAAAGACCTTTTACCGGCCGTGCATCTCATTTGCAGGTCGTGAATTGGGTGCCCTGTGTCAAAGAACGAATATATTACCAGCCTTGCCTTCAAGAGGGACCCTGAAATGTTGACGGGCCGATACGGGCGGTACCGCCGGTAAAGACCTTTTACCGGCCGTGCATCTCATTTGCAGGTCGTGAATTCGAATTGGGTACCCTGTGTCAAAACACGAGGAACCGATAAACCGAAGTCGTAGTCAGTCGGCAATGAAGTTTATTTACCTTTCCTTTTCTACCTAAAATCTCTTGAAATGAAAGAGGATCCACTTATAAGTGTCGAAAATGAAGAATCTCGCAGTTCTTTAACCAAAAATACAATAGTCGCTTTTTTTAAAGTGTTTTCATCATCTCGGGAGTGTTGATTCTCTCGCACTGAACTTCTGAAGTCGGTCAGGTTCGCAGTGGAAAAGTGTCGCTTTCTCGTAAAGTCTCGCAATGACCAAATGGAAAGTTATACGCTATTTTGGAATCATGTTATACGAGCCGGTAAGAATATTATATAAGTTATATTTTATGATGGAATTCGAATAATCATACATATGCATGCTTGCAAACATTCGCTATAATATGATCGATACTCGGGTGTATGTAAGCTTTGCATGCTTATAAGTTTATAAGCTTATAAGTTCATTACAACCAGCTCACTTTGTGATTTGTAAAAGCTTAGGCCGATTTACATGGTACAACTTTTACCTACAACCATCGCATACAACTAGCTTACATCATGACTTTTAATTAAGCTTAAGAATTTCCCCGATTAGTGTACCACTTGTCATATGCTAGAAGTCATGACGGTCAAACGGTGCATGATACTGATAGTCGATGATAGTCGATGATAGTTGAACTATCACCAACTATCATCAACTATCACGCACCCGATCAAACGAAGAAAAACTATCATCGACGTACATGTATCATGCACATGGTATACACACGTATTGGCTGATTTAGACGACACGTGTTGTAAAAACATGGCGTACGTAACTACGCAAGCAAGTTAGACTATAATAAGCTTATATGCGATGGTTTTCGCCAAAATTTGTACCGTACTGTATTAAAATCGACGTTTAATAGTGTAAGCTTAATATATCAGTTGATTGTCATAAATTAAAAAAAACAAAAAAAAACAAAAACAAATGTAGCTTGTATGCTTTATTACTCTGTCTACCTTACAAGGAATATTATTACGTCTGCAATAGTACTATATTATTCCTGCTGTCATTGTTGTTGGTTAAGATATGGGAGCAACCCTCCGCTGTAGCCAGGGGCGAAGCGGAGAGTCGTTGTGGTAAGGTGAAGTTTTTTTCGTTCGTGTAGCAGCCACCGAACACAGATCGTAAGGGCAGGGCGGGTGGGTTTCGAAGCTTGTTATGTTGGTTTCGTGTTTGCCGCCTAAGTGACCGTGCTTACTCAAGGAGTGGTTTATATATTAGCGTCTATTCCCTTGGGACTTTATAATGACTTGCATGCATAATTTAGTATATGCAAATGAGTTTGAATAGTACTATATTATTCCTGCTGTCATTGTTGTTGGTTAAGATATGGGAGCAACCCTCCGCTTTCGCCAGACAACTATCCTTTGATCTGTTATACTACAGACCTTCACCTAAAAGAGGCACCCCAAGTCTTCTAAGTCTTCCAAACCTTACAACACCACCCCCACCCCCCCATCTCCTTCTCTCTCTTCCTTCACCCTGACATCAAGGCACTGAGGCACGTCAAAGCTTGAATGCGAATTATATTTACTGCTTTCCTAAACTATTGAGTGTATAAAAACTTACTTAAAGGTACCAAGACGCTCTACGTGCGAGAAGGAAAGGCTGGGGTGAAACCCTCGAGGTTATTCCGCTGGAAGAAGTGCGCGAAGGAGGCGGGGTCTAAATCGGCTAACTTCGCTGCGGGTCCTGCTGGATTTAATACTTCACGTAATCTTATGTAGTGCATGGCCTGCGTACTAGTTTTCCACCCGACATGGTCCATTATTTCGTGCAGCGGGACATTCGCCATTGCGAGGGAGACAGCCGCCCCTCCCCTAAAACTATGCAACGTGAAATGCTGGTCTTGCCATTGTGCTTTTAGCTTTTGGCTATATTCTTTCAGCCTAGCTTGAGCCGCGGTGGCGCTAAATTGCTGTTGGGATACTTTTCCCTCCTTTGTTATCGCTCGAAACAGGAAGCCTTTACTTATATCAATATTAATAGCAGCAGCAATCTTAAAGTACAACTCTATGCCAGCGACTGGACAAACAAGTTTGTTTGAACCCCTTTTGAAGGCAAAAACATTTGTATCGCCGTTGCGCAGGGTTTTAGTCCATATGTGGTTAAATAAGAAACCCGAGTTGTCAGGCAGACGCAGTATTTCAGACGTTTTAACCTGAGCAAGGTCCGACGCCCTATCGCCGGAAAAGAATAACGCCTTGAAGAATGCTTGATCTCTTGCGAATATAAAGATCTGAGGTGGTGTCAAACAGGGTTCACCCAGACCTACATGTACGAACTTGCTTAAAACCTCAAGGTGGGGCAAAAGCAGAGGTTTTGCTTGTGAGGGGGTCGCCCTAGCCTGTAATTGTTCTGCCCTTACGCTAGACAAATATTGCTTGATAACCAAACCGCTTGCGGGATTGCCGATGCCTAGCCTGGGATCCCACTCGCCTACTCTATTATTCTGTGAGAAAATAGCTCTTAATTTTCCTATCATAGAGTCAACTGTTCCAAAAGCCAAGCGTATTGCACACGCGCAGTTCGAGGGGCCTTTGTGTCCAAGAAAACTACATTGAGCGTTGTGTACTTTTGTCCTCCCCGTTTTATCCTTCCACACAAGAAATTTGATAATCTCCGGGGGACGACACGAAGGAATATCTTTGGGGAAGTTGAGCTGGGCCAAGAACGCGGTCAACTCTGCCTCTAAAGATGACTTTTGTCTGGCGTACGGCAAATCGCTTCTAGACTTTGATAACACAGAAATGCGTTGTTCTATCTCATCCTCATTCACCGAGAATTTGAGCTTCTTTAGCGGTGGAGACGGTTCGGTCATCATTCGTTTTCTTTTGTAGCCACATCTTTGACAGAAATTGAATGTTTCATCGTTTGGGTGGAGGCAAGACGGGCATGCTACTGAAGGCTGGAATAACTTTGGCACGTATGGAAGTGGCTGTAGGTTGACACAAGGAAACATAGGTTATCCGCGTGGATGCGTTATGCACCGTAAACCCTGAACATCCAAATGTCAGTGGGGCATGGCGATGGCCTCATGCCTTGCTTGGAGGGGGACAAAATTGTGGAGTTGTCGCTTTTGGTACCCAAATTAGAAAAATCATGTGAAACGGCTTTCAGGACTGGCCACCAAACTGGTTTTGGAGATGGTGCGGGTACAATGATTGTGAACGGAATATGGAAAGGCAGCAGAAATCTGAGGACCGGGCCCACGAGATTGAAGGGTGGGAAAACATACGGGTTGTCCCACACTGCTGGCGCGGTCTGTGGAGACTGCGCAAACAGATTAACACCTGCCGACTCTGGCGTTGGGAAAGGAGTAAAGTGTGGTAGAGGTTGACCAGAGAAATCTTGTTGGGCGTTGGTGTCGAGCGCCATCAAATCAACCGAGTGACCTCGGATTCCCCCAAAGTTGGATTGTACTCGTGCCCATGCTTTGGGAGACAGCATAGAATCCAATTTGGATAGACATCTTGATGGCATATCTGCCTTATTCAACTGGGTTGGGATATGCTGCAAAGCCAAGTGCAGGTTTCTTTGGGGAACCACATTGAAAAGTTCCTTTATGGCTTCCGTTAATTCTGGGCTTTTACTCCCTTCTCTATTCCACGTGTCAATCAGGACCTGGCTGTCAGTATACGCATCGATTCTGCAGTCCCGCACCTGCTCCGGCGTGGCCTGGAGGATTCTTGCCAAGGCCAAAGTCTCCTTAGTCGAAATGTTGAGAGAGATTTCCTTGTGATTCCAGTAGTCTCTTAACTGTAACTCCTTCTTGGGCAAGTGGATCACCCCACCCCATCCTGAACCTGAGGCGTCACTCGTTATAGTCATCTGCCAATGTTTCTCGTTTCTCCAAGGAACATGTCCGGTCCAACTGTCCAGGAACCTCCAGTGTGACACCTCCTCTATTAAAGGCTTAGTCATCTTAGCTTCTAGGCTGTCGTGCGCTGAAGCAATGGCTGCGCAAATATTTCTGATGTACAGCTTGGCCGCTGGAACTGCGATAGAAAATGAGATGCACTTGCCCTGGAATCTTTGCAGAGTTTTCATGGGTACCGTTTTCTGCCTACGGAGAATTGCTTCTCGAAGCTCGGCAAATTTGACCACTTTGGGTAGTGGAATGCTAAAGGCTTGTAGCTCTGAATCTACTAGAAAACCCAAATATTCCAGCTGTTTTACGGGTGTTAATACGCACTTGGAAAAGCCGAGAAAATATCCCAAGCTGACTAGGACGTCGCATACCAAATAAATAGCTGCCTGGGAAGCGCGTAGGCTGAACTGCTGTGTGCGTTGTTCCACTGGGACCGACCATGGACCTGAGTGTGTTATGAGCTCTCCTGTTAATCTATCATCTATATAAATGGAGCATGGAATACCAATGTTTCGGAAGAAACTAGCGACAGCCGCACCCAGGGTCTGGTAGATGAAAGCTGATTCTTTCCACCCAAATGGGAGGGTTTTGGACACTAGCCACCAGCCTGCCCATTCAAAACCAAAATATTGCTGGGACGACTCACTTAACAGCACGTGGTCATAGCCCGATTTGTCGTCACATTTTGTCATAAACGATCCCTTATATACGTAGGATTTGATGTCAGTTAAACGATCCAAACTAAACGGGCAATCCTTCATCCACCTATTTAGAAACCGCGCGTCTAAACATAGCCTGGGTTTTGTGGGTTCTACTGTGAGAGGAAGCACCAGCTGCGGCGGTTCTGTTTCTCCAACCCTTCCCCACACTCCAACTGCTCCGGCTTTTATTCTTTCCCCCAAGGTATTTGTGATGAACATGGTGAATTTCTTGCAATTTTGCAGGTTTTTGAGCACGGTTGGTGGAGGGAACACGGTGTCATAATGTGTGCCTCTGAACACTCCCTTAAATCGTGTGGAAAAATCCGTCACGTCTACGCCGTTGCGCAGCCAATCAAGGATCATGTCTTTGTATTGATGTCCCTTAAGGATTTCCGACCATACTTCGGGATGCCGGTGAATCTCCCCCGCTAAAAACTGATCGGGATCCCGGAAACCCAAAACCTCGAGCAAAGGTGGTTGATGATTGTCAAGCACCTCGTGAATGTGTGTTCGCGAAAACACTGTCTCCTGACTGGGGCTCCCGTTTGCCCTAACCCATCTAACACGCCTTGTTTCGTTTTCCTTCTGATCATGAACAGGGTGAAAAACAGCTTGTGTCTCCCATGAAGGGGTATTGTAAACGTTGTATAACTTCTTTCTTTTACGGGGCTTCTAAACAAAACAAAAAAAATAAGCCAAGACAAGATTTCACCCACATGAAAGGAACAAGACCCAATAAAACTAGTTTTAAACACACGGGTTAACGCTAGAGCCCCAGTCAGGAGACAGCATCCCCAACGTCCGCGAACGGAACGAACACGTGACATTCGATGAGACGATATGTCCGTGCGGGTTGCTGTTCCCAACCGAGATCCAGGGAAAAACGAAATTATTTCAATTCGATTACGACAATTAACTTTCTTTCTTTTTTAATTAAATTCAATACATCTGGTAGCGTCCAAACAAGCCAAAATATAACAAAAAATAAATAGTTAATTACTCAATACACGTCTTATGACGATATTTCCACTCAAGCCCTGCGATCGTGTCGACGCGGCTTTCTGTCTTCGGGTTCGTCGGGATCGTGTCCCGCACGATCTAAATCCCGTTTCCTTTTGAAACATCTATTCTGTAGATGGCCTACTGCGTCACAATAAAAGCAACGCATGCTCCTCTTCGACGACCCGCTCTGCCTGGGTTCTTGTTGTCGACTGTGACGCCCCGCTAACTCTCCATCCAGCTTTAGGCCCTTATCCACCTTGGACAAGATATCTAGTACCTTCTCTTGGTGTTTATCTCCCAGGAGAGCAGCTAGGTATTTTCTGAACTGACTCGCCGGTACTGCCACCTTTTGCCTCATCGCCATAAACACTGCTTGGTAGTGTGGGAGGTCCTTATGTTTCTCTGTGGCTGCTGCCGCTTTCAATTCAATCAACAAATCAAAAGCTTCGTCTTTATTAAATGTGGCATCCGTCTTGTTGAGCAGAATCCTGATGCGGGTCAGGATTACATCCGCGGATTGGTGGTTTTTCTCCTCCTCAAGTTTCGCCAATCTATTCTGAATGGCCATCATCGGGTCAGGAGGCTGGACCTGAAAATAATAATTAATAACCACGCTGTTATGCATACAGCCACCTCTCATCACGTACACATGCCTCTACTTATACTTTTCCTCAAAGTTTACTTCGCTAGACCCCCAAGGTCCACAGAGCTTAACTCTTCTCTAAGGCCCTAAACCCAACAGATTCACATAAACGTTCTCTATAAACAGACCCCTAAAGTCCACAGAGCTGAAGTCTTCTCTGAAAAGGGCCCGAAGCCAATCAGAGGCACACAAACGCTCTCTATAAACGGACCCCTAAAGTCCACAGAGCTTACCTCTTCTCTGAAAAGGGCCCGAAGCCAATCAGAGGCACACAAACGCTCTCTATAAACGGACCCCTAACGTCCACAGAGCTTACCTCTTCTCTGAAAAGGGCCCGAAGCCAATCAGAGGCACACAAACGCTCTCTATAAACGGACCCCTAAAGTCCACAGAGCTTACCTCTTCTCTGAAAAGGGCCCATAGCCAATCAGAGGCACAAAAACGCTCCCTATAAACGGACTCTTAAAGTCCACGCGCTTTAAAAAACCCTTCTCTGCAAAAAGGCCCTAAGCCAAACATAGGCACAGATCTCATTATAGGTATATAAATGCAAAACAAAAGGATACATGGTTTCAGTCCCAAGGGCAGGCAACACTTTAATTATAAATTCAAATTCTGGTCGGCTACAACAAAGAACTGCCAAATTCCCTGCTAATATACCACGTTACAAGAACCAATCTGTAGATCGCGAGCAGCCTAACCGTTCCTCTTGTTTGTTTTTTTTTTGGACAATATATCTTGACTAAATCCATTTACCACGTTTTACAAACACTATGCTTGACGTTCGATTGGACTGTAGCACAGAATGGCTGTCCCAGATCAAAATTCTGGATACAATTACGAAGAACCGCCAAAAAACCGAAGCATTACATGAAGTATTAAATAAACCATAGAGTCTAACATACCTCGCCGTCGGCAGCAGCATTAGCGGCTTGATCTTGACCAGCAGCATTGGCGTCTTGACCGGCCGCTTGAGCTGGAACTTGGGCCGGAGCAGGGGCAACGTTTAAATCATTTATTGCTTGTTGAACTACACCCGGTTGTGCTGGTGCTGGATTCTGGTCAGCCATGAAGATGGAAGAAGGATTAGCGATCTGTGTTCGGTGATTTCTGGCCAAGAAACTTCGAAGCTTATGTTGGTTTCGTGTTTGCCGCCTAAGTGACCGTGCTTACTCAAGGAGTGGTTTATATATTAGCGTCTATTCCCTTGGGACTTTATAATGACTTGCATGCATAATTTAGTATATGCAAATGAGTTTGAATAGCTTTGTTAATTTATAGCCATTACATTCATATATAGTAGCTTAATGTATGCTTTATTACTCTGGCTACCTTACAAGGAATATTATTATGTCTGCAATAGCTTTGTTAATTGTATAGCCATATAGATAGTAGCTTGTATGCTTTAATTATTACTCTGGCTATATATACATGTAGTCTGCAATAGCTTGTATGCTTTAATAGCTTGTATTTTACTCTGGCTACCTTACAAGGAATATTATTACGTCTGCAATAGCTTTGTTAATTTATAGCCATTATATATAGTAGCTTGTATGCTTTAATTATTACTCTGGCTACCTTACAAGGAATATTATTACGTCTGCAATAGCTTTGTTAATTTATAGCCATTATATATAGTAGCTTGTATGCTTTAATTATTACTCTGGCTACCTTAAGGAATATTATTACGTCTGCAATAGTTTTGTTATTACGCCATTGCATTCATAGTTTGCTTGAATGCTTTATAGGGCTACCTTAAGGAATATTATTAGTCTGCAATAGTTTTGTTATTTATAGCCATTGCATTCATAGTACTAGGCTTTATTACTCTGTCCCTTACAAGGAATATTATTATCTGCAATAGTTTTGTTATTTATAGCCATTGCATTCATAGTAGCTTGATGCTTTATTACTAGGGCCATTGCATTCATAGTATTTATAGCCATGCAATAGTAGCTTTGCTTTATTACTCTGTCTACCTTACAAGGAATATTATTACGTCTGCAATAGTTTTGTTATTTATAGCCATTGCATTCATAGTAGTAGCTGTATGCTTTATTTACTCTGGCTACCTTACTTACAAGGAATATTATTACGTCTGCAATGGTTTTGTTAATTTATAGCCATTGCATTCATAGTAGCTTGAATTCTTTTTACTCGGGCTATACCTTACAAGGAATATTATTACGTCTGCAATAGTTTTGTTATTTATAGCCATTACATTCATAGTAGCATGTATGCTTTATTACTAGGGCTACCTTACAAGGAATATTATTACGTCTGCAATAGTTTTGTTATTTATAGCCATTGCATTCATAGTAGCTTGTATGCTTTATTACTCTGGCTACCTTACAAGGAATATTATTACGTCTGCAATAGTTTTGTTATTTATAGCCATTGCATTCATAGTAGCTTGTATGCTTTTTACTCGGGCTATACCTTAATACAAGGAATATTATTACGTCTGCAATAGCTTTGTTAATTTATAGCCATTGCATTCATAGTAGCTTGTATGCTTTTTACTCGGGCTATACCTTACAAGGAATATTATTACGTCTGCAATAGCTTTGTTAATTTATAGCCATTGCATTCATAGTAGCTTGTATGCTTTTTACTCGGGCTATACCTTACAAGGAATATTATTACGTCTGCAATAGTTTTGTTATTTATAGCCATTGCATTCATAGTAGCTTGCATCCTTTTTACTCGGGCTATACCTTACAAGGAATATTATTACGTCTGCAATAGTTTTGTTATTTATAGCCATTGCATTCATAGAACATGTAACTTGTATGCTTTTTACTCGGGCTATACCTTACAAGGAATATTATTGTATGCAATAGTTTTGTTAATTTATAGCCATTGCATTCATAGTAGCATGTATGCTTTATTACTATAGGGCTACAATACAATTAAGGAATATTATTACGTCTGCAATAGTTTTGTTATTTATAGCCATTGCATTCATAGTACATGTAACTTGTATGCTTTTTACTCGGGCTATACCTTACAAGGAATATTATTACGTATGCAATAGTTTTGTTAATTTATAGCCATTGCATTCATAGTAGCATGTACATTGTATGCTTTATTACTAGGGCTACCTTACAAGGAATATTATTACGTCTGCAATAGTTTTGTTATTTATAGCCATTGCATTCATAGAACATGTAACTTGTATGCTTTTTACTCGGGCTATACCTTACAAGGAATATTATTGTATGCAATAGTTTTGTTAATTTATAGCCATTGCATTCATAGTAGCATGTATGCTTTATTACTATAGGGCTACCTTACAATTAAGGAATATTATTACGTCTGCAATAGTTTTGTTATTTATAGCCATTGCATTCATAGTACATGTAACTTGTATGCTTTTTACTCGGGCTATACCTTACAAGGAATATTATTACGTATGCAATAGTTTTGTTAATTTATAGCCATTGCATTCATAGTAGCATGTACATGTATGCTTTATTACTAGAGCTACCTTACAAGGAATATTATTACGTCTGCAATAGTTTTGTTATTTATAGCCATTGCATTCATAGTATAGTAGCTTGTATGCTTTTTACTCGGGCTATACCTTACAAGGAATATTATTACGTTGCAATAGTTTTGTTAATTTATAGCCATTGCATTCATAGTAGCATGTATGCTTCATTACTAGGCCTACCTTACAAGGAATATTATTACATCTGCAATAGTTTTGTTATTTATAGCCATTGCATTCATAGTAGCTTGTATGCTTCATTACTAGGGCTACCTTACAAGGAATATTATTACGTCTGCAATAGTTTTGTTAATTTATAGCCATTGCATTCATAGTAGCTTGTATGCTTTATTACTAGGGCTACCTTACAAAGGAATATTATTACATCTGCAATAGTTTTGTTATTTATAGCCATTGCATTCATAGTAGCTTGTATGCTTTATTACTAGGGCTACCTTACAAGGAATATTATTACATCTGCAATAGTTTTGTTAATTTATAGCCATTGCATTCATAGTAGCTTGTATGCTTTATTACTAGGGCTACCTTAATACAAGGAATATTATTACGTCTGCAATAGTTTTGTTATTTATAGCCATTGCATTCATAGTACATGTAGCTTGTATGCTTCATTACTAGGGCTACCTTACAAGGAATATTATTACATCTGCAATAGTTTTGTTATTTATAGCCATTGCATTCATAGTAGCTTGTATGCTTTATATTACTCTGGCTACCTTACAAGGAATATTATTACGTCTGCAATAGTTTTGTTATTTTATAGCCATTGCATTCATAGTACATGTAGCTTGTATGCTTTATTACTAGGGCTACCTTACAAGGAATATTATTACGTCTGCAATAGTTTTGTTATTTATAGCTATTGCATTCATAGTAGCTTAATTGTATGCTTTATTACTAGGGCTACCTTACAAGGAATAATATTACATCTGCAATAGTTTTGTTAATTTATAGCCATTACATTCATAGTAGCTGTATGCTTTATTACTATAGG
Organism: Actinostola sp. cb2023; assembly: GCA_033675265.1. NCBI lineage: Eukaryota > Metazoa > Cnidaria > Anthozoa > Actiniaria > Actinostolidae > Actinostola > Actinostola sp. cb2023. Next base: position 305,295 of record JAUJYZ010001583.1, on the reverse strand, counting down.
GCTACCTTACAAGGAATATTATTACATCTGCAATAGTTTTGTTATTTATAGCCATTGCATTCATAGTAGTAACTTGTATGCTTTTTACTAGGGCTACCCTTACAAGGAATATTATTACGTATGCAATAGTTTTGTTAATTTATAGCCATTGCATTCATAGTAGCATGTATGTATGCTTTATACTATAGGGCTACCTTACAATTAAGGAATATTATTACGTCTGCAATAGTTTTGTTATTTATAGCCACAGCATTCATAGTACATGTAACTTGTATGCTTTTTACTCGGGCTATACCTTACAAGGAATATTATTACGTATGCAATAGTTTTGTTAATTTATAGCCATTGCATTCATAGTAGCATGTACATGTATGCTTTATTACTAGAGGGCTACCTTACAATTAAGGAATATTATTACGTCTGCAATAGTTTTGTTATTTATAGCCATTGCATTCATAGTACATGTAACTTGTATGCTTTTTACTCGGGCTATACCTTACAAGGAATATTATTACGTTGCAATAGTTTTGTTAATTTATAGCCATTGCATTCATAGTAGCATGTACATGTATGCTTTATTACTAGAGCTACCTTACAAGGAATATTATTACATCTGCAATAGTTTTGTTATTTATAGCCATTGCATTCATAGTAGCTGTAACTTGTATGCTTTTTACTAGGGCTACCTTACAAGGAATATTATTACGTCTGCAATAGTTTTGTTAATTTATAGCCATTGCATTCATAGTAGCTTGTATGCTTTATTACTAAGGGCTACCTTACAAGGAATATTATTACATCTGCAATAGTTTTGTTATTTATAGCCATTGCATTCATAGTAGCTTGTATGCTTTTATTACTAGGGCTACCTTACAAGGAATATTATTACATCTGCAATAGTTTTGTTAATTTATAGCCATTGCATTCATAGTAGCTTGTATGCTTTATTACTAGGGCTACCTTTAATACAAGGAATATTATTACGTCTGCAATAGTTTTGTTATTTATAGCCATTGCATTCATAGTAGCTTGTATGCTTCATTACTAGGGCTACCTTACAAGGAATATTATTACATCTGCAATAGTTTTGTTATTTATAGCCATTGCATTCATAGTAGCTTGTATGCTATATTACTCTGGCTACCTTACAAGGAATATTATTACGTCTGCAATAGTTTTGTTAATTTATAGCCATTGCATTCATAGTACATGTAGCTTGTATGCTTTATTACTAGGGCTACCTTACAAGGAATATTATTACGTCTGCAATAGTTTTGTTATATATAGCTATTGCATTCATAGTAGCTTAATTGTATGCTTTATTACTAGGGCTACCTTACAAGGAATAATATTACATCTGCAATAGTTTTGTTATTTATAGCCATTACATTCATAGTAGCTTGTATGCTTCATTACTAAGGGCTACCTTACAAGGAATATTATTACATCTGCAATAGTTTTGTTATTTATAGCCATTGCATTCATAGTAGCTTGTATGCTTCAATACTAGGGCTACCTTACAAGGAATATTATTACATCTGCAATAGTTTTGTTATTTATAGCCATTGCATTCATAGTAGCTTGTATGCTATATTACTCTGGCTACCTTACAAGGAATATTATTACGTATGCAATAGTTTTGTTAATTTATAGCCATTGCATTCATAGTAGCTTGTATGCTTTATTACTAGGGCTACCTTACAAGGAATATTATTACGTCTGCAATAGTTTTGTTATTTATAGCTATTGCATTCATAGTAGCTTAATTGAAGGGGTCCGTGCAATAACAGCGTAAGTGACTTTTTTGCGAAATTGAGATTTTCGCTGTTTTCGACTGTTCACAACCTTAGGCTAACATCTGACCAAGTTTTTTCGGATAATTCAAATCGAAACTCTCTCAAAAAGCGAACAGCTTATCTTCTCTACTAGTTAGATATTTCCCGCGAAGTTGTGGTCATAAACACCGCGAAATAAGACCCAACTCGCCATTTTTTGCTTCATCCTCGGTTTTGATCCCTTCGTGGCCGCCATTTTGCTTTCCCGAAGACCGCAATGCACCTTGGTTTGTAGTCAATTATTCCTCGGTAAAAAAATCAATACATATTCCCAAAAACTTCGGAGGCAAACGGAATATTCATGAGTCCGATCTGAAATGGGTCTGGATTATGTGAAGTGTACTTGTCAACATGGGTCTGGAGTGTAACTTTATACGTTCAATCAAAGGTCAATGATTGTCACGCAAGGACTAATTAGGTTTTATGTGTTTACTGTACGTGTCTTACTGTCGATGTCCATCATCGATTTCTTCAGTTGGATATTTTAGGGTACTGATATTAGCGGGTTTAGATCGTTTTCCGTTGTCAGAATGGCAACACTTTGATATCTCACAATATTCCGTGGAAACCACAGGCATACCAGACTGTGGAGTTCCTGTGGAAGTTTTACGACCTTCGGCCGACTGTTTGAATTTAGGTACTTTCACGTTTTCTTTTTCTTCTGAAATTTCAAATATCGAATAAAAAGAAACTTCAATCCTTATATTTCTCAGAAATGTGTGTTATTTTGTCTTCCGATGCATCGTAAGCTCTCCAGCTTTTGATATGTGAAACAATGCTTATTCAAGAAGGTCCTGGCTGACGTCAGCGAAAGCCCCGACTACCTAAGAAGGGAGAAGGGTATGGTCCTGAGTTTGTGCAAGAAAAATCACGTGGGGTGGACAAGCGATGACAGATATACTTTTGGGAGAATCGCAGTGTTAACAGATTTGTATCACAACAAGCTCTTGAAATATAAACTGTCAGTAGCAGTGAAATCAGAATATGTATTTAATCTAAAAGAAATGCTAGAGCTTTATATTTTAGAAGTTGGGGAATACCCAATAACATTGTGTACAAATAGAAAGCTACTGATAACGGATGACATTATTCTTTCGCTGACGTCATATATAAAACCAGATGTCGGGGTTTGGATTACTAAAGGTCATCGGAAACAAACTGCTATCTCGAACTCAGTTATCTCGAACTCCCCGCTATCTCGAACTATTTTGGGTTCCCTTGACCCAAATCAACCTCGCGGTTATCTCGAACTCTAACAATAAAGTCGATGAACAAACAGCAGAAAGTGTCACAAGGTCTCACAACAACAATATCATAATGCATATTTGATGCGTTTGTTGCATATCTTTTCAAACAAAATTGTATGATATACAACTGTAGCTGTATTTGAAACTATGTTAAATATTAATGAAAATATCAGTGAAATGATACTGACCCGGTTATCTCGAACCCCCGCTATCTCCAACTAATTTTCCTATCTCTTCATGATCAGAGTTCGAGATAGCGGGGTTCTACTGTATTACCCACTCTACGTGACCTGTTGCCCGTGGTTCGGAGATGAATTTGGTGCACTTTTATTAGACCGATTTTCATCAACGTCAGCCAGGCCCAGGGGGGGTACTCAGGGGTATCAGTGACGGGGAGGTGCGAATGAGGCCAAACATTTTAACCCAAAAAAAAGTCCATTACGCGAAAACAAGACCCCAAAAAAGTCCAACGTCCCAAAATCGTAACCCCAAAAAAGTCCAATTTGTCTCCGCATAAAATCGAGAATGGTAGGATATCATTTTTATCAACCCCAAAAAAAGTCCTTGACAAAATCTTTATATCAAAAAAAGTCCACCATAAAAATGAAAACCCATAAAAAGTCCCAAGCCGCGAATTTCAAGACCCAAAAAAAGCCTTCGCACCTCCCCGTCACTGATACCCCTGAGTACCCCCCCTGGGCAGCCAGGACCTTCTTGAATAAGCATTGTTTCACATATCAAAAGCTGGAGAGCTTAAGACGCATCGGACGACAAAATAACACACATTTCTGAGAAATATAAGGTTGAAGTTTCTTTTTATTCGATATCTATCGACCAAAGTTTCAGTTTTTTATGCGTGTTCACAATTTTTGTAATTTTGGCCGCCATTGGCGCCGCTATAGAAACACACTAGGCTCGAGCCTAGAAACTGGAATATTTGGAAACTTCGTTCGCCCATAGCTCGGTAAAGAAATGCTCTAGAGCTCCAAAATTTGGCCCAGATATGTTATTACTCGGGCCCTTCCGAAGGAAGCCCGAGTTATAAAATGCGTTTTTCGGTAGTAGTCGTAGTTTTTGTTCGGTTAAAGATTGACGAAAGTATGCGACGTATTTAATCGTATCGAGTTTCAAGATTACTCAGCAGATAAGAAAAAAACAAACGACACACAGGACTCAAGTAGATTTGAATCTTAGTTTTGAAAGCAGCTGTAGATCTTCAAGCTATTAAAGGTCAGGATTCTAGTTCATCGTTCAATGACTAGAAGTGGTAGAAGGACTAGAAGCTCGCTTAAAATATATTTAACAAAAGCAAACGTGAGGGCGTTATCAGAACCATCTGACCTATGCAACCTCAAGACGTATCATGTACGTACTCACCCGACACATAGTCTCCCTCGTCACTCAACTGTCACTGATTGTCATGACGTCAGAGAAATGATATTGTATTGAAGAAGATGTCCTTGTTTTATTCGACGTTCGAACCGTAACTCGAACCCGAACTCGAACTCGATTCCAAACTCGACGTTTCGGGATCTGAAGCTAGAGAGGGGGCCTTTACACGAACTCATCAAAATCAAATCAATTGAACTCAAAGTCAAAAGGTAATCAAATGAACTCAAAGTCAAAGGCAAATCAAATGAACTCGACACATACATGTATATACATAGTCTCCCTCGTCACGCAACTGTCAGTCATTGTCAGGTCTCTCCTCACGCAACTGACATTGTCCTTGTCATAAGCCCGAGTGTACGCTCATTGAGCGTCTTGTTTTGATAGCTCTACAAGCTCATAAGCTTTTTATTTTATTTGGCAAAGGAAATAATATTTCGAAATTTGAGAACAGCCATACGTATAAATTAAAATCGAGTTTTAGTAAAATGTACAGAAACACGTACGATACGACTACATAAGTTATGCACTTGAAAATTTACGGCGAAAATCCTTCATTCTTCCCTCAAAAGTAAACACATGAATTCCTAACTGACCACCTATTGCTCAACAAGATAGAAGATTGGCAAACAGAGATTATCGGTGGATACTAATTAAAAGATTAAGTTGAACGGGTCAAACGCCGAGGGTTTCCGAAACATGTCAGCACTCTTGCTGTCGTGATCTTATTTACATATGAGACGACTGGAATCTGAGACCAAGTTAATAAGTTAGCGTAATTCGCTCGGTTTAACTCCCCAAATAATGCTATTTTAAGTTTCTCGCTTATAATTTCCACCCGTTAGTCAATCTAAGTTTTTCATTGTGTTTACATTTGGAATACAAACATTTTGGGATGTAGGGCTTGACCTTTTCACGAGAATGAACAAGACGAGTTATTTATGTATTTTTATTTGACCTCAAAGTCACTTACGCTGTTATTGCACGGACCCCTTCAATTGTATGCTTTATTACTAGGGCTACCTTACAAGGAATATTATTACATCTGCAATAGTTTTGTTATTTATAGCCATTACATTCATAGTAGCTTGTATGCTTCATTACTAGGGCTACCTTACAAGGAATATTATTACGTCTGCAATAGCTTTGTTATTTATAGCCATTACATTCATAGTAGCTTGTATGCTTCATTACTAGGGCTACCTTACAAGGAATATTATTACGTATGCAATAGTTTTGTTATTTATAGCCATTGCATTCATAGTAGCTTGTATGCTTTTTACTAGGGCTACCTTACAAGGAATATTATTACATCTGCAATAGTTTTGTTATTTATAGCCATTGCATTCATAGTAGCTTGTATGCTTCATTACTAGGGCTACCTTACAAGGAATATTATTACGTATGCAATAGTTTTGTTATTTATAGCCATTGCATTCATAGTAGTAGCTTGTATGCTTCATTACTAGGGCTACCTTACAAGGAATATTATTACATCTGCAATAGTTTTGTTATTTATAGCCATTGCATTCATAGTAGCTTGTATGCTTCTTTACTGGGGCTACCTTACAAGGAATATTATTACGTCTGCAATAGTTTTTTGTTATTTATAGCCATTGCATTCATAGTACATGTAACTTGTATGCTTTTTACTCGGGCTATATCAACGAATATTATTACGTCTGCAATAGTTTTGTTATTTATAGCCATTGCATTCATAGTACATGTAACTTGTATGCTTTTTACTCGGGCTATACCTTACAAGGAATATTATTACATCTGCAATAGTTTTGTTAATTTATAGCCATTGCATTCATAGTAGCTTGTATGCTTCATTACTAGGGCTACCTTACAAGGAATATTATTACGTCTGCAATAGTTTTGTTATTTATATAGCCATTGCATTCATAGTAGCATGTATGATTTATTACTGGGGCTACCTTACAAGGAATATTATTACGTCTGCAATAGTTTTGTTATGTATAGCCATTGCATTCATAGTAGCTTGTATGCTTTATTACTAGGGCTACCTTACAAGGAATATTATTACGTCTGCAATAGTTTTGTTAATTTATAGCCATTGCATTCATAGTAGCTTGTATGCTTCATTACTAGGGCTACCTTACAAGGAATATTATTACGTCTGCAATAGTTTTGTTATTTATAGCTATTGCATTCATAGTAGCTTAATTGTATGCTTTATTACTAGGGCTACCTTACAAGGAATATTATTACATCTGCAATAGTTTTGTTATTTATAGCCATTACATTCATAGTAGCTTGTATGCTTCATTACTAAGGGCTACCTTACAAGGAATATTATTACGTCTGCAATAGCTTTGTTAATTTATAGCCATTACATTCATAGTAGCTTGTATGCTTCATTACTAGGGCTACCTTACAAGGAATATTATTACGTATGCAATAGTTTTGTTATTTATAGCCATTGCATTCATAGTAGCTTGTATGCTTCATTACTAGGGCTACCTTACAAGGAGTATTATTACATCTGCAATAGTTTTGTTATTTATAGCCATTGCATTCATAGTAAGCTTGTATGCTTCATTACTAGGGCTATCTTACAAGGAATCTTATTACATCTGCAATAGTTTTGTTATTTATAGCCATTACATTCATAGTAGCTTGTATGCTTTTTACTCGGGCTATACCTTACAAGGAATATTATTACGTATGCAATAGTTTTGTTATTTATAGCCACTGCATTCATAGTAGCATGTATGCTTTATTACTAGGGCTACCTTACGTCTGCAATAGCTTTGTAGAGAATATTACATGGCTGCATTATCATTGTTGTGGAGTACATGTATTTATAATTACTCCAGATTATAGAGTGAATGCAATAATGGCATCCTTAATTTCAATTGCCATATTGTTGTGGACTGACTTGCTTCTCATAGAACAACAACAATAACTTTATTGGTGCCTTGTATAGAAGTAATTAATAGACTAATGTGAAAATGCTTTTGTGTTTCCACATGAACACCATCAAGCTTAAGTCATGATCAGTCCAGAACAATGGCAATAGGCAACTTGCATGACATCGTTTTACAACACTAAAAGCATGCAATTCTTTGAACTACTATTTAAATAGTGCTAAATAGCACTAATTAAACATTAGAAAACAATATAATTAGCATAATTTAGTACTATTTATGTTGTATGCTTTTAGTGTTTTACATGTATGTATATGCACAAAGATATAATTTTATTTTGAAGTCATATTTTGATAACGACAAAATAAAATTGATATAGTACGTGATTCCAATAAATCTGCGGGCACTACTATAAAAAACAGCTGTCAGTTTTTATTAGATACAAAGGAACAAAAGAAAAAAAAGAGTGAGTGTCTAATGGTGTGTATTGGTGTAGTTAGTAATGCCCATGCAGGTTTATAGGAATCACTATGTTGAAGCCACCATGTAATTTTGATTTTATTATATACCGGTAGACCTGCATGATAATTAATGCCTGAATCAAAATAAAATTTGGAACCCTTTAAAGAATGCATTCCATGATATAAGCCAAGTCACATTGTAGGCTATTGTATTAGGATGATGGACAACTGAGGAAATGCATCAATGAGCAATTTGACATTTTATGATAATTAGATTGTGATAACAGTTCATGTAACAATGATATTTTAAAATTAAATTAATTAATTAAATTACTTGGTTTAGTAGACATTTTATCATCTGTAAGTAAACCAAGTGTCAAATAACATTTGTGCATATACAGTCAATGTCATTAATGTTGTCCAGCTAAAAAGAGATTAACACTACAATATATAAATGTCATGTGTCTCATCATATATTCGATTTACGTGCACGAAACAAGCAATTATATATTGTGCTCGTGGAGGCGATATACTTGAAATCGTACTTTGAAGTGTATATTGCCTCCACGAGCACAATAATTGCTTTTTCTTGCATGCGTAAATCGAATATATGATGAGACACATGACATTTATTGTAGTGTTAATCTCTTTTTAGCTGGACAACATTAATGACATTGACTGTATATGCACAAATGTTATTTGGCACTTGGTTTACTTACAGATGATAATAATATGTCTGTACTAAACCAAGTAATTTAATCTGACAGTGTCAGCATTTTTGTGTATAAGTTATACTTAATTAATCTTTCAATGGTAGACTATAAAATGTTTTATTTATGATTCAATTCAGTTAATAAGTATTATTGAATTTGTTACATGAATTAAGTGTTTGTACGGATATGTTAACAACATAATACACAATAAATGAAATTCACAATTTAGAACCTATAGGTGTGTAAAGGAAGGATTAATCCTAGCTAAGGGACCATTGATAATATATCTACTGGGTGGGGGGAAGGAGGGTGGGGGGCATTGATATTGATTATGAGGGGGGACAGCCATTTCGCCTAGAAGCATTTAGGGGGCTATAGAAAATATTGGGCGAGGGGTATTAGTGGGGGCATCCGGCCAAAGCGTATCACTTGTCCAGCACATTGGGTGCATGCTTGCACAATGTACCAAGTAATGTGGGTATTTTCTGGGGGGAGGGGGTACTCCCATATATGGGGACATGCCGCTGGACAGGGTATGGTTTTTGGCCTCTGTCCTGAACAGGGTATATAATTTTAAAATATTGGTTGGTTTAGGCCGACAATTGTGATGCATTACCATACCCTGGGTATGGTATGCATCACAAAACCTAACCAACCAATATTTGTGATCATGCTATGCGAACCGATTCTAAGTCGAAAGCTGATAGAGTGTGGCTAAAATTTCCCCTGAAGGAGTGAGCAATGTGCTGTTCCTACGCCTAGTAACATGATTGGCTGTGAGGTGTCCTGTGACCCTCACCCGAATACTAAGGGATGAGGTCACCCCCCGGGATGGGGGATCCCCCACCCCTGAGGGTTGGCGTGGTATCTGTATGTACTAAACATGGTGTCACTACCAGCTGGACCCATCCTCTAGGTTCCAGTCTAGTTTCATATTATTAAATTCCAGGCTATTAATATCCACGTTAAATATGGTTTTAACCTGTATTTAGGAGCAAACCAAGATGCGAGAAGTTTGCCGGTCTTTAGCAGACTTAGCAGATCATCAGTCAACAAAACACGTTAAAGTTGTGTAAATTAAGAAGACAGTGTGTACTTTGTCCTTTATTGTCCTAAACAGGGTCCTAAAATGGAGGGTGTTGTCCTTATAGACATAGTAGTAGTAGTAGTAGTAGTAGTTTATTTAATCACATATCACAATTGAGTACAAAACTCTTTTAAACATAGACGTGCTACTTATAATAGCTTGTATACAGTTTATAGTGAAAGACAGTAAATGTATATGGGTCGAAAATATCGTAAATTAAGTTATCCTCCTGATACGATCGAAACTCCATATCATTTTGTTTTATATATATTTGTTTTTGTTCACGTTTTAACGAGCTTTGTACCTCTTAAATGGGTGACTACGTGTTGAAATAAATTAATTTAGTATTATTATTATTATTATCGTGTTCCATGCTGAGTACGTGTGATCGATGTTTGCATTTTATATTTAGATTGTTCGTATCCGTTTTAAAATACGCGTTTTCCAAGGGGGACTAGTGACAGTGGAGTGTATCACTATCAGAAGAGTTATTATCAGGATATCAGGGCTATATTAAACGACGAAACTCCATTCATAGATAGGATATCGATCGAGGGTTTCAGTGAAAACGACGAAACTGATGATCCATTCATACTAACAGTATCAGTGCCGCGAATTTATTTAGCTGCATGCATGGACGATGTTTACATATAAAATCAGGATATCGATCGTCAGGGCTTTGAAAACGACGAAACTCCATTCATAGATCTACCAGTATCACTGCGAATTTGGAGATGTTTGTTATGATAAGATATCGTTAAGATTTTAGCTTGACGGTTGGAGATGTTTGTATAAAATCACGATATCGAACGAGGGCTTTGAAAACGACGAAACTCCATTCATAGATCTACCAGTATCACTGCGAATTTGGAGATGTTTGTTATGATAAGATATCGTTAAGATTTTAGCTTGACGGTTGGAGATGTTTGTATAAAATCACGATATCGAACGAGGGCTTTGAAAACGACGAAACTCCATTCATAGATCTACCAGTATCACTGCGAATTTGGAGATGTTTGTTATGATAAGATATCGTTCAGATTTTAGCTTGACGGTTGGAGATGTTTGTATAAAATCATGATATCGAACGAGGGCTTTGAAAACGACGAAACTCCATTCATAGATCTACCAGTATCACTGCGATCGATTCAGTGGAAGTGATTATTGTCCGTAAAGAGTGAATGAAATAAATTGCTTTGACACAGGGTACCCAATTCACGACCTGTCACGACCTGCAAATGAGATGCACGGCCGGTAAAAGGTTTTTACCGGCGGTACCGCCCGTATCGGCCGGTGAGCAATGTGGCCGACCCCAAAGCCAAATTAATTATGCGACACAGGGTGACCAATTCATGAGTGACCAAAATTAATATTCGATAACGAACGGTATTGTGGGTATGAATCATTTAAAAAATTCATCAATTTTGAATAACTCAAAATAATGACATGCTTTGTTTACGCATATTAATACGATATCGCATATTAATACGATATATGAATAGTAATTACTTCACGACCTGATACGGGCCGTAAAGGAGCTTTCACGGCCCGTATCAGGTCGTGTATATTGGACATGTATGAAAAAAAGGAATATCACCAAAAAAATATTAAATGTGTGTTTGAACACCTTCAAACAATTTATTCCAAAAACTTCATTTTTTGCCGAGACTTGCCCTTTAACTCTTTTGCAGAATATTACTCCTTACTGGAGTTACTTTTCCTTGCTCTTTACACTGACTTTGGAAAAAATATATAATATATATATATGAAGATGTAGAAATAGTTTTTTAAAATGTGGAAATTGCAGCCAGGATTCATAATTATAATAACAAAAGTGATTGACTCTGGCTTAAACTGTGTGAAATTAATACAGACGTTTCGGTCCACATCTCGAACCTTCTTCAGTGTGAAAAAACGTTAGTGTTGCACGCGCTTATTTAAATAAGCGCGTGCAACACTAACGTTTTTTCACACTGAAGAAGGTCCGAGATGTGGACCGAAACGTCTGTATTAATTTCACACAGTTTAAGCCAGAGTCAATCACTTTTGTTATTATAATGTAGAAATAGTGTTTCAAAACTTCGAACGAGGCCGACTAGGACGGGGTTTCGGCCTAACGCCTCGTGCTTTCAAATAGTTTATCGGTGTTTTTGAACCCCTGATGAAACACTCGCACTCGTTGTTGATTATCAGATATACTGCTATTTCAAAAAAGGTTGGTGAAGGATTTGTTGCATGTTGCATACCAAACCCGAAATGTATTGTGGATTATATGTAAATAACGTCAGCATCAAAAATCTCAGAGTCCATATTGTTCTTGTTGTTGTTGTTTTTTATTTATTTATTTTTTATATTCTTTAATTTTGTTTGTTGTGACCTTTCACATGTGATTCCATTCACATCGCCCATAGTGCATTTCGGGCTTGGTATGCAACATGCAACAACACCTTAACCAACCTTTTTTGAAATAGCTGTATATTACGTCCAGATCTCGTGCGAATTCCTGGTAGTTTTCTCTTTCAGATTTGCGGGGATTTGAAATAAAAATAAATGAATCGAATTAAACACTTACCCTTCTGAGCCTCCAGTAGTGACGACCGTCGCTGGGAAGTAATTCACCAACAGGTATCGTCTCTTCTCGTATCACCACAATTCCAGTTCGAACACCATAGGCCCTTGGTTGAGTCCTCAGCTCTCTGTTGCACCATTTATTATTGGTGTCACATCCCCATTTGCTTCGAATCCTGTTTAAAATTTGTAGTTTCAATGTGTTTTACCTGCATTTCGTTTTGTTAATGTTTAATTAAGCTCATAAGTATATTTTCTGACTAAGGCCCCATTCACACGGTACCGGACGAATTGTCAACCGTCAGTCAAAAAGTTGTACGTTTAGGAGTTCCGTTCACACGGAACTGCGGTATCCGGACAACAATTATATACAAAAGTCTATGCAATTAAAGAGACGGTTCCGTCTAAACGGTGTGTACTGGTCAAATTTTGAACGGTTAAAAATTCGTCCAGTACCGACGAAACGTGTGCAAGGGGCATAAGATGTTTTGAGATTATTGTCTGTACGTACGTACGCTCTCAATTCAATTCCGAGTTTTTGAGCTTTTTTAACCGTTTTTTTTTTACAAACAGTCTTGAACATTTAAAAATTGGTGTATACCATAACAGTGACATGCATGGATGAAATTCATCGAAATTCATTGGACCTAACAAGAAGAAAAGCAGGGCTGAAACACGATCTGGGTGGTGTCCCGGAAAACGTTTTTCACGATTCTCACCACTGACTGGCATGCTGTTATAAATCAGAAAAAGTCAGGAACATGATGAGCTTTGCTGTTTTGTAATTTTAAATGTATGAATTGTAGTTTCTGAAAATATATTGTTTTTAATACCTCGGATCAAAATCAAAAGAGCTAGACCAAATAATCCATGTTGCACGACTTTTTCTAGTCAACCTTCAAAATAATTCAGGGAAAGATCAAAGTTCAAGCCTAAATATGAGCGTTAAATATTTTGCAATTTCAGACAAGCTTACTCCGGTAAATAAAGTAAACGCTAAGATGATATACTGGAAATTATACCTAAAAGAAAATTTTTAAAAAAAAACTCCTCGCAAAGAGAATAAATTGAACATTTTTTTCTGGAGTGCCTTGAAACGAGAAATTTGTGTACACCTATTTCAAAAAATGTTGACAACGGGTGATCTGAAATGGATGATCTGAGATGAAGTCAAATGATGGGAAACTGAGAGTATTTCGTTAGTAACATGCGAAATTCATTCATTCGACCACAAGTATGGAATCATGCTTGGTGTTCGAACCAATCTGGCGGAGGTTAACCTGAATGTTCAAAAGTTTCAGATCATCCAATTCAGATCAACCGTTGTCAATGTTTTTTGAAATAGGTGTATACAATGTAGAATTTGGCTAAAACGCTCTATATTTCAATCAGTTTTCATCACATTGAATCAATTGTATATTTTTTATGAGTGCCTTTAAACGGGAATTTGTTTATATAAAATGTAGAATTTGGCTAAAATCGCTACCACTTTAACCTACGATGGCAACAATATTGAAAACATGTTTGTTTTTGTTGTTTAACAGTAATAATAATGATAATAATAAAACCGTATAATAATAATAATAATAAAAAGGATAATAATAGTAATGGAAACTTTATTTCATATATTTTTTACACAAACAATTGCAAATCTCACTACATGTAGGTAATTTACAATTGACTACTTGAACTCGAAAATATAATTAACAAAAAGAAAATGGTAACATAAGTATATTTATATATATCAATAAAACATTTAAAACTTCATTAATTCGGGATTAAGCCAGTCCTTATTTCTACAACAGAAAATATAATATGTTGACCTGATAATAATATTACTTATTTTTCTAACAATATACTTTTGTTGTTTTCTTTCTAAACCTATTTCTTTTAACATTTCGATAAATTCTGCGGATTCTTTCGCAAATACACCTAAAGTGCTGATTGACAAGTTGACGAACTTTACTTCTTTATATTGATTCTTCTGTTGGTTGACAGTTTCCAGATATTTGCATTTTTTACGCAGTACATTATTATGAAGATTAGATTCAAATCAACTGTTAGTTCCAGTATGTATAAACATTTGTTGGAGATTGTTACCAGTTATGATTGAGGGGCTATAGCGAAACCAGGAAGGTCGACGTATAGGATGAGTTGTTTGTTGATGGTTGGAAGTAATAAGGACAGAATCATGATGAAGCGGCCTTGTTGTAGGTATGTTTTACATCCAGCTACTACATGCAGAAGAGATAATAAGCATAAAGAACAGTCAATTTGAAGATAACTAGTAAGATACGTGTAGGAAGAGTATTGTTAATGTACAGTAAAATGTTCTTTGGCAATTTAGATTGAGCGGCAGACCAGATGTTGTTAAGCTGTGACATAGAGTATTTTGTGACATTTGAAAAGAAGGAGCCTTGCAGGGTCAGGTGATTTTGAAGTCGATAATAAAAGAACATCCTTCGTGGATTTATAAACATCATACTGAATATTTTTTGCCGTTGCTAGTTGACTTCCAGAGATGTTTTATTGATTCATTAGGGGACGTTTTTAAGGCTTGAAAGAACTGTTTGACATTGAATGAATTTGACAGAAGGAGGACAAATGTTCAGACCAAATTTGTTTCGTAACAATAATAATAATAATAAGGATTTTATAATGAAAACTAAGGATATAAGCATACAACGTTTCGGTGACATACTTGCACCATCTTCAGGTAGTAATAAAATAATTTACATGAACAAGAATAAGTACGATGTTAACAATTATTAAGTCATTATCACAATCTTTGCTAGATAAATATAAGGATAATAATAATAATAATAATAATAATAATAATAATAATAATAATAATAATAATAATAATAATAATAATAATAATAATAATAATAATAATATTAATAACAATAATAATAAAACCGTATAATAATAATACGTACCTTTTCCACTCATCATTGCCGTTGATTTCCCACAAGTTTGGGTCTTCTTTGTCAATGTTAACATAAGCCTTGGAGTCAACTCTATCCCATGACAACATCCATCCACACCGGGCGTCTTTGCGATCACAACCTTTCATGTTGACAATGCTGAACATGTGATTTCCGTGTGGTACGAGTTTCCAATAACAATCTTGATTGTTTGAAAGAATGGATGAATGAATGCTTCCCTTTGCCAACGTAGTATAGGGACGCCCACTCAACTTCAGCTGTGCAATATGCGTCGACCACACAAGATCTTGCCCATTACTATAAATAAGACAATAATATCCGGCAATAGACCGATCATATTTTCCCAAATCCAACACAGCAGTAGCAAAGGAGTCCGTTATGACACTGATATCTGGGTCAAAATATGGCAATATCAGGTTACCAAAATCGATAGTGTAAAATGGCTGCAGTAAAACTCTTGTTGCTTCGCGAATATTCTGTCTATGGGCCATTAGCCCATTTATATCATTCCTCAGAGATGAAGGTTGCAACGATATCATCTGAGTTAACATCATATCCTTCAGCCCAGCAAGTTGTATATAAAGCTCAGTATATTTTATGCATTTCTGGGCATCCTTCACTTGATTTTCAGTTGACAGCCTCACGATCACCCTGGCTAGCTCTCCCATAAACCCTAGTCCCAAAGTCATAGGTACTCGAGTCGAGGCTAGTATCGCCTCGGTTTCGCTCAATGGTTCGCCTGACAATGCCGCCCCGTCCAGGTAAGCTTTAGAATGCTGAAAAGCTGTTACCAAACCGGCAGCTTTGTCAGTGAGGCTCTCATCTCGGTATTTTTCTAAAGCTTTGTCAATTTGTTCCCTAACGATTGTAGCCATACTGTTAGGCTTTGGGCCTTTACCAAACAACCCCAGCAAAGCTGAAACAAAACCGAAACCGAAACCAACCAGCTGACCCATTGGACCCAAGGCGGTAGCGAAACCCCCCACAATGTTGATCGCTCCCATTACCGCCCCTACTGGATTACGTCCAGCATTGCCAAACTTTTCCAGATTGGACGCTAAAACGTCCATCGTGTCTGATACGCTTGTCTGGTCATCGTCTGACAAGGATGCCCACTTAGTTTTGAGGCCAGTAATCCTTGCTTTAACACGAGTTGCAAGGGGACCTTTAAATCCAGAAAGTTTGCTTTCAACGTCTGATATCAACTTGGTTGGAGGACCTGCAACAGTAGATTAAGTTACTATATTGTGAGCAAATCTTATCCAATCGTAGCTATTCTTGTCAGTTGCCCCACCAGTTTCAAAACTCCTCAAAACTATTCCTTCAAACACATTTGAATCTCTTGGCTATATTTGGTGACTTGTATTTATTGTCATTATTATTCAGAACAACTTGAATCTGACTCGAAACATACGCTTACTTTCATTCTAAATAAACGTAATCATGGAACAGACCACTAGAAGTGAACATCACTGTTCCAACTGTTACGAAAACTAAAAATGCCCTTTCTGACGTCATTGAACAAGGCAAAAAAAAACCACTCATCTTGAAATCATCACTTCAAACCAAAGGTGTACATTCACGTCAAAATCCAATCTTAGTCCTTGGCTTTTACCACATTATTGTTAGTCGTTTTAGTCCTTAGGTAGGCTTTTTTACGTTTGTTTGGTTGGTTATTTAAATACTATTTTATATTTACTAGAATCCTGTTGAACTATTCTTTGGGTTTTCTTGCTGCCTTGCTTGAGCAAATACTTGTCTTGTCCTCCGTCCTTCTCGTTCATTTTTTCTTTCATTTTCTCCATAGTTTCCTTCGCCTGTTATATAATACAATACGCTATATTAGCGTTGATGCACATTCTATTGTAAAAATAACACCAGCTAGTCTAGCAGAATGGGTACTAAGGGTAAGGGAGTCAGATCATAACGTGACAACATAGTTTGCATTGGTGACTCGTTACGTGAATCAAGTAAAGATGAATGCGTGATTAGTTTTTAAAACAATAGCGAGTAAATGTAGCCATATTTGTCTTCCATATTAGGTACGGTTACACTAGGACTTTTGCCCACGAATAAATCGCCTTTACCCAGAGGGAAACGACTTTTGTGTGTAACCGGTCTTCCCAGAGTGAAATTCCCCACGGTGTTTCCATGGATACATCAAAAACAACAAAAGAACTTACCATGACAGTTCCCCGAGCAAAGTCGTATGGTTTATCAAAAATCCAGAGCGTCTGCACCAATCACATGGCAGCGAAACAAAGGAAATCACATGCTGTGAAGTCGTGGCTGATATAAAAGCGCTCTACGTGAACTTAAATATAAATACAAAAGCCTGAAAGACTGGAGAAAGCGTAGCTGGAGTCGACGTCTCCGCTGTCTTCTTAGAAAAAAATACTGAATCGCAAAAGTTTAATTGCGCTGGAGGTTGTAGAAGAAGAACGAGAATGACCGATACTAAACAAGCCAAACACTTCACGGTTTTATGTTTACAAAAATAATTCCCGCAAATAAAAATAGGACGCCTCAGTGACTTCACATTGGGTAATTATCAGTGTGTAACCATAAACCCGAAATCATGCAAAACCCAAATCAAACCCAGCCCAAGCCAATTCCACATGGGGACCTCTAGGAACCGGCCTAGTGTGACACCTATTCAATACTATTGACTCTACCTTTTCTTTCGCCAGTTTAAGCCATTCTGGTTCTCCTTCCGTTGTCAGAATCTTGAGCTTTTCGGCTCTTTCGCTCGGTGACATTTTGTCTTGGCTTCGTCCTGAATATCCATCTTCTCCTCCTAAAATAAAAACAAACGAGGTTTAATAATAATAATAATAATATTCATTTTGAAATCACTAGTAAATCCTGCAATCTGATTGGCTAAAAATGGTGCGATTAAATCATTAATTGCACTATTTTGGATCATTAATTGCACCAATTTTTTTTATTTTTTATTTTCGCACAGAACTTCTGTGCGAACTCTAATTTTATTAAATTCAAACGATTCTTCATAAAAAGTAATTTGTAATTTAGAATGAAAGAGTTGTATTTTAGGCATCAAAATTATTCTTATTATTGCAACTTACCACCTAAATATAACGAGTGTATTTGAAAAGATTTCAAAATGAATATGATTAATAGGTAATTGAACTTCGTGTCGTGCAATTTTGGTCTGAAATCATACTCGTGATAACAAATTGCACTCCCGCTACGCGGTCGTGCAATTTTGTAATCACTCGTATGATTTCAGACCAAATTGCACTCCACTCAGTTCTATTACCATTACTAATAATAATAATAATAATAATAATAATAATAATAATAATAATAATAATAATAATAATAATAATAATAATAATAATAATAATAATAATAATAATAATAATAATAATAATACACTTTATTTCACGAGGGAATACATATTAAGTATATTACAGCTTTTAAAAGCTGAAAAACTTATGGCCCTCCTAATCTAAAAAACATATATAATCTTAAAATATAAATCTATATCCTAATCTATATCCTAATCTAAACCTAATAGTTTAAGAAACCTAATGGTTTAAGAATGCATCATCTACATGGAAAAGCATAGATAAAGAATATATAAAGAAATGTTCATTAACAAACTGTCGGCTATTTTCTTGAGCCGCGATTCATTTGAAGTTTTGTGAGTCCTAACAATACTGCTAAATATACATTGACACATTAAAAACTAATTAATATTTATTTTGATGTAGTTATTTTATTTTGTCGAATAATGCCTTTGTCGAAGTATTCCATCTGTCTTTATTGACAGACTCCCAGATGTTAAATTTTGCGAACTAAACTGTAAGCTTCCTGGAGGTTCTCTTTCAAGCCAGTTAGACACAAACTGTGCATAATGTGGGGGAGCTTATGGGGCCTGCGAGTACCTTGCCTTTTGTTAGAAAGTGCTTATTTGCAGTCAATAATTATGTATGTATCCAGTTGGTACATATAATGCCACACCTTGTAAACACTCGAACACAAATCTAGACAAACACTTGATCGCTCAAGTTCTCACAATAAGCGTGAGAATTCTCACAGGACCGTCAGGTATAAATAGGGTGCCAGTTCGATGTACTAGTTAGTTGAAGTTGAATTTAAAGATTAGACAAAGTTGGAGTTAGAGGTAGTTGAAGTTCTACAATAAAAGAACGCTAGTCCCCCACACAAAGACTCTTCAGTTCTTCGAGGTTCCCACCAATTGTAAAACATTGAAACTATTCATCATACGCGCCGATTTCTATACCTGATTCATCAATATTATTGTCCATCAATTCTTGGTCAAAACTGTGTTCGTCCTCTCCCTGAAATGACATTAATATTAATACCTGAGGTCATAAATTCGCCGTTGTTTAGATATCGTTAGGCGACTTTTAAAAGCAAAATTGATTACAAATGTAATGCAACATTCTAAAGGCGATTTAAGTCGACTTCAGGTAAAATTGAGCGACATTAGACGGCGTAAGGCAATTTAAGGCTGATTCTTTAAATAAATTATTTCTACAGTCGGTGCAAATTCTTCCAATCAGGTGATCGCTACTTTGCAACAGTGTAATACTAAGATATGCGCTGGAATTTGTCTCTCAACATGAGAAGAAGATGAATAATCGAAGAAGAACTGAGAAGAAAATAATTATATATGCTACCATAGATAGACCCTATGCATAATTCCGTGCCTTTAAAATAGACAAACTAAAACCTTTACAGTACAAATTGTTTCAGCCATCGGAAAGACTACTTCAAAATAGACACACTTGGAAAGTTGGGTTGTTATAGACCTAATCTTCAAGAAGTTATTACGGATCAAAAACATAGAGTATTGTATATGTTTATCAACCGAGGCCTTTAGAGCCTCGTTTTCATATTTTTTCACACTAAATTAAAGTACTCATAACTTCGCAGGAATTTAATATTTCACCTTCAAACTCACAGACTAACTTTCTTGGAGCATTTGTTATCATCATAAACCATTTTGCTACTTTAAACATACCGTAAATGTACAACTATTATGCTAATTAGCAGCGGCCATTTTTACATAGGGTCTATATATGGCCAACTAGTCATAACAAAATATTGAGGGTCGGAACATCGAACGTCGATTTCGCCCGATCCCGAGCTAATGACTCTAATAATGACGGAGCTCGAACAATTGCCAATCTCCTGCCCCATACATTATGTGCTGTGTGATTAGCTTTAACTAGACTACTCATCTGAATGTCGCTATTATTGTAGGAAATTAGCAAATAAACTTCTGTAGTTGTTACCTTCTCCGTTAGGTTGCCCTGATGTCTTTCAGCTGCTACGTCGTGAAGGAGCAGCAATATAAGAGCTATCGGCAGCAGCCTGACGCTACACATGATTGATATCAACTGAATGTCTGAAATGGAAACAAGTAATGTGAATTACTTTTCAAAATTAGAAAATGGTTTGGTCTAAGTGGTGTTTCTACAACCCTTAATGTTGTTCTTAGCTCAGAACTCATTTATTTAGTTAGATTAACTAGTGTGTAATGTTAATGCATTGTTGTTGTTTTTTGGGCTTGGTTTTACATGGTATATATTCATGTCCTGTTGTCAATGCCCTAACTAGGTTGGTTGTTAAGCTAATAAATAAATTAAATTAAATAAAAAAGGACAAAAAAATCAATACAAACCTTTGCTCTACAGATGGCTAGGACGACAATGGACTCTTGTTGCAACCTTTCACTCTCTAATATCTTGGGATTACATCATCCTTTAGTAATGACATTACCATATTCGTGGTAACTATCAACTGAATAATTCCAACTGATGAACAAGTAATGTGAATTACTCAGTCTCTACACGCTTTGAAAATGTCGGTCCGATGGTTACGGTATAAATTATTTGCAAATAAATAAAAAAACAAGGCCTAGTCACTCAACCGTGAAAATAGACGGGCTTCATAATCATCAGTATTTTCTATGAACTATGAGTCAAAAATCTAGCTTCTATTACTTATGTTTACTTATTTCTATTAAAACCGAAACATTGCCTGCATGGAGATGTCAACACCCAGAAAAAGTAAATCATCCCATGCTTCGTTAGCTATTTACTTAACCAAAGTCGGAATTCTAAATAATGTACTTTTACAATTTGGAAATACATCTTGCAATGAAATTGTAATTATTTGTTTTCTCAAACTGTATAGTTTTTTTCTAAAAATGGAATTACGTTTTGGTAATCACATTTACTTTTGATTGTCCAAAACAGACTGTTGGCAATACAGTGTAATTAATGACTGATTTGCATTTGTCACCTGCATAAAAAGTCTTAAGGTAATAGAGGTTAAACTCCAATATTCTGTTAAGCGTTTTTAAACGTTTAAAAAAAACCACATGAGATAATATAAACCAGTCGAGTTACCACGAATCTGGTAATGTCATTACTAAAGGATAATGTAATCCCAATATATTAGATAGTGAAAAGATACAAAAAGACTCGATTGTGGTCTTAGCCATCTGCAGATCAAAGGTTTGTATTGTTTGTTGTATTTTTTCATTTTTATTTCATTTCATTTATTTATTAGCTTTACAACCAACCTAGTTAGGACATTGGAAATTTGAAATCACATACACTAATTTTAAAAACTAAATATATGATTTCTGCCGGAGCTAAGGACAACATGTAGGGTTGTAGGAACGCCACTTTCCATTTTTGAGAAGTAATTCAAATTACTTAATTGTCAACATTTTAGACATTCTGTTGACATCAATCATTTGGAGCGTCAGGCTGCTGCCGATAGCTCTTATATTGCTACTCGTTCACGACGTAGCAACTAAAAGACATCAGGGCAACCTAACAGAGAAGGTAACAACTCCAGAAGTAAGTTTATTTGCTAATTACCTACGATAATAGCAACACTAATTACTAAAGCTAATTACACAACATACAATGATTGAGTCAAGAGATTGGCAGTATTCAGTCGTCGAGCTCATTAGGGTTGGGACGACACCCGGAAGTTCATTCCAACCTTAATTTTTCTTCTTCTTCTTCTTCTTCTTCATCTTCTTCTTCTTCTTCTTCTTCTTCTTTTTGAAAGACAGGAAGAGCATATCTTGATTTTACGTTGTTGCAAAGTAACGGTCAACTGTTGGGAAGAAACTGCATCAATAATTTCATTAAAAGTAGTCGCCTTAAATTCCCTCAAGTCGCCCTAAGTACACTATTTTATTTTTATTCCTAATGGTATTCGATTGTCTTTAAGAGTGAGTGTCTGAGAAAACCAGGCAGTGCCAAAAGATGGGGGTCGGCCGATTCCCCCAAATTTAGTACATGGATAACCTATCGAGATTGATTATAAATTGTGGTATTTATCGATTCGCCTGGCTTTTTACTTTCGAGTTTGACCACCCCCCTCTGTTTTTGGCCAAATTTACATTCACAAATTTGAAATTTTGAAGCATATTTAATCATAGTTAGTAGAGGGAATGGTTGGGAAACCTTTTGTTATATGTTCTTGTTCGTTTTTTTTTTTCAACCGTGACCGTGCACAAATCTTTTGTTTTGTCATTGTTTTGCCTCAAGTTGCTATGGTTGAGCAACTGAACCCAAACGTTTATTTTGGCTGTTTGTTCGATATATTCCAATTCAAAATTAAATATATTAGAATATTTAAATAAGTAATCCAATAGAGAACATTTGGGTTCATTCATTTAGCCATTTTCTAATGAATTTGAACAAACATTGTCCACGGTCAGGACTCGTTCAACATCATAATGACATTAGGACTAGAACAAAGAAATATAACAAAAGGCTTCCTAACCAGTCCCTTCTACTAACTATGATTTAATGAACTAAAATAACCTATTCTATTCACAGTAATCATCTATTGCTTTCTGTAGTACCTTTTTACTTTTAAAAGAAGCAATAAACGGCTAGTACTGTTTATTTTATCAAATATTCATTGAAATAAATCGAGCCGAACTTTGTGTTCGATCGCTGGTTGCAATTTTGACCATTTTAAAAATGACTTTTCTCAAAAGTGCGGCAGTCGATTTCGAATCTAAAATACGTTTTGGGAAGGTCTTATGATCGACTTTCAGGATATGAAAAGTTACAATTGGCATCTATTTTATTTCAAACGCGAGGGGCTCCCAAATCTCGGACATTTTACACTAACGAAGAACATCGATTTCATGTTTTAACTTCCGGTCGGGCCCAGTCTCCATGGCGCGAATACTGGATTTGCTCAAAACGGCTTCAAAATCATCTAAAATTCTCCCTTATATTACAAAAAAAATACCAATAAAGAGATGTGTAATTAAAACTCCGTGTTTGAAATGTATTTTTAACAGCAAATAAGTATATGTTTAGATTTTCAATTATTGGCCGTTCTCTAAGTATTATTGCATATTGCACATCTTCCTTTTTTTTCCTTCCTGTATTATTTCACTTCGTCCTTCCTTCTTCCCTTTTCTTGCTTCCTTCCTTTCTTAATTGCCTTTATTTTCCTTTTTTCGTTTCTTCCTAGCTTCCTTCCCTTATGTCATTTATGTGTTTCCTTCCTTCTCTCTTTCTGACTTTCTTCGTTTCTGTCTTTCTTTCCCATTAGTTGTTGAGCCTTGCTTACATCACCCGTTTCTTCATCCTTATCAGTTACTTTGTCATTCCCTCGCATTTTGTAATGTATAGTCCGACAATCAGCGCAAAACGAACAATTCATAAGGCCCATTATTCCCCTTTTTTGTTTTACATGTTCTTGTGATTCACTTTGTCATTGATATGTTTGCAGTCAGTTTATTTATTCGTGGTGAATATTAGACTTTGCCAGCTGAGCGCTGCTTTGCGGTTCTAAACTGATTCCATTCGAGAGAGAGAGGTATACTACTAACATAATATATTTCGCTGTACAAGCACTATTTATGATTATGATTAATATTAGTAGTAGTAGTAGTAGTAACATTTAATAGTAGTAGTAATCGGCGGCCCTTTTAGGGTTGAAAATATTTCCTGTGTGGATCTTTTAGGGATTCCAACTCAAAATGAGTTGCGTAACGTGACTCCGTACCTTTTAGGGTCAATGGTTATTTATTTTCTTTATTGAACAAACATGAAAGAACAGACGAAAAGTGTACAATCACTTTTTTGCCATATACGGTCGCAACAGCTCTTTTAATTTATGCGTACCTTTTAGGGGTCGTTTTAAAAACCGACCGTCGATCACCCCTACCACTTTGAGTACTCCACTTATGAAATCATGAAAACATGAAATCGACGTTCTTCGCACAGGCAGCCCAACCATTGTTTCTGAGGCTTTTATAATTATTAAATATATATATTTGCATGCGCGCGTCTTTTTTTGATGGGTTTCCTGTGGTAGAGCGCGCGCGCGCGATACGTATCATATTGGGTTCCCTGTGCATATAAATGTATAATGTTGGGCTCCCTGTGCGCGTCCCGCAAGAAGCGCCCGCAGCAATGTGTATATTGAAACAAGGTGTGAAACTCGGTCACGTGACAAATACGTTTTTGCCCCTAATCTTTGTCAATGTGAAGTGAAAATTCAACTTTTCTTCGAATAATTAAATTTTACCGTATTCTCGAAACACTTTATAAGTGTCAGTTGTCTATCTTCAACGTACGCTGAGATACAAGTTTTTGAAATTTTGAGCGTGATAGCCTGATGTGCGGCGCACTTTAGTGGTGCACTTTTCCATGAAACAGTCGGATTTTACCTTCGAGAGGACATCGACAAGCGCTCGGCAAATCTAAACTATGCTCTTTTTGACAAGTTTTAACATTTATATTTTCACTAAACATAAGTCAAAACATCTACGCTATACTTAATATATTTGTTTTCTGTTTTGACTTCTGTAACGTATTTGTTTTGTATCTTGATTTTTATCGATTAAAATGCTTCAAAATCAATGCATTGTGTTTTATAAATGCTGAATAGTCTCAATATTTAGTACTGCACAATACAGTTTTGCTATCACTATATCAGTACTTGTACCGCAAAATGACAAACAAACGTATGTATTACAACAATAAGTTTACTAGCTTTTTACTAGCTTTTTAGTTCTTTCTGTGCAATTTATTCACTATATGTAGAGGTAATAGCATGGATAATTAAATCATTAAATAATTGTACACAACCGACAAGTTGTGAATGATTGAATAACAAACATCAGAGTGGAAACGATAAGCTTACTTACGTTCTTACGAAACATACAGTTAAAATTACTCTGTCATCACCAGAAATATCAATCTCGTCCCCAGAGCCTACGTTCCTCTTGGTCAGCACCAAGAAACGAGAGGCTCTGGCTGCAACCGATTTTTGTAGCATTCTGATTGGTTTGGCAAAACAATAGAAGGACCGGAAGTAAACTGACTAGTTAGAAAATGGCGGAGTTTCAAATACGGAGCTCCCGAGAGCTACACTCTGTCCCGAAACTCGCTAAAAACCGTTCTAAACGCTAAACAAATGACACACAGGACTCAAGTAGATATTAATATTTATTGTGAAAGCAGTTTTAGAAATTCAAGATATCAAAAGGACAGGATTCTAGAAGCGAATTCACGGCCATATAACGAGTCTATTTCCCAACGACCGATCAAATAAGACACAGGAAGCCCAATACACAAACAGAGGGAAAACACAAACGTTTAGTCCAGATTCTCTAAGTTTTGACATTTGATCTCGGATTAACGCATTCAATGGTGATATCACAAGGATTTGGAGTCCTGGCATGGTGTTGTAGATGTATTAAAACACTATCCTTGGCCATGGCAGAAGTCAAACACTCGAGCCAAACTATTAAACTTGGTACTGAATCAGTCAGCGATCAGTTTCCCCGTATCCAATCGGAAGTATGGCCAAATTATCATCTCTCTTAGATAGAGCAACGGCTTTCAGTACTTCGTACTGTTTGAATATTAAACTGATGTCAGCTTTTTCAATCATTTTCAAACCGTAATCCAACGCATCGTGAAAGCCATCGCTAATACCCGCCATTTTGTTAGAACATGCGCAGTTTAAACTTCCGGTCCGAGATTTTCAGACTAAAATCGGTTGCAGCCAGAGCCTCTCGTTTCTTGGTGCTGACCAAGAGGAACGTGGGCTCTGGGGACGAGATTGCAGAAATATTGGACATGCCGATGAGCGCACCTGCGCAGTAGTAGCCGTAATGGCGATAGTATCGTATAAGAAAATGTATGGCGAACTTCAGTTTTTTGCAAATACTTAGTTAACGATCTTATGGTTTTCTTTTGTCGGACTAAAAATTGACAGCGAATGAGCAAACACATTTATTTAGATGACCATAACTGTGGTTACAATTGTGTTACCTGGTTCCATTAGCTTCAATAATTGAGTTGATTATCTGAACGAATCCCCCATATATCTTCTGTAAAATGTCTTAACCAGTGTTGGGTAATTTCAATTTCATGAACTATCAGTCAGTCTAACATGCCGTGTCGGACTCGAACTTTCAACAGCAATGTTTGGTGCACACATTTCACGTAGAAACATCCCCAAGTTGTCAAAACTAGTTAGTTCCAAGAGCGTGGATATCATCCCTAAAAGTCACTTTTCGTCATCCTCCAAGACAGGCCATATTTGAAGGGAAGGTTGTCCGAAAATGAAGAATAGCTTCGCTATATCTTCACCATCCGCCATGTTCTTGTTTACATGAGTTCTTAGTGCATTCTGGGATTGCACACAGGGAGTCCGAGAGCTTGAAGGGTAAAATTTCGATGTATTTTCGTGTACACCCTCTATTTCTGTGTTGGGCTTCCTGTGTCATATTTTGATCGACCGTCGTTAAATAAAGTCAGTCTTTTTGTTATTTTGAAGTTCTAAGCTTGCTTTCTAAACAAAGATTAACGCTAATCAAGATCTGTATTTCATTTATTTAGCAATTAGAACTGTTTTTAGCGAGTTTTGGGATAAAATGCTGAGCCCGAGGAAACCGCTGGCTAATGTCCCATATTTCTGGCAATGGGCTCAATGAACACGGAAAGAGCAAAATTACTCTGACTTCGGTTATTTTTGGCCGCTATCAGTTTGAATCCTGGTAAGTTTACGTGTTATACCACTGTTCTATGAAGCTTGGGCCTTCCTTGACTCGTTCGTACTCTGTACCGAGCGTAAGCGAACACTTCATTTTTTAATCTATCCACCTCAACAGAAGCGCTTGGTATTTCAAAACAAACTTAGAGTAGTTTGATGTTGATAAATAGATATATTTTGATGGAAATTTCGGAGAGAATTTCGGACTGCCGGGAGACCGCTTGTCATAATATCGCGGGATTAAAATGTCTCATATGGCTGGTAACGGGCAGGAAGTTTGGTAACAAATTCGAGTGTGATATTGATTAAGAGGTTCATACATTAAATATTCAGAAAACAGAACGAATCAGTACCAGAGCAACATTTGACGCTTACAAAGTGCGTAAGGATTGGGTTGGATTGGCTGAAACAATAATTAATTAATGATAGTTTTTAGACAGTTGCTCTTCTACTTGGCAAAGTATTATGTTGTATCAATAGCCGTTGAAGAGACTTGACACTAAATGATGAAAGACTTTACAAAACGAGGAAAACCAAGATGAAATACGGATGTATGTCCTTGAAATATATTGGTCTCGAAAAGAACCATAAAAGGAATAAAAAGGCACAGGAAACCCCCCAAAAGTATCCCTGTAAAAAAAAAACTCATCTCATCCTCTAGAAGCGTTTATAGAAACGACACTTGTTTCATCCTTTGTGGTCTTTTTACTGAAGAACAAGTCAATATCCTGTGTTCAGAAGTTTCACATAGTCCAAGGTTTATTGAACGGATACAATAGCCCTCGAGATTCATGGGTATACATGTCAGTCTTATCAGAAGCCGTTTCTTATTGGAGCCTGTAGGGAATGAGCACTACTTATAATGTGATATGCTTCGCAACACAGTGGATATTGACTTGTTCTACAGTGAAAAGACCACCAAACTTGAAACAAGTGTCGTTTCTATAACCACTTTGAATCAACAGGATGAGATGGCTCAATCAAAGGATGTTCAAGAGTACCTTTTTACAATGACACTTTTTTTGGCTTTTATTGTTAATACTTTCATTCATCTTATTTTTCCTCGTTTTGTAAATTCTGTCGTCTTAGTGTCAATATTGATTGATTGATTGAAGTCCTCATGTTTCAACGCGTTATTCATTCTAAGGACTTTGCTAAGGTAGAAGAGCAGCTGTCTATAAAACTATCATCATTGTTTGGACCCAACTCAATCTGCATTACATACTGCCAGATGGGTTTTTTAACCTGTTTATGTTTACGTTTACTTAATATTCTGTTACAGTGGATATTGACTTGTTCTTCAGTAAAAAAGACCATAAATGATGAAACAAGTGTCGTTTCTATAAACGCTTCTTGAGGATGAGATGAGTACTTTTTTTATAGGGATACTTTTTGAGGGTTTCCTGTGCCTTTTTATTCCTAGCTTTTATTGTTCTTTTCAAGACCAGTATATTTCAAGTACATCTTCCAGTATTTCATCTTGGTTTTCCTCGTTTTGTAAAGTATTTCATCATTTAGTGTCAAGTCTCTTCAACGGCTATTGATACAACATCCTTAATACTTTGCCAAGTAGAAGAACAACTGTCTAAAAACTAACTTTGTTTAGATCCAACCCAATCCTTACGCAATTTGAAAGCGTCAAATTGAATGTTGCTCTGGTACTGATTCGTTCTGTTTGTTGAATATTTTATGTATGAACCTCTTAATCAATATCACATTGAGTCCACTTGAATCCGTTACCAAATCCCCTGCTATTGTTTGCACTTTCAACTGAAGGAAATAAAATGAAAAGACCACTCGCCTTGGTGACATTCATTCTATCATTCTGCGCTGAACACAGTAGTTGCGAAACAGCGGACAATGAATTCATGCAGAAGTTCGTTTCTGTCTTTAGTTTCGGTTACAATAATCGTGCTATTTCTTCAAGGAAGTTGTAATGAAGACAAGACAAACATGAACCAAGCGAAATGTACCATACCAAAGACCAGCTATTGCAGTGTTACCTTTACAAACCGCTCAGTGTCTCATCATGGCCGCTTAGTGGTGTGTAAGATTACAGACGTGTGTCAGTTAGAAAGTCTTTTGGTTGATAAAACCAACGTTACTCATCTGTAAGTAAGACTAGTCATTGTAGATTTACAAACAGTTCACTGCCCCACCATGGCTTAGTGGTGTGTAAGATTACAGACGTGTGTCAGTTAGAAAGTCTTTTGGTTGATAAAACCAACATTACTCATCTGTAAGTCTCGTACGAATCCACGTATTTAACAGTCTTGCTGTTGTTTTTGTAGAGATTTGTCGCACAATCGGTTGCAAGTGATACCCGAAAGATCATTGGCTCGGTACACCGACCTTCTAATGCTGTAAGTGTTATGATAGCGAGGAAATTGCATGTACTGCCTAATGCGATCGTCATCACTTCTGTGCATGTATTTTTGTTGGGTGGGCTTTTCCAATATGGCGGACACGGCATGTCGGTATTCAAGGGAGAATATTACAAAATACAGTTTGGTTCATGGTATACCTGTTCAGTTTCAAAAACGTTGACCTTTTACAAAATAGTAAAATAGTAAAAAAGAATTGATTAGAGAAACAATAAGCCAGAGTTCAGCTTGAGTGCATTTCTTTTGTCTCTCCTGTTAATTCCTTTTTTACTATTTTGTATTTTGTAAAAGGGCAACGTTTATGAAAACAGGTGTATACTAAAGCTACAAAATATCCAAAAATGAAGGTATGTCATCGAGCGAATGTTTCCAGAAATCGTCAAAATGATGAAATTGCAATCGGGAGCGAAAGTCAAAACACGCGTTTTTCACCTTATGGATGTGGATGCATATCCATAAGCTGCATATTAAAAAAAAAAAAAAAAATAATAATAAATAATAATAAAAGGAGGAATTATTCGAAGTTTATGCATGCATACATCATCTAAAGTTCTTATTTTGATAACTACAAACATATATAGAGCTTGTACTTTGCCGTTCACGTTTTGTTCGAAAAGATGGCCACAAGCCGTATTGTTAAATTACAATTCATATAGCATCCACACGAAAACGGGGACCCCAATTTTAATATTGCTGGTTTGCAATACACGTCACGGGGGCCATCTTGGTTGAACTTCAACGAAAGATTGCTCAATAGTGTCGATTGTTTGTTCAACCAACATGGCTGCCGTGTCTTTATCTCTTGATATTCAAGGGATTGATTGCAAACCAAGAATTGGTTTTCTGCTTGTATTCAAAAACAATCTTTGTGACAATTTTAAAATGTATATGACACGATTTTTTTCTTTTAAAAATCGATTACATATGAAGTGAATAGTAGGATTATGTACTTATTGACTGAGTGGGAGGGCCGGAAGGGAAAATATTTGGCTCGAAGTCATGCCGTACGGAACGAGCGCAGCGAGGTCCGTACAAATGACCAAAAGCCAAATATTTACTCGTCCGGCCCGACCTAACTCAGTCAATAAGCATTTGATCATATGACCCACAGTTTTTTGTTACAAAAAGGAATGAAAAAAACCTGTAAAACAAATAAATATAGCGCGCGCAAACGATGTAAACATCGGGTTTTTCCGGGGACGGGTTTTTCCGGCCCGCTCGAGCAAAGCCGTCCGGCCCCCATCACGTGACTTTTTCCGAAGGTTTTATCAAGAGCGCGCGAGCAGGGCCGTACGGGTCATATGATAAGTTTCAGTATTTTGTGATTTGAGCTTCGCATTTGCGAGTTATAAAGGTGTGAAATCGTGATATTCTAATTCGGTGACATCAGGTGGTGTTAAATTTATTATACAAAAGCGCCCTGTGAAAATCATTGACCTATTTTTATTGTGTCAAAAAGTTTTCTACAACTTATTTTCATGATGTTAAACTTTTTTTTCTATTTCAGAAAAGAGTGCTGCTTGAAAAAATATATATATGTTATGGAAATTAGCATATGACCATTTCAACCCTTTATAATTAACACGCCAATGCGAAGCTCAAATCACAAAATACTGAACCAGATCCCACTATTCACTTCATATGTAATCGATTTACAAATGCACTTTAAATAAATTTCATCGACAAATCATTGCACGATTGCATTACCTTAAATAACTACAGAATATCGATTTGAGAAAATCGAACCTCAGGCGACAGCTTTGATTTGTTTTGACGGTGAAATATCAACGTATATATATATTATACAGTCATTCTCAGAAAGGTTGTTCAGATGAAAAGACTACAATACTACAATAAAATCACGTGATTCATTATGTTTTCGATTTCTGCACGCAGAACTGCGAGTTGGTACCAGCGCCATTACATTCACTTTTCACAATACCATGTACTTTTGTATCTCAAATTGAAATTCCACGCGAGGAAATTGAATAGATAATGAATCTTGTGACTGTATTGTGGTATTGTAGTCTTTTCATCTGGACAACCTTTTTGAGAATGACTGTATATATAAAAACAGAAAACGCTGTTCTGTTCTTTTCTGTAACAAAAAATACTGAATGTCGTTAATGAAACTTTTCCTTTGCAGATCTTTATCTAACAACGACATCGCCATTTTGACCTACGAAGCGTTTTACGGCCTTGACAGTCTAACTTCACTGTAAGTAATAGAAATAGAAAACTGACGCAAATTGATTTTTTTGAAGAAAAGAATTGACGGCAAGAGGCGACAATATTTTCACACATTGTTGGCTTCTATCGATTTGTCGTGATTGGCTGAAAGATATAACAGTTTTCTAAGAAATAAACGTTGAGCTTGGATTACCTTACAGACAAGCAAGCTTTTGCTTGTTAAATGCAAAATCTATAAGAAACAAATCAACGGCTATAAAATATTTCCTGTTAGAGTCCAATATCGACATACTCGCTCTAACCGAGACATGGCTCCAAGGGGACAGCGACGAATATGACATTAGAGATATTACTCCTACAAATTACGTCTTTAAACATGCTGACAGGAATTCTCGTGGAGGTGGTATCGCACTACTTTATAACAAGTCATTTGTCTTCAAGCCCAAACAGCGAAACAAATTCAAATCTTTTGAATTGATGGACATGGTGATGGTCGGTCCCAATCCTATTCGGTTGATTATCATCTACCGCCCGCCTCCATCCTGCTCAAATGGTCTCACCAGCGAATTATTTTTCACCGAATTCCGTACCTTTCTAGAAGAGATCAACAACGAACCCGGACACCTGCTTATAACCGGCGATTTCAATTTCCACACAGAAACCAGCAGCAACCCTAACAGTAAAAAGTTATTAGAGCTTATCAACATCTTCAACCTGAAGCAGCATGTCCAACAACCCACCCACATGGATAACCACACACTAGATTTGATCATTACCAGAAACGATGATGGCAACATTGTTCGCTCTATCTGCGTGCGTGATCCTGGGATCTCAGACCACTGTTCTGTGCATGCCAAGATCTGTTTGGAGAAACCTAGCCTCCCCCGGAAGGAAATCAAGTACAGATACCTTAAAGGCATAAATTATGACCACTTTCGTAATGACATTGAGAACTCGCCCCTTGTCAGGAATTATACGAACTGCAACTCCATCACTGATCTCACAGGAAAATATGAAACGACTCTGAGGTCTATTCTTGATTCGCACGCCCCCTTAAAGAAAAAGATCGTCACCTTACGACCTGTCTAGCTCCCCATGGTATACAGAGGATATACATCAAATTAAGTTAACTAAGCGACGTCTGGAGCGGAGATGGCGTGCATCTAGGCTACAAGTCGATAGAGAGATATACACTAAACATTGTCAACATGTTAATACTATGATGTCCAACTCCAAGATGACATTTTATTCTAGTATGATCGACCAGCACAAAGACGATCAGAAGGTACTGTTCAGTGTGGTTAACAAGATGCTCTACAGAACACCAGAAAAACTATACCCATCCAGTGAGTCTTCTGATAAATGAAAAAATCAGAGATGAATTGGTACATTTACAATCGACATCTAACCCAGCTCCAGACATCACATACACTTCAAGCACTGACTTTACGCAATTTAGTCCTGTTTCTGAAGACGAGTTAACCAAACTAACAAGTAATATCACCTCCAAATCTTGTGATATTGATCCAGTTCCAGCTTCCGTCCTCAAAAACTGCTTTCAAATACTTCTGCCTATCGTAACTAGAATCGTAAATCTATCATTGTCCAGCGCAGTTGTTCCAACTAGCTTGAAGATAGTTATTCTGACTTCTCTCTTGAAGAAACCTTCATTCGACCACGAAGAATGAATTGCAGTCATGACGCCCCCTTGCTATGACGCCCCCTACCATGACGCCCCCAAAGTACCATGACGCCCCCAGTACAGTGAGTCATGACGCCCCATATATGTTGTACTTGTTTATTTTATTCCAAATGATCTTTTTACCTGGAATATTGTCTCTAAAAATAACCCTCACAGCAATTTAACTTTCTGGTAAGATTGAGGAAAGGTTTTTGATTGTGTTGTTACTAATCGATTGATTGAGTCAGGTTTGTGAACCTGAACTTCCACCCCATTTTCAATCTGAAGTTTGTGTCGAAAGCCATTGAAAAGACTGTTGCCACCCAAGTAAATGCCTACATCAACGAGAACAACATGAATGAGGTGCTCCAATCTGCCTACAAAGAAAAACATAGTACTGAAACTGCTCTGCTAAAAGTACATGACGACGTTCTACGTGCTCTAGATCGACAGCAGTCTGTATTACTACTCTTGCTGGACCTATCTTCAGCATTCGACACCGTTGACCACAACATCCTGCTGGATCGACTCTCCCGGAGATTTGGAATACTAGGTACTGCGTGCACTGAACTGGTTTTCCTCGTATTTGTCCTAGAGGAAGCAATTTATAGCCGTAAACGGGGGTACTTCATCCCACCGCGACCTGCCATGTGGTCTCCCCCAAGGATCTATCCTGGGCCCAATGCTATTTCTAATGTACACAGCTCCGCTTTCTGATATCATACGCCAACACGATATGAACTTCCACCTGTATGCCGATGACACGCAGGTATACATATCATTTGAATCATCATCAACTGAGCTAGCGAGGGCAAGCATTGAAGCCTGTGTAAGTGACATCGACAAATGGATGTCCCAAAACTTGCTGAAGATGAATAGGAGTAAGACCGAGCTTCTGATCCTAAACGCAAAGCACCGTCCTTCACCACCCATTGATTCTGTTACGATCTGTGATGCTGCTATCCAACCATCAAGAACCGTGCGAAATATCGGTGCGATATTTGACTCATCACTGTCAATGGAGATTCATATTAAAGAATCCTGCAAATCGGCACTATTTTACCTGAGGAATATAGCCCGTATACGTAAACACTTGTCACTACGATCAGCAGAAACTCTAATACACTCATCTGTGACTTGCCGGCTAGATTTCTGCAATTCGCTTCTTTATGGTGTCCCAAATCAACTAACTCAGAAACTTCAAAGTGTACAGAACTCAGCGGCCAGACTAGTATGTCTTACAAAGAAGCAAGAACACATAACTCCAGTACTAATATAACTACACTGGTTTGCAATAGAGTACCGGATTCAATACATAGAGGTTATTACAGTTAGAGTTGTGTAATACGGCTGGATATTTTTACGAGTCTTGCTGTATTTTGACGAGCCGTAGGCGAGGCAAAATACAAATAGACGAGTAAAAATGTCCAGCCGTATTACACAACTCTAACTGTAATAAATTGTTTATTATACGACAACAAAATAAACCCCCCCAAAAACGTACAAAAGCGTACAAATTAAAGCTGTTTTTGTGATTTGTTTGTGAAATGCGCGCGCTATCACACAATCGATACGCCATCGAGCGCGCGCTCGAGAGATTTTTCGTTGGCTTTTTTCACCAAAAAGATTGGATTTTCTTCATATTTTCTATACAGATATCATTAAAAAGTAGTTGTTTGTTTCCCTATTCCCTTTATAAATACTTTTCTGTCATTGTATAGTGTTTTTTCTTTTTGCAATGAAAACCAAAACTGGTACAAAATATGCTGTGTTCAAAACCGGTTTTACCGGGTTACAAGCCGGGTAATACGACAATCTACAGTGGGTAATACGCTCGGATATTTGGAGGATTTTGTGCCCTTTTATGGTAAATTTACGTCACAGTCGTATAATAAAAGATCGTATTATTGACTTTCAAATGCTTGAATGACAATGTCCCTGGTTATCTCAAAGACTTAATCCATCAGTACGTACCCAATCGCAGACTGAGGTCCTGTTCGAAAAACTACCTAGCTAAAGAGCTGTACAACCTTAAAGGTTATGGCTTCAAAGCATTCTCTGTCGCAGCACCCACGCTATGGAACGCCTTACCAGACGACCTCAGAGATCATACACTGGCAGAATCTGCTTTCAAGACGAAAAACTTAAAACATTTTTATTTAAGAAAGCTTTTTTTAATTAATGAAAATAACAATAGATTAACATATCTTTAGGAATAATTATGTAGCTAGAAATACCCATTATATTTAATATCCATTATTATTAATATTATATATATAAATTAAATTTTAATTTATCCCAGTAATTATAATTACTTGTAAAGCGCTAATGGACTTTACGGAATTAGCGCTATAAAAATAACACTTATTATTATTATTATTATTATTATTATTATTATTATTATTATTATTATTATTATTATTATTATTATTATTATTATTATTATTATTATTATTATTATTATTATTATTATTATTATTATTACCTGTGCATATACAGCTATTTCTAAAAAGGTTGGTGAAGGTTTTGTTGCATCTTGCATACCAAGCCCGAAATGTATTGTGGATCATATGTATATAATGTCAGCATGCACATACAGAAGAAAATATGCCGGTAAAGTTTTGGAAAATTCCCAGAGTCCATATTGTTGACCTTTCACTGATTACATTCACATTGTCCGCTTGGTATGCAAGATGCAACAAAACCTTCACCAACTTTTTTTGAAATAGCTGTATATAAAATGTTGTCGTTGTCGTATCAGTGAAATATTGTCTATGCTCTTAATGTACTGTCTATAATGCTTTACAAATTCGTTGATATACGCAATTCAGCCTTTGGGTTGCGCATGGCTTTTCCAATACACGATCTCTCTGTCTATCAATTAGTAATGCGACTGGTCCAACCAAACTTCTATCGCTCTCAAGGAATTCCCCTCGCTGGATTTTTAACTGTATAAATGTTACCTTTCCAGGAATCTCACTGGAAATCCACTTCGATCGTTTACTGGGAGCTTGTCAGGCTTATTCCCCTCTCTTGTGACTTTGGACGCTACAGGAATAATGAACTGGAAACCAGAGAAGAAGATGCTCCAACTGCGCATGCTTAAGAATATCACTGGATTGTCTTGGTCAGCGGTTTGCAAGGACTGCTCTTTTTATCGTACTAATGTCACGTGGTCACCAGAACCACCATTTGAAAAAACATATTTATGTCTTCGTATTCATATTGTGGTAAATGAGTTCTCACAAGGCGCCCAGCGTTTAAACAAGACTTACTTTCATTATCGTTGCAAGAGCAATGCAGAATATGATAGAGATCCTGATTTCCATTGCAAAAGTTCGTCAGAGCAATCATATTATCGCCAAGTATATACGACAAACTTATGTTGGCCAACGTTGTTGATAGCAATTACCTGTATCTCTGTTGTAGCCGTACTTACAGCACTGCTGAACCTCGTAGTGTTTGTAACCATCTTGTCGTCGCGTGCTCTCCGTAAGAATGTGTCTATGTTGTTTGTGTGTAATTTGGCTGTCAGTGACTTTCTGATCGATATATATATCGTGTGTATTGGTATCTACTGGAATAGTGCACCGTTTAGTTATCTTCATGATAATTCTGAGAGGAATTGTCTAAAGATCGGTTTTCTGTGGATGTTGGGTCAATCCAGTGTTGTAAGTACTTCATTACTCTTAACAGTAGAGAGATATCTAGTCATTGTGTACACTATGAATCCAGACTTAAGAATATCTCGTCGTATGGCCGTCATTTTGCTAGTAATGGTTTGGTTAGTCGCTTTTTTCTTCACTGGATTTGCTTTGTACTATAATTTGTATTCGCAATCATTTTTGTGTGTTCCCATTAATATTGCACTTATTAGAACTAATCCTGTATTCGTCTTTACAGTAGTAGTAGCATCGCTAACAATTCTTTCATATCTCATAATCTTTATTTTGTACTTCCATATTTACATCAATGCTAAGCGCACAGCCCAAACGGCTGGCTTCAAACGAGAATCTAAACTTGCTAAGCGAGTAGCGCTCATTGTATTCACCAATGTGTTTTTATTTGTTCTGCCACTTGTGCTCAGTTCTGTAGCTGCAGCCATGGGTTCTCACGTTTTAAGTAGTGCTGTCAGAGGGCAATTAACGCATACTATGCCAGGATTGAGCGTATGTCTCAACTCGCTTCTCAATCCCCTGCTGTACGCCTACCGAACAGAACTTTTCATGGAAGTCTTAAAAATGAAAGTATCAAGACTTCGACAACAACAACAACAACAACAACAACAACAACAACAACAACAACAACAACAATAATTGTATTACCTAATTTATAACGTTTTTTCTTGTTTTACAATTATTATTAGTTAGGGGGTAGTCAAAGGGGTTTCTCGTGACACCCCTTGGATTGATAATAATAATAATAATGTATTACTTACAGAGCCCTATTTACAATAACAGATCAATAGCGCTTTACAATAGAGAAATAAATAACAATTTAATCACATACATGAAGAAATTACTCGATGCTGATTGGCTGATAGGAGTTCAGTTCAAACTTGTAATTGCACTGAAATTCAGTGCAAAATGTTGTATTTCAGTGCAAAAAAAATGTAATTCAGTGCAATTACAAATGCAAATTCTCGATTTAAATACAATGGAAAATGATATTAGCCAATCACATTGCAGTGGTTTCCTTGGCAACAGAAAATTTACAGAAAATCAAAAAATTCAAGATGGCGGAAGTTTTTCCGAAAAGGGTTAAAAAACGCTACCAAAATAACTAAAAATCAATTTTATACATTACAAAAGGCAGACAGAATGTGAAAGAAAGACTCGCTGCCTGTTATTCTGGAGTTAGCAAGCACCAAAAACAACATTTTTACGATTTTATAGACTCAACATGAAAGTTGACGGGGGAGCCTTGACTAGATAGGAAAACGGCGGCGATAAATGAAGACGTTTGTTGGCTCTTGTAAGCAAAATGTACTTCAAACTTCTACAAATTAATGAGTATTCGACTTTGGTTTGAGTGGTCAGGGAAGTAATCCGGCATGGATATTCAATGATTTACAGTAAGTTTAGACGAATTTCTCTCTCTGAGTGCGTGAATGAACTATCGATTAAAAACTGAGGATCAAACTTTTAAGTTTTCGGGAATAGATCTAGAAAATCAGAGTCAGTGCTCGTTTCAACTTTCTAAAAACGACGAACAGCCTTTGTACTTATTACTCTTTGTTGCTATTATATAATCTGTATCAGTATGTAGGGATTGTTGTGTTTGTAGTGTCGATTAATTTATTGATGTCAGTCAAATAATCGAGTACTTCGCTACGCGAACGGCTTGTCAACATCCGTCTTTGCTGTCTAATTTTCGCTGAATTGTTTCATGTATGTGATATTCAGTTTCTCGTTCAAGCTGAATTAATTTACACTCGTGTGTTTTTCAAAGAGCTCTAATTGCACTCGCCCTACGGGCTCGTGCAATTTTGACACTCTTCAGTTGAAAAACACACTCGTAGCGCTGCAAATTAATTCCAAATTGAACTCGAAACCGTATGAGTACCTACCTACCTATACATATTCTATAAATGCAAATGTATTTATCTGTTCGCCGCCAGCTGTATGCTCTCTAGCATCGTCAATATTAAACTGTTGTTCACCAAACTTTCAAGACTAGTTAAGTTTGACCTGCTCTCTCAGAAAATGATGCCCATTTTTGCTAGTTTCTTATTTAATTAATTTTACGGACTAGGTCCCAGTCCCCTGCTCGTTTTGTTAATGGCTAATAGGTAAGTGTTTAAAATATCACTCTCACTGAATGTACTGCAGGTGAACGAATGCGTACAATGTAAATTGCATGTGTGTGATGAGTTGCTACAGACAAGAAGAATAGTCTGGCTTTTGTTTTGTACATCTGTGCTTGTGATAGACTAGACTTTTTAACGGCTGTGATATAATAATAATATATAATAAATCGGTTCTTATATAGCGCATTTCACATTGTCTCAATGCGCTTTACAACCGATGGAGGACTTTTTCGGGCTGCATATGAAGGTGCCTACGGCAGCCGAGCAGCTTACAATCATGAGGAGTTAGTATGTTAGTGTGTTATGCCTCCAATTTGAAGTAGGCTGTTGAACCGGATAACAATCCCCTACTCTTACGAAACGTTCAACAGGTTCTTTAATGTCCCCTGTGAAACAGGTTAGATTATAGGTTCGGGAGACAAGACCTCAGGTTTAACGTCTTTATCCGATAAGACGTGAAGGACAAGCCATTTGCAGATGTGATTACAGACGAAGCACCTTCTCCTCAATTATTTTAAGACCCTGAGTAATGGTCCGGCCGGGACTTGAACCACGAACCTCCCGCACAATAGACCGGTACTCAGCCAACTGAGCCAACCGGACGGTCATGATTGATAAATATTACCAGTGAGAAGACACTAACTGATCAAATCC
The DNA here is from genome assembly GCA_033675265.1 of Actinostola sp. cb2023. NCBI lineage: Eukaryota > Metazoa > Cnidaria > Anthozoa > Actiniaria > Actinostolidae > Actinostola > Actinostola sp. cb2023. Next base: position 265,381 of record JAUJYZ010001583.1, on the reverse strand, counting down.
CACTAAGCAACCTCGGTTTCAGACACGAAAACCTGGTAGTTTTCTCTATGAGATTTTCGAATTTGAAATAAAAACAAATATAAAACTTGCCCTTATGAGCATCCATGAGTAACGACCGTTCCAAAAATCGTTGTCCCCGCCGAAAGCAACAAGCAAGAAGCTGACGACCGCAAAGGGCATTGGGACTTTCTCCTTATTCATTTATTCATCCGTAGACATTTTGACAATATGCATTTTCAAATGGCCGAATAGTTTCAAATGATTGGCATTCAACGCTCGCAGGGATAACTTCTCAAGTACCACGGATAAATTAATTAATTAGGAGATTCCCAAAGTCCTTTGCGGTCGTCAGCTTCCTGCTTGTTGCTTTATTTGGAATAGGTGCATATTTAAATGTCTATACACTCAGATTATCCATTCACTAAGTACAACATCAATGACTTTGCTCGACAATACATATCAAAATCATTGTAACATTTGCCTCCGATTAGTTTCCATGCCCACGCCCCCTATGATATACGCTCGGAATTTATTTGACCCGTTTGAGCATATAATTACTTCCTTAGGCGTTTGGATATCATCGCCCCCATTTTCAGCCAATCGAAACCCTGAAACAGACATTCCTGACCGATACGATCACATACTTCGCATTATGTGTATTACGAAAAAAAAAGTAATTAGTCACGCTGCCATGCCTATATTTAGTTCACTTAAATCTGTCTGAGGTTTTAGCCCTATTTTCTGAAATAGTTCCCAAATGTACAGTTTTTGGCTAAACGTATCACAATCATTGTAACATTTGCCTCCAATTAGCTTCCATGCCACGCTCCCTCCCTGACAGTATATAAACAAAGTCAATGACAAAATTTTTCTCTGTGAATTCACAATAAATATTATCTTAGCTGTAACATAAGATAGTTTTGAAAGTAACAGCTTTAAAATTTAATGCGGCAACTTAGATTTTGAAGAACTCGGTTGCAGTGATATTAACAAGCGAGCGTGACCTTGTTGTCACGATCAGATGAGATAACTGTGTTTAAACTCTAATACGTGTGCTCCAAACACATTTTTACCGTGAAAATCGAATTCAGCGATAAATTTCCGTTATTACTCGGGCAATTCCGGAGGAAGCCCGATATATAAAATGAGCTTTCTAATTTTTTATTTTTTTATTTTTTTCCGTTGAACACAAAATGCCAGGAATGTCTGTTTCAGGGTTTCGATTGGCTGAAAAAGGAGGGAATTCGAGTTTCAGGTCAAAAGTCAAAATCCAAAGTATCTGTTCGTATCGAGTTTCAAGATTACTCAGTCGCATTAATACGTTCATCTCACATACAAACACGCTGTTCGTTTAATGTCTATCTTCCAGTATTTTATATGTTGTGATCTACATGTAGAGAAAGCTGTGAAGTCGACGAATATGTTAGACAGTGTACCAACGTATCATATTGAACCGATTATTGAACCAGTATTACAAGATTCCCGGAAGAATGTAACGCTATTTCCTAAAAGTCCAATAGCGCTTTACAATATTTAACTAAATAATTAAAAAGTAATCCTATATGATAATAATATAATAATATATGTACATATAATGGTACTTGTGTCACACTGTATATGATGCTATTTTATAAAATACCTATGATACAACGCGCGCTCTGATTGGCCAAAGGATGCGTATTCCGCGCGCTCTATGAGAGCACAGTGCACGAGCGCGCAGATATTCAAACATTTTTGCAACGAACAAAATTGAAAACTTGCTTTACAATCATACTTGTATTTTATAAAAGAACAAGACGCTCAATGAGCGTATACTCGGGCATTATGACAAGTAGATCTCTATATTTGCTCACCAACACACACCATTGGTAGAACAAGCGCTAGCCACAGCTACATGTATCTCAAAATTGACAGACGAAGAGAAGAGACTATATATAGAGTCATTCTTCCGTGACAATCTCCAATACTTGACCCTGTTTTTTATCATACGTCCAATGCGCGTTATGACAATGACAATGACAGCTAATTGCGTGACGAGGGAGACTATTTGTCGGTGAGCATAGACAAAGATCTCGAATCAGTACGTGGTACGTCTTGAGGTTGCATAGGTCAGATGGTTCTGATAACGCCCTTCGTTTGTTCGTCGTAATTCAAGGCGCGTTTGTTTTTGTTAAATATATTTTTAAATATATTTAACAAAAACAAACGCGCCTTGAATTACGACGAACAAACGAAGCTTAAAAGCTTACAAAGGCTTCAATAGCACTATTTTCAGTCACTGATCATGCTTCTTCATTTCTCTTCTGCACGAGCTTCTACACAGCACTTCTAGTCGGCGGTAGTCTTGGAACGATGAGCTAGCACTTCTATTTTAGCGAGTTTTGGGACAGAGTGTAGCTCGCTCTCTTATCTGCTGAGTAATCTTGAAGCTCGATACGAACAAATAGTTCCGATTTTGGCCTAAAACTCGAGTGCCCGAGTAAATAGAAAACTCGGCAGCTGTGCTCTATCACCTTATCCGTGCCAGCTCAGCGATATTTAACAAAAACATTCATTACAACGAACAAACGAAAGACGTTATCAGAACCATCTGACCATGAATATGCAACCTCAAGTCGTCCCAAATACGTACTGCAGACGAACCTCGACGATTCGGAGATCTTTATCTATGCTCACCGACATTGTCATAATGCCCAAGTATACGCTCATTGAGGGCCTTGTTTTGGTATAAGATTCACGTTTGTAAAATAACACAATTCTAACGCGCGCTCTGATTGGTTAGCTACTATGTTTACACGAGGCTATGTAAACACGTCTGAAGAAAACAAACCCAGCGCGCGCGATTGTCGTCAGTAGCGCGCACTTCAACTGAAATTGTATTCAAAAATACAACAGAATTCTAAACTTTCTTGCCATGTTTGTCACCATTGTTGTTCTTTTTTAATCAAAAATCCATAGTTTCGGTGTATCGCAATGTTTTCAACACCAGAGTTGAAGAAACGTTTGATTTTAAGATTGTTTTAGAGAGTACCCAGAGGAGGTTGAGCATTCATCACGTGACTTAATCGACCAATCACATTTGCCGTATTTCTCACTTCAGCGTAATTGCAATTTTCATTGCAAGGAAAAACATACAAAGTATTTTTCCGTAAAATAGGACGAAAAACGCAATATAAAGCTTAGAAAAGATGTAAACAAGGAGAAATGACTCGAATCCATGAACCCATGGAATCTCAAACCAGGTAAGGAAGTATTTCATGTTTTATGCTTGGTTGAACTCATTGATATGAAAATGTCGCCACCACACTTGTAGAAATAACTGAAGACAAAAGACCTCTTATCATCGCTAAACCAACATAGTTATAGACACAAAAACATTGGCAATATAAAGATGAGTAATCAGTGATGCAGAAAAGTCCATCCCACCCCATCCCACCTCTTACCGTTTGCAAGTTATATGCCGTTAAAGTTTGACAACAACTTAGCCAAACAGCGCCATTTTTACTCGCCATTTTGAATTCGTGGCGATGTGAAGTTTTACGATACTCGGATATAAAAAGTGTAAAAACTTGATAATATGTCCTAACAAACCTCCTAAAAAGTATCGGGAAAAGGCTCTTTGTCAATCAGTCTAAAAAAACAAATCCTTGGTCAACTATAGAATTGAATTTAGAGCTTGTCAAATATGTGGCACTCTACTCTGAAAACAATGTCTGGCCAACACACAAGAATGAATACTTTTGGGAGCAATGCTCAAAAGCTGTGTCTCAAACTGGAGGGAATAATCGATCCGGTAATTATTATAACCTGCAGCCAGTGCTGCTTATAAACCGCCCTGTATGAATATGGCAATATATTTATGATCCATGAAATTAAAATAATTTATCTGGTTTTGATTTAAGGGACTGCCTGTCGTGACAAGGTAGTCAGAGTTCTTGAACCAAAATTCCCAACTTTGGAATATGCAGAGGAAGAATATGGCATTCTCTACTTTCTCATAGCACATTGCTTTGCGCCTTAGGGGGTAATACAAAAAGAAAATGGGAGCTTTCCGTCAATCATGTAATTATTATGCAATTTTCACCATTTTCTTTTGTATTACCCCCCAAGGCGCAAAGCATTATGCAGGGGCATAGCCAGGATTTTCCATTGGGAGGGTTCACACTCCGTATCGTTCACCACCAAATCCCCCCTCCCCTCCCATCCTCAAACATATAAATTTAAAGAGTAGACCCAGAGGAAGGGGGGTCACAGGCACCCTGTGACCTCCCCCTGCCCACGCCCCTGTTATGTGCTATGAGAAAGTAGAGAATTGACTATGTGAATGATGAAGATGTAAAAGTTGGTAAGGGCCAGCCACCAAACCATCCACCTTGGATGTTTACTGTACATAAAATCAAAGAATTAGGATTATGCAAATTACTATATATCGATATATCGATATATTAGATTTTACAGAATTTTTGCAAATTGCTGTACACTGTATATAATATATATAATTAAATATTATTTATTTTATATAGAGTGCAAACCATATGTCTGTGAAATAGTACTATTACTAAATAGTACTAAATAGTGTTATCTCCATTGTTTTCTATTGTTTCATCAGTGCTATTTAGTACTAATTAGTTAGTACTGTTTCATGGACATATGGTTTGCACTCTATGTAAATATAATTGATATACCTTTACAGAATACAACAGTTTGAATAGATGAAGAAAAGAAACATGATTTTCATTTTCATCAAATCTGATTTTAATGTTATCTTGTATATAGAAGTGCATGTACATATATTTTATGAACTTATCATCCAGTTTCAATTTCATTTTCTAAAACTCATTAATAATTAATGAGCAATTTAATTGGTCCAATCAGGGTTGTCAAAGTCTTGAACAGGGTCAGGCTTTATGGACCCCAGAGGGACACCCCTATTATCAAAACCCAGCACCCCCCCCCCCCCCCCCCCCCCCCCCCCCCCAGGTGCCAACAGTGTAGCTGATTTTTGGCTATCCTGGACAACAAATTCCCAGATAAGCAAACATTGCTTCAGAGAATTCCAGAAAACCTAGAATGCAATAAACAAAAAATATATAAGAAAACTTACATCATCTAAGGAACAAATATTGAGTCATTTGAAATGGTATTTATAAACAATATTTATATTGAAGTATTTAAGGGTCAGTGAGGTTCTGTGTGAAACATTGCATAGTATAAACTACAGGTAAGCTTACTGCAAACACAGTGAATGAAATCAATGACAAAACGACAGATCTATTTAGAGAAGTTATGCACCTTTTAATAACTTTTTAAAAACGAGAGGATTGATTGAGTAAGCTTTAATGGTTTTAAGCTTTGCTAACATGTTCGACCAAAAAAAAACAAGTCAGATAATATGATAAAATATCATTGCTTACCTCGATGTTATAACAAGTGATTACTTGAATAATACAGGGAGAGCTTTTCTCAGTCAGTTCTCTGACTTTCTCGCCAAACAAAACGAAATCAAGAAAACAATTCGTCGTTCACGAAGCTTGAGGGGAAAACTGACATGGCCGCCTACTACTTTCAAAGTCATGAATGGCAAAGATTTGATAGTGCAATTATGTACAAACTGAAAATCTACGCAGTGTAGGTACAATAGTTGAGAAGTTTGAAGAAAATCAACACAAAACGTTTCCACAGTTATGGCATCCATTAATATTATGCAAAGCCAAAGGACCGCGATACGGATCGTACGGCTTCTACTTTGCGCAACAAAGTTTTGCAACCTGCAACACGAAAATGTGTTGCGCGACAAGTTGCGCGAACGGTGGTAATCCGAGAAACATTGCTCCCTCAACTTGCAACGCAACAATGTTGCGCGACAAGTTGCACGATTTTGTTGCCCGTATTACCGCACCTTTAGTGCATGGGATTTGTTATTTTTGTTAAACTAAGAAAGTTACAAGCAAATACGTGGTTTTGTAAACACGAATTTTAGCGTCATTTTCTTATTTTTTCGAAAAATGCTATTTCAGATACCCTATACCTCAAAATGTTTCGGGGGAACATGCCCCCGCACCCCCCTAGGAACTCGCGTCTTCGCCGCTCGTCAACGTCAAATATTTCTCCCTTGCTACGGATGTATTCTACTGTATATCTTCTATATGACGTTCCCCCAAATCAGTAGATGAAAAAACGGTGTACGTGTGTACGGCTACTTTGAGCATCTCGTACAGCTACTTCAAAGATTAATGAAACCCCTGGTTATCATGTAAATTATATATTGTTTAATTAGCAACTTTAGGTGCTTCATTGTCAAATCGCCCAATAAAAGCCATCTTATCATTAATACAAATCTCAGTACACGATGGTATGAAATGAAACCGAAGCTTTGGCCAGTACAGGATTCACTCAACTGTATCTTGGGTTCCTTCTGCAGGTACCGGTCACATTGTACGTAATTCAATAGAAACAACAAAAGACTCAATAATATTATAGGTTTGCGGTACGTGCAGAAATACCCGTATCTTGGGAAAGGACTATTGGTTTCGCTTGCTCTCTAATCAAGTCACCGAACACATATCGTTATAGCCGTACATATTCTCGCTCTGGTACTGAAAATGGTGTAATTGTAAGCTGCTGTTGATGTTTCCGAAGCTCCAGAGTTTAGCAAATTCACCGGCCGGGCTGCACCTCGTCATTCTACAGAAGCAAGTCCACCACAAGGTAGTCAAGGCATTCAATCCACCTCAGGTAATCAGCGTTGTGCTTGACTCTTTGAATTCCGCGTTAATGCCGTACGTGGAAAAGTAAAGTAAAGTAAAGCAAAGAAAGAAAGGAAAGAATGCGTAGTATATAATTCAATGGATTCAAATTAAACTAGATCCTGACAGCCGCATTCACTCGTGCCTTGGTGGAATTGTTATTGTACTGTACTCTAGTGAAGAAATAGAAAACGAGGCAGCGTGCTCTGTCAAGCTTTAGTAGAAACCAACTAGCATACTATCACGAATCCTGAAATCTGATTGGCAAACGTACTCACTATCTATTGAGTGATAGATAGTGAGTAGCGAAAAAGCCGGTGTTTTGAACAAAAACAGAGCGAAAAATCAATAAATATTGGTATAAATCGAAGGTAGTATGCTAGTTGGTTTCTACTAAAACAATTAGACGCTACGCGCCTCGTTAACTATTGAATCTCAAACTCGTAGTCTAATTGTAAGCACGAGGCGTATCTCGCACTTCTCGAGTCTTCTTTCAATTCTCAAGTGCTTCTATAACTCGATATAGAGCACAGCTGCCGAGTTTTCTATTTCCTTTATAAAATACAATTATGATTTTAAAAGTTTTCAAATTTGTTCGTTGCAAAAATGTTTGAATATCTGCGCGCGCGTGCTGTGTGCCGTAAAGCACGCGGAATATGCATCCTTTGGCCAATCAGAGCGCGCGTTATGTCATAGTTATTTTATAATGGCAGCTGTTACTAAACTCGGGGCTACACGAAGGATATTGCACAAAACTGTTTATTCAAAGCAACATTCATGTTACCATTGTTGTCCGGAAAAAGTAATTCAGGCACTTGTTAAGTATAATCATTTCTGGCAGCATTGAATTATTATCGTCTAATGCGCACCAGTTGAACAATAGTGTTTATTATGGTATAGTTATTTACTGTATTTCAGTATTGGTCTAATGACATTGACTGCTTTAATGCATTTGATTATGTAATACGAATCATAAGATTCATAAATAAACTGTTTATTTAAGTGTTCAATGTGTTCTAGTGCTTGCGCACTAATTGGGGAACACTGCACTCTCTCACACACACTACCACTACATTCATAGCATGTTTAGTGCATCACACCTTGTTGAGACATGCATGATTAGATATATTATCCATGAATCAGGTTCTGTATTAGCTCTCAATAAACCTTTCTGGGTTATTTGTCATATATGAAAACGAAATCATTTAATTATATTTTTCTGATTATTGGATAGGTCAGTTTCAAGTATACTAGTGGTAAATTGGTCAAGTGAAGAACAGTTTTGGTTTTGAGAAGTATCTTCACGAAATATGTAATTTAAAATATCGATATCGTCCGGCTGTAACAAGAGTATAAGCGTTTAATTTCTGGCCGCTATAATAAAACGTGTAATTTCTGTCATTTGAATGAATGAATGAATAAACCTTTATTTAAACAGGGTTGTCCCTTCAGTGTATATAATACACTGTTATCAATAGGAGACCTACTCAATAGTTATAAATAACAATAATAATAATGTATAATAATGAAAAATATTAAAAATATTTAACAAATTTACGATAGTTTCGCGTGGTATGTCCTCTTATTTACCACGGTTGGCGTCATCGAATCGTCAAAATTGTTGTGGATTCACGAGGCGTAGCCGAGTGGATCCACTTAACAATTTTGACGATAAGATGGCGCCAACCGTGGTAAATAAGAGGACATACCACAAGAAACTATCGTAGATTTGTTTTTTACCACAACAGACGGAGAAAACATCCGAAAACGCCGAGAAATTTTGAAAGAAAAACTGATTCAAGCGCGCGCTAGCTCCATGCGCGAGCGAACACGCAATTTCCGTGGTATGTACTCTTATTTACCACGGCTCTAAGCCAATCAGAGAGCGAGAAACTGACTAGTTGTGGTAAAAAAATAGATATATAAGTAATATATAAGTAATATATCGGTGATGAATATCACTATTTAATGTCCTGCTCCAATGAAAAGTGCCCCTGGTACACGTCCCTTCTAGACTTTCATGGGTGTGTACATGTTGTAATTATGTTGCTGCTACATACAGCTAATTCAGAAAACGTTGTCGTCGATCGTCTTCAGAGGAGGTTAGTCACTAGACCGCGGAGAATCATGGGTAAAATTTAAAATTATTCAGTTGATGTCAAACTGTCGTGAAGAGAGGAGCTCACGGAGGTACTCCAAACTCAATTATAGTGACTATGAATGCTCTCGAAGAACAAGAAGTGAACTCAGATGTATTTTGGTTTTAAATCAGACTGAAACAAGACTTTTTTAGATGTCGAACACCGCTTTTCAGGCTTTTGCTTTTGAGGCTTTGGATCCATGGGCGGAGCGTTGTGTGACTGCGTGACCTCTGATGACGGCTGCGAAGGTGGTTCTGGTATAAAAGATGGAGTGCGGAGTGCGGAGTGCGGAGTGCGGAGTGCGGAGTGCGGAGTGCGGAGTGCGGAGTGCGGAGTGCGGAGTGCGGAGTCACGTCTCCGCGTTTTCTATGCCAAAGTAGAAAACGCGGAGTCCTAGAAAATGAAATGAAAAAATTGTTTGAAAACTGTTCTTTTTCGACTCCAAGTTATTTTCTTTCTTTCTTTCTTCCAGAATTCGTGATTAATATCGCATATTTCTTGGTAGATTCCGCGTTTTCTACCAAAGTGGAAGACGCGGAATCCTAGAAAATGAAATGAAAAAATTGTTTGAAAACTGTTCTTTTTCGACTCCAAGTTATTTTCTTTCTTTCTTTCTTCCAGAATTCGTGATTAATATCGCATATTTCTTATTAGACTCCGCGTTTTCTACCAAAGTGGAAAACGCGGAGTCCTAAAAAATGAAATGAAAAAATTGTTGGAAAACACCGTCCTTTTCACATGGGAACCAGTTACACGTCACAGTCACACGCTGTCATTCGATGTCAATCTTAAATCAGTTTCGAACAATGAAAATGTATAAAACTACTCCCGACTACATAAATTAGAGCACCGAGGTAGTAAATGCTGCATTCCCGCTGCATTGTCATATCTTAATTCACTGGAAATGGTACGCCGTCAACATATTTCACCAAACTATCTATCTACGTGATATTCAGGTGAGTTTACTACAAATGTTGATTTCTTTACTGTATTAAACGTAGTGCAAATGATAGTGTCTTGCATTTGACTAGGATGTATAAATAAACACGACGACTATTTGTCACTAGCGAGTTACAGCTTAAATGTTCGAGATTTCTATGTTAGCCAAATTGAATTGCCGTTCTATTTTAATTTGTCCTGAACTTTTTAAATACTGCTGTTGAATACGTTCCGGCACCCAGAATAAATACAACAACAAACAAACAAACAAAAATAATTTCAAAGAAACAAGAATCGTCGAGACAGAAAAGAACTACCGCCAAAGACTATTTATGGTATCCTGGCATTCCATAAAAGACCCAAAGTCAAATAATGACTATGTCAGGATTCCAGAAATATATAGAACTGTACAGGACCCGAAATGATCCCTGGCTCCGAAATGATCCCTGGCCCCGAAATTATCCCCAAAGTGTCTAGACTGGCTCCGAAATGATCCCGGACCCGAAATGATCCCCAGACTGGCTCTGAAATGATCCCCAGTGAAATTCGGGAATGGTTGTATTCAGTCCCGTTCCTTTCTTTTTCTCTTTTTCTTTCTTCTGTTTCTGTGGGGTTTTTTTCTTCCTTCCTTTCGCATTTCTCTCTCTATCTTTCTTCCTTCCTTTCGCCTTTCTCTCTCTATCTTTCTTTCTTCCTTTCTTTTTCTAATATATATCAAATCATGAAATGTTATGATTCTATTGTGAACGTCTAGATGTTTCTTTAGATAATTTATTAGTTATATTCTTACATAGTCAAAGTGCTGTGCTTATAGTTATAGTTTCATTCATATACATTTAATTATTATGAACTTCTGTAAAATATTATTGGATTAAACATTGTATGTGTACCAAAGTCCCGATATTATTATTATTGTTATAATCTACTTCTTCCTTCTTTGTCTCAATTGGCCATTACAAAAAAGAGCAGGGGACTGGGACCAAGTCCGTAAAACTAATTCAATAAGAAACTAGCAAAAATGGGCAAACATTTTCTGACAGAGCAGATCAAACTTAGCTAATCTGGAAAGTTTGGTGAACTTTGGCTTAATATTGACGATGCTAGAGGGCATCAAAGTTGTACATTTTCCCATACAAACTCTGTATTTTTTTGCGTTGTCTACCCAAACCATACATTCACTGTAAAATTTCAAAATTTCAAAAGTTTATAATTCCGACAGACTTCACTCAAATCACATCAAACTTTGCACATATGATGATTTCAACATGTTGTTTCGTGTCATAAACTTATTTTCGTAATTACATTAATTCTAATAAACTCGTTCCCAGTCCCCTGCTCTTTTTTGTAATGGGAAATACTCTTACAGTATGCTAGTTTCGTCTGGACAGCGATTATGACGACGACCCTATTGCAGAATCGTCACTGAGTATTAAATCATGTAACAGTAATTTCACAATATTACAAGCTAGGCCGAAATATTGTAAGAATATCAATCATAAACTAGTCATTTGGTTCGATCAACCAAGTGAAGTGCCGTCGTATATTTTTGCATGGTGATTTTAAAGGTTTTAAAGAAAATGTGGTGTATTTAATGTTTACCTGAATATATATGTGTGATTAAAATATTTTTTTATACATGTATAAAAACATATAAAAGTATAAAATATAAAATAATTCTTTATAAAAATATAAAAGTATAAAATATAAAAGAATTCTTTATATGTGTGAATAAAATAATTGAAATTTCTTCCCAGTAAACTCCGACCATGGACTGCGACACTCTTGAGCTTTCTATTCATAGCTTCTGAGATATACACGTGATAGAGATTCTGATTCTTGAATTTTATTCATTCAGTGGTTTGATCATCTTATCTTTCATGTAAAAATGTTTTGATTTCGTAATCAGTCGTATCTTGTCCATTTCAGGCGTGGGAACGGTCCATTCTGATTGGTTGATTTGGGTTTAATGTGACAGAGTGATGTGTATTTATTTATATCCTCCTTTGAGTATCATTACAATTCAATTACAATACAGTTGATAAAAAGTATACATGTAATCTCGTTCAGTTGTTCAATAAAGTAAATAAACGCTATAATAATTTTCATTGAGAATTTGTTGACCAAGGAATGAATCTACGGGACTGAATTCAACCATTCCTGAATTTCACTGGGGATAATTTCAGTGCCAGTCTGGGGATCATTTCGGGTCCGGGATCATTTCGGAGCCAGTCTAACCACTTTGGGGATCATTTCGGGGCCAGGGATCATTTCGGAGCCAGGGATCATTTCGGGTCCTGTACAGAACTCTCGTAGATCGATCTAGTACCAGCGCGCGCTAGTAGGTTTAAAAATAGTATACGCATTACAACAAGATCGTTACACTGAAGAAGATCCGAGGAAGGATCGAAACGTTTGTAGCTTAATTAACAAATATATAAGCCAGAGACAACCAATTTTAATGTCATGTAATGCATCCTGGCTGCAATTACACTGATCTTTATGAAACCAAATTTTAAACAGCTCACAAAACTACATGTAGTTCCATTCAGTTCTTCTATGAGGAGCAAATTTATTTATTTATATGCGGAGATAATTTGATTATAATGCTAGATGTAATTGTACGCGCGTTTTGATATAAAATACATGGATATTGGATATAATTAAGCTGCGGCAAAATGAAATCTAAAACTCTTTGTTTGGTAATCGTGAACATCATATTGGTCCTCTGAGTTGGTGCTCTGTATGTAGTAGCTACATAGGGGAATTCGCAAATAAATTATGGCTCGGAAAGGACGTTTTTTGAAGGCAATTTCCAATATTTACACACGAGATCAATAAGTAAGTTCGAATTTGTGATATATTTTCCCCTGTTGAGGAAACATATGCAGCTTTTCCATCCTCTTTTCATTTTAGCTACCTGATTTACATATTGTCAAAGGAAAAAGATGAATTCAGAAATGATAAACCAGTCACGTACGAATCTGATTTATTTAGGCGCCACAGAACAAATTGCTGGATCAATCGGGCCTCAAACGTGCTTTAATTTTAGTAAACAAAGCACATTATAATTCAATCATTTTGCGCAAGCGCATTAACAAAAAAGTTGTCCGCGTGATACTGGATCCCAACAAGAGCAAATGTTCAATGATGCAGGACATAAGTTTGATATGTGTGAGTGGTACAAACCAAAACATGGAACTTTGTGCTGTTCGAATAGAGACGAAATTGAAGAGCTATGATTGGTTGAAATTAGCACGTGACAAGTGACCATCCTCCTCTGATCGACTTCAAGCCTACGCGACTAGACCGAAAAGGAGTATGGGTAAAAATCAATGAGTCTATAAAATATACACTATCAAAAAGGAACGTCTCTCACGGAATATGAATCATATCTGCTTCTGTTTCCTTGTTTTAAAACGCGTAGGCATATATTTACAGATTCACCTGCCATTATCACCAAATACGAAAAGTATGCAAGTGAATTATCATATCTACCCATACTCCCTTTCGGTCTAGTCGCGTCTACAGGCTTGAAGTCGATCGCCAACCTCGTCCACAGGGCCCTCTCTTCTCGCTATTTTCAAAATGGCGGACGCTCGAGAGAAACCCCTGGTGACGGCTGGTCACGTGTCTCCAAAATTCTTGGAGGTTCGTACCCAGGCTGCCATTTTCCTAATAATCGAATGTAACCGAAAGGGCCTTGTGAAGAGTTACTGAAGAAATATACGTTCGTTCGTGTTTTGCCTCAAATAATAAATAAAATCATTTTCTAAGCTGGAGCAATTCTGGCCATTTGAAAAGCAGGGGTTCGGAAGTGTAATTAATGAGACACATGAACAACTGAACAGGTCAGATCGACAGTTTATTCGCTGTAAACAAGTGCTGCTATTTGTATACAACTGACACGTTTCATCTCTACCCCGGCATCTCTAAACAGAACGACAATATACACCTATTCCAAATATAATTTATTTATCCGTGGTATTTGAGAAGTTATCCCTACGGACGTTGAATAGCAATAATTTGGAACTATTCGGCAATTTGAAAATGTATGTTGTCAAAATGTCTACGGATGATTAAATGAATAAAGAGAAAGTCCCAAAGTCCTTTGCGGTCGTCAGCTTCTTGCTTGTTGCTTTTAGTCCGGACAACGATTTTTGGAATAGGTATATACAGCTATTTCAAAAAAGGTTGGTGAAGGTTTTGTTGCATGTTGCATGTTGCATACCAAGCCCGAATTGTATTGTGGATGATATATAAATAATGACGTCAGCATGCATATACAGAAGAAAATATGCTGGCTGCATATTGCGAAGACAAAGCTTGGGAAAATTCCCAGAGTCCATATTGTTGTGACCTTTCGCTGACTCCATTCACATCGCCCATAGTGCATTTCGGGCTTGGTATGCAACATGCAACATGCAACAAAACCTTCACCAACCTTTTTTGAAATAGCTGTAACAGTTTGCCGTGACCGGCCGTCGGTAGTTTTGTTCGATTTATACCTTGCTTTACGGTAAACGATCTCGATCGGTGGACTTTTTCATGTTCCTAAAGACATTTTAATGCTTCGATAACACTCACATCACTTGCAGCGGCTTCGGTCTTCCTAATTCGAGACATTTGAGATCAGAGAAGAACTATCAGTTGAAACTATAAATTCACTCGATGCGATTCGAATTTTAATTTATGCTATATTTAGCAACCTTCGATAAGGACCAATTAGAAGGCTTGTTGTGTTATCCAATCAAAATGAGTTTTAGTTCAGCCGTCACCAGGGTCTTCTCTCGAGCGTCCGGCGCCATTTTGAAAATAGCGAGAAGAGAGGGCCCTGGGGACGAGGTTGGTCGATCGCCGACAACGTTTTCTGAATTAGCTGTATCCCCACTACATGTCTCCGCTACATATTCCCTCGTGTGTACAGAACGTGATTTTGTCGCTGCTGCATTTTCTGGTCGACATGTCCCTGCTTTATGACCCCTAGTGTACGGCCACCTTACACGTCCCTGCTACACTTTCATGGGTGTGTACATGTTGTAATTATGTTGCTGCTATATATCCCCCGATACATGTCCACGCTACACATTCCCTCATTTGTACAGAACGTGATTTTGTCCATGCTTCATGATCTTTAGTGTGTGGCCACCTAAAAGGAAAATGCATTTACCAAAAACATAAAAAAAGAAACGAAATTCGGTTTGAAGACATTTAGAGGATCTGCAATAAATCTATCGTTTATTGACGTTTTCTAAAAAAAATGTAGTCGAGAGGCGAAAGGCGTTAAAATGGCGCCCGAATGTAAAACTATACTCGTTTATAATTATGAGTAATTCCATTACTTTTGGAAATTAATTTCTCTCACATTCACCTGTGTATAAATTCATTGTACTAAAACAAATAATGTTATTTGAAAATTATTATCAATCAGGCGACTTTAATTATACATCGATTTTGTCTCGGTAAATATTCACCAAGAATCACTTCTCCTTCGGCGAATAAAATGATAAACAGTAATAATAATAATAATATGGCGTTCTTGTATAGCGCATTTCACAATCGTCGCAATGTGCTTCACAGCCGATGGAGGACTTAAGGGTGGCCTTAAGTTAAGGCGCTTTCTGCGTTGAGGCTAGTGTAATACCGACGTCCGGTTGGCTCAGTTGGTTGAGTACCGGTCTATTGTGCAGTAGGTTCGTGGTTCAATTCCCGGCCGGACCATTACTCAGAGTCTTAAAATAATTGAGGAGAAGGTGCTTCGTCTGTAATCACAACTGCAAGTGGCTAGACCTTCATGTCTTATCGGATAAGGACGTTAAACCTGAGGTATCAGTATGGAGGAATTAAAATATTCTGTCGAACTCTTCGAAAAGAGTAGGGGATTTTTACCGGGCTGTACTAAACAGCGAAACACCGAAACGAAACCAGAAACGAAACCAGAAACGAAACCAGAAACGAAACCAGAAACGAAACAGGGATCAATTTCTGATATTCCAAATATTGAACAGAGAAAAGAATATAATCATAGTACAATTCACTCTAAAAATAGTTTTATTTTAAAATTAAAGCGAATCGATCGTACCTTTTAATATAATTTTACTGATGATGGAAGTCTGATTCTTGTTGTCGGACTTCGCTTCCATGCTTTACTGACATATGAATTCAATCCTTTGAAGTTTTAGAAGTTGAATTCAATGCTTTGAAATAGTACAGGTATTCCCTTTACTGCTGCTGTCGGCCTACTGTAACGCGCGAAGAAAAAAGTTCTTGCTTGGACGCCATGTTTATTTTAGTAAAGCACAGGAAGACCGGTTTTTTAGACACAGGAAGCCCAAGCAAAAATGTTATTCTCTAATCAGCATGAATTTATAAAAAACATTGCAAAGCGTTTTCTTCGATCATGACGCGAGAAGGTAATTGCATAGCCAATCCAACCTTTCTTATGGTTGTATTATCACTATTAAGTTAAATTATTCAAATACAGCTGAAGATCACAATTAATTCCTGCAGAGAACAATGATTTTTATTAACGTAAAATGAACCCGGGGGGGGGGGGGGGGGGGGGGGGGGGGGGCAGGAAAGGGGTACTCCCAATAATTAAATGATATTTATGTGCGGCGGTACAGGGTCCAGGTTTTGGGCAAATGTTATTCTCTAATCCAGGTTAAATGAACGCATAAAAATCATTAATCCAGGTTATAGCCTAAAAAAAATTTATTAATTTCTCGCATCAGTAATATAAATTTGTTTTTGCTTGGGCTATACTAAAATGTGGTATCGGCGTTTCAGTAAAACTCCGCATGAACAATAATATATTAAAAGGCGTCAGTCAGACGTAAAGGTGTTAGAGTGTTAGTCTGACAAAATATCCTGAAGACTGCATCGTTTCTGGTTTCCCTGGGTTTACCAGAGGCAACAGAGAAATTGGGGCATAACATACTAACGGCTAACTCCTTACGGCTTGTAAGCTGCTCGGCTGCCGTAGGCATCGTTGGCACACTGAATGACAAAAGCTGAAGTATCGATTATGCAAATAGTACTTTGAAATCTGAATCCTAACACATGCGCAGACAAAATGTATACATGTTGTCTGTCACAAGATAAAACAATAACACGTTTGTTATGCTTTGAATATCTTTACTATTACTATTACTCTTATTACTTCACAACATTAGTGGAAGTCATGTTATTTCGTTCACGAAGAAACAGCCACTGATGGAGTCAGCACCGTCGGTGAATGTCTGAAATTGAAATCAAAGGCACACTGAGTCGCTAACGTTTTAAAAGCCGATTAGTAAAGCAAGTGTTTTTTTTAGGTCGAGGAGCAACTTTACAATTATACCCCTACTCAAATCAAACTCCTATAGCGGCACAGTCTTTAGAAAACGATGCAGAATTCAATAGTTTAAATTATTATGCGTGATATACTGTTGTGGGGTATTCTAAAGATTAGCCACATTGTACATCTTGCACAGTACACTTTTTATGGGACACAAATTTAGTAATTTCTTTATCGGTCTTATATCAATAACATTTACATATTAAATTAAGAGTGTCGTTGTACGTGTTGTACGTGTAATGTTTCCACTATCCTTTCATCGAGGGCAAACATCTCGAAAAACTAACTAAGGCAGCCAACCAAAACCGGCTCGAACACAGTATTCCAACTTGACACAAACCGGACGTATCAAGTGCAACTCGCATTAGATGAAAGTTGAGTTCAGTTTGAGAGCTGAATAGTCCCTTTTCGCGTTCACAGATACCGTTGTAAAACCGCTGTACTTATTGACAACAGACGCATTTGTGCAGGGTTGGCCTCGAGTCAGTGTAAATTATTCATAAATATCAACAAGAACACGAACAAATGTTGACATGAAACAATATAAACATTTTTGAATTGCACGGACTGTTCTCTGAATCGAGGCTAAGCCTGTACAAATGCGTCTTTTGTCAAGGACAGCGGTCATCTCTAAACAACGCGAAACTGGAATATTCAGTCTTGGTTCTGGGTTCATGCAGACTAACGGTAGCTTCTATCAAGAGCGGTCACCCATTCTCAACACAATTCTGTCTACTTACAAATTCCACAACGAGGTAGACTTAGTCAGTTCGCTGAAAATAAAAGAAATATCAGATAATTATTAATTTTATAAGATTCTTAGCTATTTACTTTGTACAGGTGAAATATTACTAGTATTGTCAATATATTATCTGCCACCGTGTCCATCTCATTAACCACGGCCTGCTTCCAGTCTGGCCTTGTAGCTCAGCTGGTAGAGCATCGGTGATCAGTTCTGGGTACCCACGGCCTGCTTCCAGTCTGGCCTTGTAGCTCAGCTGGTAGAGCATCGGTGATCAGTTCTGGGTACCCACGGTCTGCTTCCAGTCTGGCCTTGTAGCTCAGCTGGTAGAGCATCGGTGATCAGTTCTGGTACCCACGGCCTGCTTCCAGTCTGGCCTTGTAGCTCAGCTGGTTGAGCATCGGTGATCAGTTCTGGGTACCTACGGCCTGCTTCCAGTCTGGCCTTGTAGCTCAGCTGGTAGAGCATCGGTGATCAGTTCTGGGTACCCACGGCCTGCTTCCAGTCTGGCCTTGTAGCTTAGCTGGTAGAGCATCGGTGATCAGTTCTGGGTACCCATGGCCTGCTTCCAGTCTGGCCTTGTAGCTCAGCTGGTAGAGCATCGGTGATCAGTTCTGGGTACCCACGGCCTGCTTCCAGTCTGGCCTTGTAGCTCAGCTGGTAGAGCATCGGTGATCAGTTCTGGGTACCCATGGCCTGCTTCCAGTCTGATCACAGCACGTTAACTTTCCCTTAATTTCCCTTTTTTAACTTTTACCGCTTTTAATTACTCCGACATAGGACTAACGTAAAAGTAGGTTGCCTTAGTACCAAAATTTAGTGCCTGTTTTATACGGTGTCAAAGTTTCACTGATACTACACACTTGTTGATTGTTGTTACACCGACGAAGTGTGAATGAATGAATGAATGAATGAACTTTATTTAAACACGGAATCAAAATCACTAAAATTATAATTAATTACAAAGTGCTCTCCCAATACCTAATTATTGTATGAAATATATAGACTGAGGTTAAAATATAAATATTGATAGTTAAATATTATTGGTGAAGGATCTTAAGGTGGTGGCCTGCTTGGCTTTATAGGGGAGACTGTTCCATAAACACGCTCCATGATAAACAAAGCTCTTTTTTAGGGCTTCCGTTTGAGGCCTTGGAATAGAAACATTATCATTTACGCCTCTGTTATGAGAATGTACCGTATTCGTTCGAAAAAATTGTTCATGAAGATATTCCGGTACTTCTTTATACATTTTCTTGAACATGAGCTTCTTGAAATGTTGAGAACGTCTCTCCTCTAAATGCTAGTGTCTACTAGTTTAACCGCTAGTCCCTGTCATTCTCTACAAGTTTAACCACTAGCCCCTGTCATCCTCTACTAGATTATGAGCCGCTAGTCCCTATCAGTCTCTACTAGTTTAACCACTAGTATCTATCAGTCTCTACTATAGTTTAATCACTAGTCCCTATCAGTCTCTACTATAGTTTAACCACTAGTCCCTGTCAGTCTCTACTAGTTGAACCGCCAGTCCCTATCAGTCTCTACTAGTTTAACCACTAGTCCCTATCAGGCTCTAATAGTTTAACCACTAGTCCCTATCAGTATCTACTAGTTTAACCGCTAGTTCCTATCAGTCTCTAATAGATTATGAGCCGCTAGTCCCTATCAGTCTCTACTAGTTTAACCATTAGTCTCTACCAGTCTCTACTAGTTTAACCGCTAGTCGCTATCAGTCTTTACTAGTTTAACCACTAGTCCCTATCAGTCTCTACCATTTTAACCGTTTGCCCCTGTCAGCCTCTGATAGATTATGAGCCGCTAGTCCCTCTCAGTCTCTACTAGTTTAACCACTAGTCTCTATCAGTCTCTACTAGTTTAACCACCAGTCCCTATCAGGCTCTACTAGTTTATCCACTAGTCCCTATCAGTCTCTACTAGTTTAACCACTAGTCCCTATCAGGCTCTACTAGTTTAACCACTAGTCCCTATCAGTCTCTACTAGTTGAACCGCCAGTCCCTATCAGTCTCTACTAGTTTAACCATTAGTCCCTATCAGGCTCTAATAGTTTAACCACTAGTCCCTATCAGTATCTACTAGTTTAACCGCTAGTTCCTATCAGTCTCTACTAGTTTAACCACTAGTCTCTACCAGTCTCTACTAGTTTAACCGTTAGTCGCTATCAGTCTTTACTAGTTTAACCACTAGTCCCTATCAGTCTCTACTAGTTTAACCACTAGTCCCTATCAGTCTCTACCATTTTAACCGTTAGCCCCTGTCAGCCTCTGATAGATTATGAGCCGCTAGTCCCTATCAGTCTCTACTAGTTTAACCACCAGTCCCTATCAGTCTCTACTAGTTTAACCACCAGTCCCTATCAGGCTCTACTAGTTTAACCACCAGTCCCTATCAGTCTCTACTAGTTTAACCGCTAGTCTCTATCAGTCTCTACTAGTTTAACCACTAGTTCCTATCAGGCTCTACTATAGTTTAACCGCTAGTCTCTATCAGTCTCTACTAGTTTAACCACTAGTCCCTATCAGTCTCTACTAGTTTAACCGCTAGTCTCTATCAGTCTCTACCACTAGTCCATATCAGTTTACTAGTTTAACCACTAGTCCATATCAGGCTCTACTAGTTTAACCACTAGTCTATCACTATAGTTTAACCGCTAGTCTCTATCAGTCTCTACTATAGTTTAACCGCTAGTCCCTATCAGGCTCTACTATAGTTTAACCACTAGTCCCTATCAGTCTCTACTAGTTTAACCGCTAGTCTCTATCAGTCTCTACTATAGTTTAACCACCAGTCCCTATCAGGCTCTACTATAGTTTAACCACTAGTCCCTATCAGTCTCTACTAGTTTAACCGCTAGTCTCTATCAGTCTCTACTATAGTTTAACCACTAGTCCCTATCAGGCTCTACTATAGTTTAACCACTAGTCTCTATCAGTCTCTACTAGTTTAACTACCAGTCCCTATCAGTCTCTACTAGTTAGTTAAACCGCTAGTCTTTACAGTCTCTACTAGTTTAACCACTAGTCCCTATCAGGCTCTACTAGTTTAATAATAATAATAATAATAATAATAATAATAATAATAATAATAATAATAATAATAATAATAATAATAATTTAAAAACAAATACAAATGAGAGATAGAAAAATAGATAAAAATCCTTATTTACAAAATAATTTAAATAATAATAATAATAATAATAATAATAATAATAATAATAATAATAATAATAAAACTTTATTTCTACACGGTGTCACATCATTAAAATAAATGCTCTTCCTGAGAGCCGTGTTACATTGTAATAATAAATATATATAATGAATAGTAATTATTCTATAAACAACTTTTAAAACTAGCAAGGCTAGGGGATTCTCGCTTATTTAGTGGCAGAAAATTCCAGGCAACTTCTCCACTGTAACAGAAACTTTGTTTAAAAAAAATTGTTTTCGGTTGGGGGAGTATCAGGTTTTGGAGTGACATCCACGGAGATTATATTCGTGACTGCCGGAAACATTTTGGAACATATCAGATAAATAATTCGGCATTTCACAGTTCAAAATTGTGTACATGGTTGTCACTTTCTGATTGACCCGTCTGGTTTCTATGTTATCCCAATGAAGGCTTTGGAGAATATCGCTAGACCTGATATCATAATTAGAACGAGTAATTATGCGCCCAGCGCGGTTTTGAACTTTCTGGAGTCGATCGCGCAGGCCTTTACCACAAGTATCCCAAACAGGTGCACAATGATCAAGATGTGGTAGCACCGTAGTTGAATAGATGTTCACCAAAGTCTCCAAAGGTACATAGTTGCGAACCCGCCGAATTACTCCAAGCCCTTTACTTGCTTTTTTACAAATATGGGATATATGATCATTCCACGTTAAGCTTTCGTCAATTATCATCCCTAAAGTTTTTGTGGATTTAACTCTTTTAAGATGGCAATCACCTATTTTAATTATTGGGTCCCGCGAGAGATTGGCTAGGCGTTGCCTTGATGCAATAATCATATATTCTGACTTGATAACATTTAGACTAAGACGATTGGCTTGAAGCCAGCCGCACAATGTATCAAGATCATTATTTATCAGAGTTTCAATCGTGTTTACATCAAAGTCACCTGATGTGATATTGGTGTCATCAGCATACATATTAGGGATGGAGTGGGTCAAGTATCCAGGCAAATCAATAATATAGATTAGAAAAAGAAGTGGACCAATAATAGAGCCCTGAGGAACTCCACATTTAAGGCACTGGGGGCTTGACAGCACTCCATTGACAAAACATAGCTTAACCACCAGTCCCTATCAGTCTCTACTAGTTTAACCGCTAGTCTCTATCAGTCTCTACTATAGTTTAACCGCTAGTCCCTATCAGGCTCTACTATAGTTTAACCACTAGTCCCTATCAGTCTCTACTAGTTTAACCGCTAGTCTCTATCAGTCTCTACTATAGTTTAACCGCTAGTCCCTATCAGGCTCTACTATAGTTTAACCACTAGTCCCTATCAGTCTCTACTAGTTTAACCGCTAGTCTCTATCAGTCTCTACTATAGTTTAACCACTAGTCCCTATCAGGCTCTACTAGTTTAACCACTAGTCTCTATCAGTCTCTACTAGTTTAACCGCTAGTCTCTATCAGTCTCTACTATAGTTTAACCGCTAGTCCCTATCAGTCTCTACTATAGTTTAACCACTAGTCCCTATCAGTCTCTACTAGTTTAACCGTCTCTAGTCTCTATCAGTCTCTACTATAGTTTAACCGCTAGTCCCTATCAGGCTCTACTATAGTTTAACCACTAGTCCCTATCAGTCTCTACTAGTTTAACCGCTAGTCTCTATCAGTCTCTACTATAGTTTAACCACTAGTCCCTATCAGGCTCTACTATAGTTTAACCACTAGTCCCTATCAGTCTCTACTAGTTTAACCACTAGTCTCTACCAGTCTCTACTAGTTTAACCGCTAGTCTCTATCAGTCTCTACTATAGTTTAACCACTAGTCCCTATCAGTCTCTACTAGTTTAACTACTAGTCTCTACCAGTCTCTACTAGTTTAACCGCTAGTCCCTAACAGTCTCTACTAGTTTAAGCTAGTCTCTATCAGTCACTACTATTGTTTAACCACTAGTCTCTATCAGTCTCTACTAGTTTAACCACTTAGTCTCTACCAGTCTCTACTAGTTTAACCGCTAGTCTCTATCAGTCTCTACTATAGTTTAACCACTAGTCTCTATCAGTCTCTACTAGTTTTACCGCTAGTCTCTATCAGTCTCTACTATAGTTTAACCACTAGTCTCTATCAGTCTCTACTAGTTTTACCGCTAGTTTCTATCAGTCTCTACTATAGTTTAACCGCTAGTCCCTATCAGTCCCTACTAGTTTAACCGCTAGTCTCTACCAGTCTCTACTAGTTTAAACACCAGTCCCTATCAGTCTCTACTAGTTTAACCACTAGTCTCTATCAGTCTCTACTATAGTTTAACCGCTAGTCCCTATCAGTCTCTACTAGTTTAACCGCTAGTCTCTACCAGTCTCAACTAGTTTAACCACCAGTCCCTATCAGTCTCTACTAGTTTAACCACTAGTCTCTATCAGTCTCTACTAGTTTAACCGCTAGTCTCTATCAGTCTCTACTAGTTTAACCACTAGTCTCTATCAGTCTCTACTAGTTTAACCACTAGTCTCTATCAGTCTCTACTAGTTTAACCGCTAGTCCCTATCAGTCTCTACTAGTTTAACCGCTAGTCCCTATCAGTCTCTACTAGTTTAAGTCGCTAGTCTACTAGTTTAACAGTCTATCTACTAGTTTAACCACTAGTCCCTATCAGTCTCTACTAGTTTAACCGCTAGTCCCTATCAGTCTCTACTAGCTGTTTAACCGCTAGTCCCTATCAGTCTCTACTAGTTTAACAGCTAGTCCCTATCAGTCTCTACTAGTTTAACCACTAGTCCCTATCAGTCTCTACTAGTTTAACCTCTAGTCCCTAGTCCCTATCAGTCTCTACTAGTTTAACCGCTAGTCCCTATCAGTCTCTACTACTTTAACCGCTAGTCCCTATCAGTCTCTACTAGTTTAACCACTAGTCCCTATCAGTCTCTACTAGTTTAACCGCTAGTTCCTATCAGTCTCTACTAGTTTAACCACTAGTCCCTATCAGTCTCTACTAGTTTAACCACTAGTCCCTATCAGTCTCTACTAGTTTAACCGCTAGTCCCTATCAGTCTCTACTAGTTTAACCGCTAGTCTCTATCAGTCTCTACTATAGTTTAACCACTAGTCCCTATCAGGCTCTACTATAGTTTAACCACTAGTCCCTATCAGTCTCTACTAGTTTAACCACTAGTCTCTACCAGTCTCTACTAGTTTAACCGCTAGTCTCTATCAGTCTCTACTATAGTTTAACCACTAGTCCCTATCAGTCTCTACTAGTTTAACTACTAGTCTCTACCAGTCTCTACTAGTTTAACCGCTAGTCCCTAACAGTCTCTACTAGTTTAACCGCTAGTCTCTATCAGTCACTACTATTGTTTAACCACTAGTCTCTATCAGTCTCTACTAGTTTAACCACTTAGTCTCTACCAGTCTCTACTAGTTTAACCGCTAGTCTCTATCAGTCTCTACTATAGTTTAACCACTAGTCTCTATCAGTCTCTACTAGTTTTACCGCTAGTCTCTATCAGTCTCTACTATAGTTTAACCACTAGTCTCTATCAGTCTCTACTAGTTTTACCGCTAGTTTCTATCAGTCTCTACTATAGTTTAACCGCTAGTCCCTATCAGTCCCTACTAGTTTAACCGCTAGTCTCTACCAGTCTCTACTAGTTTAAACACCAGTCCCTATCAGTCTCTACTAGTTTAACATCTAGTCTCTATCAGTCTCTACTATAGTTTAACCGCTAGTCCCTATCAGTCTCTACTAGTTTAACCGCTAGTCTCTACCAGTCTCAACTAGTTTTTAACCACCAGTCCCTATCAGTCTCTACTAGTTTAACCACTAGTCTCTATCAGTCTCTACTAGTTTAACCGCTAGTCTCTATCAGTCTCTACTAGTTTAACCACTAGTCTCTATCAGTCTCTACTAGTTTAACCACTAGTCTCTATCAGTCTCTACTAGTTTAACCGCTAGTCCCTATCAGTCTCTACTAGTTTAACCGCTAGTCCCTATCAGTCTCTACTAGTTTAACCGCTAGTCCCTATCAGTCTCTACTAGTTTAACCACTAGTCCCTATCAGTCTCTACTAGTTTAACCACTAGTCCCTATCAGTCTCTACTAGCTGTTTTAACCGCTAGTCCCTATCAGTCTCTACTAGTTTAACAGCTAGTCCCTATCAGTCTCTACTAGTTTAACCACTAGTCCCTATCAGTCTCTACTAGTTTAACCGCTAGTCCCTATCAGTCTCTACTAGTTTAACCGCTAGTCCCTATCAGTCTCTACTACTTTAACCGCTAGTCCCTATCAGTCTCTACTAGTTTAACCACTAGTCCCTATCAGTCTCTACTAGTTTAACCGCTAGTTCCTATCAGTCTCTACTAGTTTAACCACTAGTCCCTATCAGTCTCTACTAGTTTAACCACTAGTCCCTATCAGTCTCTACTAGTTTAACCGCTAGTCCCTATCAGTCTTTACTAGTTTAACCGCTAGTCTCTATCAGTCTCTACTATAGTTTTTAACCGCTAGTCCCTAGTCTCTATCAGTCTCTACTAGTTTAACCGCTAGTCCCTATCAGTCTCTACTAGCTGTTTAACCGCTAGTCCCTATCAGTCTCTACTAGTTTAACAGCTAGTCCCTATCAGTCTCTACTAGTTTAACCACTAGTCCCTATCAGTCTCTACTAGTTTAACCGCTAGTCCCTATCAGTCTCTACTAGTTTAACCGCTAGTCCCTATCAGTCTCTACTACTTTAACCGCTAGTCCCTATCAGTCTCTACTAGTTTAACCACTAGTCCCTATCAGTCTCTACTAGTTTAACCTAGTCTAGTTCCTATCAGTCCTATCAGTCTCTACTAGTTTAACCACTAGTCCCTATCAGTCTCTACTAGTTTAACCACTAGTCCCTATCAGTCTCTACTAGTTTAACCGCTAGTCCCTATCAGTCTTTACTAGTTTAACCGCTAGTCTCTATCAGTCTCTACTATAGTTTAACCGCTAGTCCCTATCAGGCTCTACTATAGTTTAACCACTAGTCCCTATCAGTCTCTACTAGTTTAACCGCTAGTCTCTATCAGTCTCTACTATAGTTTAACCACTAGTCCCTATCAGGCTGTACTATAGTTTAACCACTAGTCTCTACCAGTCTCTACTAGTTTAACCGCTAGTCTCTATCAGTCTCTACTATAGTTTAACCACTAGTCCCTATCAGTCTCTACTAGTTTAACCACTAGTCTCTACCAGTCTCTACTATAGTTTAACCACTAGTCCCTATCAGTCTCTACTAGTTTAACCACTAGTCTCTACCAGTCTCTACTAGTTTAACCGCTAGTCCCTACCAGTCTCTACTAGTTTAACCGCTAGTCTCTATCAGTCTCTACTATAGTTTAACCACTAGTCTCTATCAGTCTCTACTAGTTTAACCACTAGTCTCTACCAGTCTCTACTAGTTTAATCGCTAGTCTCTACCAGTCTCTACTAGTTTAACCGCTAGTCTCTATCAGTCTCTACTATAGTTTAACCACTAGTCTCTATCAGTCTCTACTAGTTTTACCGCTAGTCTCTATCAGTCTCTACTATAGTTTAACCACTAGTCTCTATCAGTCTCTACTATAGTAAGTTTTACCGCTAGTTTCTATCAGTCTCTACTATAGTTTAACCGCTAGTCCCTATCAGTCTCTACTAGTTTAACCGCTAGTCTCTACCAGTCTCTACTAGTTTAACCAGCAGTCCCTATCAGTCTCTTCTAGTTTAACCACTAGTCTCTATCAGTCTCTACTATAGTTTAACCGCTAGTCTCTATCAGTCTCTACTAGTTTAACCACTAGTCTCTATCAGTCTCTACTAGTTTAACCGCTAGTCTCTATCAGTCTCTACTAGTTTAACCGCTAGTCTCTATCAGTCTCTACTAGTTTAACCGCTAGTCCCTATCAGTCTCTACTAGTTTAACCACTAGTCTCTATCAGTCTCTACTAGTTTAACCGCTAGTCTCTATCAGTCTCTACTAGTTTAACCACTAGTCTCTATCAGTCTCTACTAGTTTAACCGCTAGTCTCTATCAGTCTCTACTAGTTTAACCGCTAGTCTCTATCAGTCTCTACTAGTTTAACCGCTAGTCCCTATCAGTCTCTACTAGTTTAACCACTAGTCCCTATCAGTCTCTACTAGTTTAACCACTAGTCCCTATCAGTCTCTACTAGTTTAACCGCTAGTCCATATCAGGCTCTACTAGTTTAACCGCTAGTCCCTATCACTCTCTACTATAGTTTAACCGCTAGTCCCTATCAATCTCTACTAGTTTAACCGCTAGTCTGAGTAACTATCAGTCTCTACTAGTTTAACCACTAGTCCCTATCAGTCTCTACTAGTTTAACCACTAGTCTCTATCAGTCTCTACTAGTTTAACCACTAGTCTCTATCAGTCTCTACTAGTTTAACCGCTAGTCTGAGTAACTATCAGTCTCTACTAGTTTAACCACTAGTCCCTATCAGTCTCTACTATAGTTTAACCGCTAGTCCCTATCAGTCTCTACTAGCTGTTTAACCGCTAGTCCCTATAAGTCTCTACTAGTTTAACCGCTAGTCCCTATCAGTCTCTACTATAGTTTAACCGCTAGTCCCTATCAGTCTATACTATAGTTTAACCGCTAGTCCCTATCAGTCTCTACTAGTTTAACCGCTAGTCTCTATCAGTCTCTACTATAGTTTATTCGCTAGTCCTTTGGATATAACTTGCATTTGATAATCAAACTAGACGCTCTACTAGCGTGAAGTCGGGCTCTTAAAGGGGAACTGAAGACAACATTTATTTTCTCTAGAAAGTTAGATATGTCTTATATTAGCATACTTGAATATTAATTTTTGAAAATCTTTCTTAGAAATTAACATAATTTACTTTCAATATGGAATATTGAACGCCATTTTGCCGCCATGTTGCCGTTTTACCGTCGGCTCAAATATTTGTGTTTGTGACGTCGTTGATGGGGAATAGTAAAATCCGCTCACAACATTCTCTTGGGTACAAGAAAATACAACGTACTTGTAATTACTCTACATTGTGACTGCACTTTCCCTTGGGATAGCTGACGTCTATTATGGGGACTAATTACTGAAGTGAGCCGCGCTCAATTCAGCGGTAATCCATGTATTTTTTCAATTCAAACTCAAGATTCTTCTCCATAAAAATAAAAACAATTGGAAATTCATTTAGAAAAAAATGTTTGTACACAACATTCTCTTTGTTTTTATTTAAAGATAAATTTAGGCTTCAGTTCTCCTTTAACTGAAATGCAGCCTATTTGAACTAAATATAGATAACTTAGTGCGATCGTTGCGTGACTCGGTACTGAGAAGATCCTTTCCTTGCAATTTCAGTACTGATTTCACAAACTCAGCGAATCATGAATGCCAGTGACATAGTTTATTTGGTACCATTAATATATCCATACAAATACAAATAGCGTATATATAAACTAGACATTGCATAGTGATTAAACAGTGTTTGGATGAAGTGTAAATGTGGGTTTATGTATCTCGGCTCGGTGTCTGAAAACCTCACAACTGTTCTCTTCACTGCATGCGTGTATCAACTCACTTCGATTCGTTCTAAGTTCTGAAGATCTCTAAACCCTTTGCAGTACTAGTAATGGATTGATAAATCCATATCTCTATGAATTATTGTGGTTATTTTGAAAACAAGACGACATACTAGTAACTACAATTGTAGCTTCCTCCATCTGACAAGGTTTGTGAAGAAACCATGTTGTTAGAAGCTGTTAGAGCCTTCGGTGATTATGCATGACTCGGTAGAACATGCTTTCTTTGTAAAATCGATTTCACAAACTCAGCGAATCATAGAAATGACAATGACTATAGTTTATTTGGTGACATAAATATATCCATACCAAATACTAAATATAAATAAACTAGACATCGCAGCGTGATCCATTATGGTGACTCGAACAATCATGAACAGTATTTCCTGCATTCTGGGCATTCAAATCAGTGAATTACTTACAATTGAACCGATTTCAAAACTCAGCAAAATAAAGATCTATCAATGCAGTGTTATAAGCTTACCACAACACACAATTACAGCGGTACAAAGCGGTATAGAAGACATTGTGACTTCGTTTAGATTTCAATCTTGTGTCAGTTGTGCGATACTCATGTGCGATACTGATAGCATATTTCTCTTCTTAAACTTCCCGCATTTTGATTTGATCCCCATTATTTCATCATTTAACTCAACATGTGAATTCATTTGAGCGATATTTGAGTTGTTTTGAGCAATATTTGTTTATGAAGAATGGCTCGTGTTGATCAGAGCCTTCGGCAAAATTATCTGAGCGGCCGGCACAGGGCGCATGCGCTGTAGAACCCAGTTTGCGATTTAAAGACAAAGACGACGACGACCGCTCATTTTATAGAGTCGGGTCTTCCACAGGAAGCCCGACTAACAAAGGAATGGAAATACAGTGTGAAAACAAACAATTGATCAAATAAACAAACGATTCGACATGATTTTATTCAACTCCAAACTGATAACAACCCATAATAATTCTACCACATGCTTCCCACACGTAACGCCGTGTTCCTCCAGCTAAATTTACTCGTACGGTTCTTAGCAGTTTAAAAGTTACATATGTGGTAGACTTTAAGTAAAGGTGACTCCGTTATCATTCTCGGCGCACTCGTCTATGACAAACTTTGGGTCATAACTTCCTCTACTTTTATGCAATTGCCATACAACATTGGCAACTATTAGAGCTTTCATTCACCTATAATACAATATAATTCGATTGCACTGCAGAACATTTTTTTAAATAATATTAGAACTTAAGTAAACTCAATATTTTGGATAAAATTGAATATTGCGAAAAATCTGTCCGTTTTTTTTGGATGAAAGTTTTGGAATCACTTTATATTGACATAATTCATAACCTGACCAAGTTTTAGCAAAATCGTTGGAGCGAAAGCAATCGTTGGAGCTAATTTCCGTGCTTAATTTTGGTTGTTTTCATGCGGCCGTGCTTTAGCTCCAACGATTTAGCTAAAACTTGCTCAGGTTATGAATTATGTCAATCTAAAGTGATTCCAAAACTTTCATCCAAAATAAACGGACAGATTTTTCGCAATATCCAATTTTATCCAAAACATTGACTTTACTCAAGTTCTAATATTATTTTCAAAAATGTTCTGCAGTGCAATCGAATTATATTGTATTATAGGTGAATGAAAGCTCTAATTGTTGCCAATGTTTTATGGCAATTGCATAAAAGCAGAGGAAGTTATGACCCAAAGTTTGTCATAGACGAGTGCGCCGAGAATGATAACGGATCACCTTAAGTAATCGTCCAAATCTTGGTGTGTGCGAATTCCTTTTTATTTCTTCTTCTTCACATTTGGGAAATTGAAATAAAAATAAATGAATGAAACACTTACCCTTCTGAGCTTCCAGTGGTAAATATATTCGCTGCCAAAGAGTTCCCCAACAAAGACGGACTTGGCTTTCTGCAGGAATCTGAAATGGGGCCTATATCTACCCCTCAGCATTTTGTTGCACCATGCCGTATTGGTACTCTTGTTTCCACATCCCCATTTGCTTCGAATCCTGTTTAGAATTGGTAGTTTCAATCACAGGCAGCCCAACCATTGATTTCGAGGCTACTAAATAAATCAAAAAAATGATATTTGTGTCCTTTTTTTATGGGTTCCCTGTGGTAGAGCGCGCGCGCATTTATATATTGGGTTCCCTGTGTATAGAAATGTATAATGTTGGGCTTCCTGTGTGCATCCTGCGGGACGCGCCCGCAGCAAATGTGTATATTGAAACAAGGTGTG
The DNA here is from genome assembly GCA_033675265.1 of Actinostola sp. cb2023. Lineage (NCBI taxonomy): Eukaryota > Metazoa > Cnidaria > Anthozoa > Actiniaria > Actinostolidae > Actinostola > Actinostola sp. cb2023. Next base: position 234,469 of record JAUJYZ010001583.1, on the reverse strand, counting down.
AAACTGATGGCGTATCATGGCCTGATGTGCGGCGCACTTTAGTGGTGCACTTTTCCGTGAGCCGAAGAGCCGAAGTCGTCGTGCGCTACAGGCCCGTGGGGGGTACCCAGGGTGAAGTCGTTATTTTGTCGCTAATGGCGGGGCGTGGAAGAGAAGTTCATTTCAAGAAAGACTGATTTTTTCGGTGTAAGCGTTGGGATTCTATTCCCTATTCATGGTAAGTTTAGAAGTTTACAATTAATGTCAACCTCAAGTAAATTTAGAAGAGATTTGACTGTTTTAAAGTAGTCCTTTTTCATTTTGAATGGTGGAAAAACTTTTAGATATGTTGTGCTCGACACGTGAGAAAGTTTTGTTGAAAAGTAAGCTGAACTAAAAGTATTTTTGTCAAGGTTTTTCCGTAGTATTTGCTCTAAATGTTCTCTAATAAAAGGACTTGCCTATACTAGGGCAGAATGGCTGCTTAAGTATTCATCAACAAATCCGTTCATAAATTATGACAGCTATATTTGACTTGCATGTGTAGTTGTCAGTGATCGAAATACACTTCAACAAGGAACCTATAGCTCTCAAATGACTGATAGTACTTTATCTGTTTAAACATTTTGACTGTCTCATCTAGAAAGTGTTTGACTAATCTTGTAATTTACTTATAGTTCTTTTGACACAAGGGAACGCCAACACAGCATAAACCATCTGAAGCAAAAATATAGACAAACTCAAATTCACTGACATCGAAGGAGACATGAATGGCGATGGACTCATGAAGCAGTTGAAGCTGCAGTGAACTAAAATATACTTAAACAGTTGTTCATTATTGTCATTGAAATAGCACAACACATTTAGCAAATACTATCATCTGAGAAACACAGAATAATTTTAACTGTATGTTTCGTAAGAACGTAAGTAAGCTTATCGTTTCCACTCTGATGTTTGTTATTCAATCATTCACAACTTGTCGGTTGTGTACAATTATTTAATTATCCATGCTATTACTGATCAATATAGTGAATAAATTGCACAGAAAGAACGGCAAAACAGTGTGTAAAAAGCTAGTAAACTTATTGTTGTAATAAATACGTTTGTTTGTTATTTTGCGGTACAAGTACTGATATAGTGACAGCAAAAATGTGTTGTGCAGTACTAAATATTGAGACTATTCAGCATTTATAAAACACAATGCGTTGATTTTGAAGCATTTTAATCGATAAAAATCAAAATTCAAAACAAATACGTTACAGAAGTCAAAACAGAAAACAAATATAAGTATATCGTAGATGTTTTTTGACTTATGTTTAGTGAACATATCAATGTTAAAACTTGTCAAAAAGATCATAGTTTAGATTTGCCGAGCGCTTGTCGATGTTCTCTCGAAGGTAAAATCCGACTGCCTCACGGAAAAGTGCACCACTAAAGTGCGCCGCACATCGGTCCATGAGGCGCAAAATGTCAAAATTAAAATTTCTCCGCGTACGGTGAAGTTAGACGGCTGATACTTATGAAGTATTTAGAGAATACGGTAAAGTTTAGTTAATCGAAGAAAAATTGAATTTTCACGTCATATTGACAAAGATTAGGAGCAAAAACGTATTTGTCACGTGACCTAGTTTCATACCTTGTTTCAATATACACATGTACTGCGGGACGCGCGGGATGTGCACAGGGATCCCAATATTATACGGTACTCAACACAGGAAGCCCAACATATCTACGTATTATATATATATTGCGCGCGCGCTCTACCACAGGAAACCCATCAAAAAAGACGCAAATATCATTTTATTGATTTATTTAGTAGCCTCAAAAGCAATAGTTGGGCTGCCTGTGGTTTCAATGTGTTTTGATCTGCATTCGATTTTCTTAATTAATAAGCAAATTTCAAAGCAAATTTGTTTTGAGCTCGTGTTAGCGGTATCTTTTCTGACAAGGATATGTTGAAAGTATAGTCTCCCGGCCGATCTGGTTGTATGTTTAGGTAAAAAACATAATGCATCCAATCAGCATCACGTACATTACTTTTCACATGTGAAATATAGACCCTACCAGCCGATGAGAATTGAATTGAAAGCTCCAGCCAATCAGAGAACGAGAAAAAAACCACTTGATTGACTTTCCAGGCCAAAGAGATGATGATTGATTTTGTGTGTGTTATACTATGGCTATATGTTAGTTCAATAACTGATTGCACGGACTTTGAAATGCCGTCAATTCCTCATTGTCAGCCTTTTGAGAGTAATTGTTTTAATGTATTAAATTTGTTTAAGTATTGTTTTAAAAACAATACTTGAAGTCACTCACTCGCTCGTTCGTCGCTCGTTCGTGTCGTGACACAAACCCGTATATTGCACTTTCTATGAAGTTATCTCTATGTTCAAATTTATAATGATTTATGTCATATCGATTAGTTCATTGACTTTCACCGAAGCCGTCCATATGATGACGTGACGCATTCATTCACCATATAAGGACACGTTGACCATATAAAGATCGGAGCAGGGTTAACCCTCGTCCGAGGAACCAATCAAAACGCTTGAAATGCAATAACCGTGGTCGACAATTTCATTACCACCGATTACATTACTACGCGCCCGACAGAGAAAAGTTCCTGGTGCGAGTTTGGCGATTCTCTTCCGTCAATCAAACACATTTGGCGAGACTACCGATTACAACCAAGGAGCTTGACTCAATAAACATTCGGTTGTTTGAGAGATTAAACTGGTAGGAATATAAATGTTTCGTTCCTGTTCACTTTTGTAGATCTGATAACTAGAATAAAATACTTGCTCATTTGGTGTCGAACGCAGCTTTGAAGTTCTGCGAGACTAATTAGGACTAACGGTTGTCAATTTCAATCAAATTTAGCAGTGCAAATGTTCCTCAAAATGAAATGGAAATACTTACAAAATGATTTCTCTTTGTCTTTTGGAGTTATAATAATTGCAAAGGCACTTTTATCTCTCAATCGTACGAATGTTATTCTTGGTTTTCACATGACGTCATCAAAAAGCTAAAATCCAAACTATTCACCTCACAAAACTGTTTGTTGGATATGTTGTTTATATCGTTATAAGAAAATTCTTACCAAAATAATTTTGTAATTTAGATGTTTGGTTTTCGTTTTATTGCGAGTCAAATTCTGTCACGCAATACAGTCACGCATTTTCAAAAGCCGTAGAAATAGGAAAATTCGTTTCAAATAATACGATTTTAACTTAGTAGATGATGGGTAACTTTATTTTGAAGAAAATAGCTATTGAAAACTTGAAGTATTTGCAATTAAACATGATTTTCAGTCTTCGTGATTTGGCCGCCATGTTGGTGTCGCTCGATGCGACACCAACATGGCGGACCCATACATTTTAACTAAATTATGAGCATAAGCGATCGCTCATATCTTCGTATCTAAAACTTCTTTTAACTAAAACTTCGGCTGAGATATATGGTTTTGGCTGCTCTTTCGGCCTATGAAGGTTTTGTTCTATATAAGTCCTGGGAAAATTTCCGATGACGTAGGTGAAAGCCAAGAATTGAGCCAAACTCCTTGGTTGTAATTGGTAGTCTCGCCAAATGTGTTTGATTGACAGAAGAGAATCGCCAAGTTTGCACCAGGAACTTTTCTCTGTCGGGCGCGTAGTTACTTAATGAAATCGGTGGTAATAAGGAATATGTACCTTTTCCAATTATATTTGCCTCTGATTTCCCACAAGGTTGGGTCATCTTTGTCGATGTTAACATAACCTTTCCTCTTGCCATCGTAAGCAGTAACTATATCCCATGACAACATCCATCCACACCGGGCGTCTTTGCGATCACAATCTTTCTTGTTGACAATGCTGAACATACTTTTCCCGTGCGGTACGAGTTTCCAATAACAATTTTTGTTGTTTCTTTTCGCGAACGTAGTATAGGGACGCCCACTCAAACTTCATATCTGAAACTTGCGTCGACCACACAAGATCCTGCGAGTCACCAAAATTAAGACAATAATATCCGGCCATTGATCGATCATATTTTCCCACATTCAACACAGCAGTAGCATAGGAGTCCGTTATGACACTGATATCTGGGTCAAAATATGGCAATATCATGTTATCAAAATCGACAGTGTAAAATGGCTGCAGTAAAACTTTTGTCGCTTGGCGCACAACTTTTCTATGGGACATTAGCCCATTTATATCATCCTTCAAAGATGAAGGTGACATGGATATCATCTGAGTGAACATCATATCCTTCAGCCCTTGAAGTTGTACATAAAGCTCAGTATATTTTATGCACTTTTTGGCATCATTCGCTTTATTCTTTTTTAACAGCCTCACGATCACCGCGGCTAGCTCTCCCATAAAAGCTAGTCCCATAGTCATAGGTACTCGAGTCGAGCCTATTATCGCCCCGTGTTCGCTCAGTGGCTTGCCTCTCAATGCCGCCCCGTCCAAGTAAGCCTTAGACTGCTGAAAAGCTGACACCAAACCAGCAGCTTTGTCAGTGAGGGTCTCATCTCGGTATTTTTCTAAAGCTTTGTCAATTTGTTCCCTAACGACTGTAGCCATACTGTTAGGCTTTGGGCCTTTACCAAACAACCCCAGCAAAGCTGAAACAAAACCTAAACCCATGCTAACCAACTGACCAATTGGACCAAAGGCGGAAGCGATAGCCCCCACAATGTTCATCGCTCCCTGTACCGCCCCTATTGGATTACTTCCAGCATGTCCGGAGATCCAGAGAGTTTGCTTTCAACTTCTGATATCAACTATATCAACTTAGTTGGAGGACCTGCAACAGTATAGTTTAAGTTACAATAATTTGAGCAAATATTGTCCAATCGTAGCTATTCTTGTTTGTTGCAACATTAGTACTTATTGTTGAATATACCTTCAGTTGTTGTCGATGATATTTCAAGTGAGAGAGAAAACGTTATCGAACATGTAGAGTTAAAAGTTTCAATATTGTACATACGATAAATAGTCCTACATGTAGATGCAAACTGTATGTCGTCTTTCAACGACAAAAGTAACTTTATTTATTCAGTTTACTCCGACCCTCTGTCCTATTAACTGTGTAATTAACTGAGCGAGAGGTCTGTACATAGAAATATCAGACTGAGGTCTTGAATGTACTTCCCGAGCCGTAGCCGAAATAGACTGAGCTGTAAAGTTTGATTATCAAATTCATGAATCAGATTAATGAGGGAAATACAATAGAAATCATAAGCGTAGCAGACATCTGTAAATTGGATACAGAATCGACCTCATTTGCATTCAACTTTAACTTGGATTTTCTCGGCCAAACTGTTTCCAATCATCCAAATTATAGTAAAACATCCACTTATACATCGTTGGATTCGATAAGTCAGATACAATATTCGCGTCCGAACTGTATGGTATTTACAATCATGGCGAGCCGAATACAGTTCGACCGCTCATATTGTATCTATTACATATCAGTGTCTCGGACTGACTCAATGCAACATGGAAACCGAAAACTACAATAATAATACAAGGAACTCAAATGAACCCTGCTGAGTCAGTGTATCGATATTGGACTTCTTATTTCGTTTTTTTTTCTTCTTCGTTTGTTTCTTTGAACAATTAGGAAGAATTTCTAGGGAAAGATGGAGTCAATGGATGTGAAATCGAAAGTGCCGAATTCGACGAAAACAGAGGATACGGTGGCCTCGCTCGCTTCATAACAATATGAGTTTTTCGCAGTTTAGCGATGAAAAATAAAGCTCCTTCTAAAACACGTTCAAAACTATTCTAAACCATTCCTAAAAAGCTGAATCTCTTCGACATATTTTGTGCCTCGTATTTCTTACTATCGCGAGTATTTTAGGAGTTTCCAAAAAACAACAACACTAAAAAAACTTGAGACTGAGTCAACAGTACGTATTACCATCACGAGTATCAGTTTAAGAGTTCCCAACAAAACAAAAAAATTGAGACAGTATGTATTACCATCACGAGTATTTTAGGAGTTTCCAAAAAACAAAAACACAAAAACAACTTGAGACTGAGTCAACAGTTACGAACGATGCAAACAAAAATTGGTGAAGATAAATGTGTATAGTTCTTTTTGTTTTCGCCAAACTCTGCAAAGTATGGTACGTCGGGCTATTTCTACCTTACTTATGTTAACATTCCATATTTGAACTGTCTTGTTCTCCCAACATATCCATCTCGCGTGTAGATCAGGCAATATAACACGGAAAACCGTTTTGTATTTCTTCAATAGTAGTTAAATACTAGCTCTTTTATGCTTACTACTCGAATCCTGCTGGTCTTTCTTGCTGTCATTCTTGAACGAATACTTGTCTTGTCCTCTGTCATTCTCTTTCATTTTCTCTTTCATTTCCTCTTTCATTTTCTCCATAGTTTCCTTCGCCTGATATATGAAACAAGACGTTATATTAATTGAGCGTTAACTCCGGCTTCTTTTAGATCAAACACATTCAAATTGGAAACCTGAAGACTCTTTATCCTTATAATAAATGCTATTATTAATATCATAATATTATTAATATTATTATATATGGTTATACGCCTTACGCCTATCTTAAAATGCACATTCTATTGAAAAATAATTTCCACAGTGAATAACACCAGCTAATACCAGAATGGGCAACGGCAAGCCTGTCAGGTCATAACGTGACAACATAGTTTGCATTGGTGACTCGTTGCGTGACTCGAGTAAAGATGACTGCGTAATTAGTTTAATCATCGCCAATATTAAGTATCGTCAATAGAGACCTTTAGATTCGACTACGAGTACGACTACGAGTACGAGTTTTCGCCGTTACGATTAGTGCGCATGCGTAAAACCGTGACATTGTCACGCCAGCTTGAAAATCTCGTTGTCGTCAGTTTCGACTACGACGAGATTTTTTGCAAAACTCGTTGTCTAGAGTACGAGTTTTGAGTGAGACATTTTGACTAAATATTTCGGACTTTTAAATCTAGAACACTCAATAACATCTTCTTTTGATCGAGTGTTCTTGTTTTTTGTGACAAACAAGAATTAAAGATCCGTGTTAGTTTTGCATAAATTTGAAGAAGAAGCTGAAGCGGTCAAAAGTCGTTTGGTTGTTTTTGAATCTAAAATTTCAAAACTCGTTCTCGTAGTCGTACTACACGAGCGATTTTTTGTTTGCACAGGCGACGCGATTTTTTAGGAAATCGAAAATTGCTAGTTCAATTCTGATTTTAATGAGTTATAAAAACCGGAAATCAGAAATTGAAATGATAATTTTCGAATATCTGGCATCAACAAAAATTAAAAACGGTAATACGGCAGTTTTTCAAAAAAATCGCGCCGCCTGTGCAAGCAAAATCGCTCGTGTAGCCGCGGCTTTAGACTTAACAAATTCAAATTTTAGATTCAAAAACAACCAAACGACTTTTTACCGCTTCAGCTTTTTCTTCAAATTTTAGCAAAAATAACACGGATCTTTAATTCTTGTTTGTCACAACAACAACAATCATTAAAGAAGATGTTATTCAGTCTTCTAGATTTAAAAGACCGAAATATTTAGTCAAAATGTCTCACTCAAAACTCGTACTCTAGACAACGAGTTTTGCAAGAAATCTCGTCGTAGTCGAAACGACGACAACGAGATTTTCAAGCTGGCGTGACAATGTCACGGTTTTACGCATGCGCACTAATCGTAACGGCAAAAACTCGTACTCGTAGTCGAATCTAAAGGTCTCTATTGACGATTGAACATCGAAGTAAAATATATCCAACAAATTAAGTACAGCATTGATTAACATCTCTTTTTACTAAGAGTGAAAGTTCTTGTGTCTGGTGGCCACGGGGACAGGCGGGACAAGGTATTAAATTAAATTGCTATTGCTACTCCTATTCAATACTATTGACTCTACCTGCTTCTTCGCCAGTTCAAGCCATCCTGGTTCTCCTTCCGTTGTCATAATTTTGAGCTTTTCGGCTCTTTCGCTTGGTGACATTTTTGTCTTCACTTTGCCCTGAATATCCATCTTCTTCTTCTCCTAAAATAAAAACAAACGAGGTTTTAAAATGAAAGAACACGCTAGGACAGCGTTCAGTCGGGCTTCCTAATCATTCTGAAGTAGCGCGGCGACAGTTATAATTAATAAATTTCACATAACGAAATTTGAGCTCCTTTGCATGGCTTTGTCTCATTCTCGTACCCAGACCCTTCTCAGCTTTCTAACGAAGAATCGAAGGCTCTGGTAAGAGGCAAAGCGGAAGACCTAGACTGAGAAAACAGCCGCTGTTTTCTCAGGCTACGGAAGACCCAGATTCCACAATTCTGCAGATACGAGATTGTTTATTATGATTAAAAGCATTTAATACAGTCAAAATAATCACAATTTTCGAGGAATAAACTTAATAAATACTTATTCTCGTGTGCTTTCCTTGATCGTTCACCTCCGGGCATCTCTCAAGTTATTTTCTTCTTCGCCTTTCTTCCAAAAAGTTAGTTTCAGTTGGAGTTCGTAATGTCATTTGTACATCTACTCAGACTTGTAAATTTGTAATATTGCAATTATCCGCTGAAAATTTCAATGTGCTAGTAAACGATATTAAAATCGATGTGAGTTGAACGTATTTGGTTGGATTGGATTAATCATTCTTGCTGGCGACGACACAAACCTTGCACAACAAGAACATCAAGAAAAGAGAGCGATTGTGCAATTCTCGAGTCGATAAATAGCCTCGAATTCCCTTGAATCTTCAGTTCAGTCACTTTCGGAGTTCATTCGCTATTACTCGGGGGGAAATCGGACGAGCATGTGCCTAAATTGGTGACGGATAGAACAAAAAAACAGCCTGCATTTTTCAAGTCGGGCTTTCCACAGGAAGCCCGACTAATTATCAGTATAGAAAAGTATAAATAACGAATATAAAGAAGTCTTTCAGTTTATTTACTCGGTAAAGCTGTGTTACTACGCATTAACATTAGTGTGTATTACTAAACAAACTGTTGCAATTGGCTATTATTAAGCTCGGTGATCATGATCTGTACTGATGTACTTTTACATGCCAATTAGATCAAGTGAGCACGGCAGACTGCTGTTTGTTGTCGATTTCAATTTTTACAATAATAGAGCGAAATCTCGCAATCTGATTGGCTCTCAGCCGTTGTCAATAAGAGTACAGACACACTGTATGACGAATCGCTCGCGCACGGAGCCAGCGCGCGCTTGAAACAGTTTCCTTGTTTTTGGATGTTTTTTGACTTCGATATTGTAAAAAACAAATTGAAGATGTTTTTTTCGTTGTCTGTACTCTTATTGACACACACTTGACGTCATAAAATGTCCAAAACTTGGCAGTGAAATCACTCGCTACGCTCGTGATTCCACTTGAGTTTTGAACATTTTATGACGCCAAGTGTGTGTCAATAAGAGTACACACAACTCAAAACCATCTTCAATTGGTTCTCAGCCATTGTCAATAAGAGGACAGACACATAGAATGACGAATCGCTCGCGCACGGATCCAGCGCGCGCTTGAAACGGTTTTTCTTTCAAACTTTAATTTATCCTTGCTTTTGGATGTTTCATGACGAACTTATTAGTGGTCTGCTGAATTCGTGGCACCCTGCTGATGTTCTGCGATTGAATATTAATTAGGGCTCCCATTGATAGCAGTACGTTTTGTTACTGAAGGGAATACCCTGTTTAAATAAAGGTTTTCATTCATTCATTCAGAACATCGGCAGGGTGCCTATGTTACATAATATTCGTAATTGAAAGGTTCTGTCAGCAAGTAGAAATATATAACTCGAAATGAGAGTTTGTGATAAAAACAGTGTATTCGATGTCCAGGACACCAAGCATTTCCAGGTAGTCGTGCGAGTTCGAAAGCCACCGGCTGAATTATATGAATTACATTCCCAAGAAAGCACCTGGAAATCACAGTAAACTGTAATACTCACAGAGATACAGCTCTTGCGGGCCAAGTTTCTCTGCTGCTTCCAGGACGCCAATTAGATACGTAGTCAAGTCCGATTTGAAGTGTTGTTCCCGCCAAAATAATTATTTGCCGTTTCGAGTTAAATACGATTTCAAGTCACAGTGAGCACCGAAAAAAGGTAGCCTGAGCAAAATATATTTCCATTTGAGCAAAATAGACCAAATAAAATAGAAAAATGACGGTAAAATGACCGATTTTACAGAGCCGATGTGTTATCGTGTGGAGAAAGCCCGCGAATATGATTTACAAAGGCTCATGACCTTGAACATCGTGTTCCGGTATGTATTTTTTTTTTTTAATAATCTTTTTATAACTAATTCATGACATTTTTAAAGCTTATTTAGTGTTTTATATTTTTCTTTTTATAGTCTTGTAAAGCGCTTTAGAATATTTATAATTTTAGCGCTATATAAATTTCAATTATTATTATTATTATTATTATTATTATTATTATTATTATTATTATTATTATTATTATTATTATTATTATTATCATGTTCCCACCGTGTTAAGTATTAAAAGCGGCTGTTTAACGTTATCAACACTGTACAGATTAAGACAGTGTTGAAATACATTTTATTTCTATAAGTAGAGAACCTGCTGAGCAATTCAAAGTCGCACTAAGTTCCTCATGTGGACTTTGAAAGAAATCGCAAGCGGTCTTCCAAAACCTTGCAGTGAAACCACTCGCTACGCTCGTGGTTCCACTTGAGTTTTGAACATTTTGTGACGTCAAATCCATTGTCAATAAGAGTACAGACAATGGAAAACCGCTTGCGATTTGTTAAATGTTATCGTTTCCTAGTTAGCCGCCATATTGTTATTGCAATTCGCCGATTAAACTGATAGGAAACTCGGGCGTCAGCTAGCGATCGACTCCCGAAAGTTCTGTGACTCGTGGCGCGTTGCAAACATGCTCTCCTCGCTCCTTCGGTGCTCGCTCGAAGGAACATTTCAATATGGCGGCTAACTATCAAAATCGACAACAAACAGCAGTCTGCCGTGCTCCCTTGATTAGATCATGATCTTGCAGCAGCTTTTAGTTGTAAAAACTTCCAGCTTACAATAGTGCCACACATCGTACTATATTTTACTATGTAAAAGAAAGTCACTTTAAGTCGTCGTCTATACTAGCCTGCGAATACAGCCGCTTTTTGGCGGTCGCGCCACAGGGTTTCCCGCAAAGAAGCGTCCACGTTGTGAGTGCAACATTCCTGTACTGTGACCTCTGAGGTCATGACAGTTATAATAATATAACTTTATTTATACACGCTTGCCCCGTCAACAATAATTTGAAAAGCTGATTTCCACAAGGGGCGTGTGGTTACAATTGATAAAAAATTAATCTAGAACTACTTCAAATATATATATAAAATTACTAATATATCAATAAAATACTTATGCTATAATAACTACAATATATTCTAAACAAGATCTGAAAAAGTGTGAGCGGCAATTCTGTTTTTGAATAATGATAACGAGTTGCATTCGCGTAAATCTTTAGGAAGCGAATTCCACAATCTCGCCCCATTATAGCTAAAACTTTTTTTAAGATTTTCGGTTTTTGGTAGAGGTAACTGTAGTGAGGTAGATGAACCCCTGAGGTTATAATTAGTAATAGCTTTTTTACTTAAGAAAAGATCTGTAAGGCAACTTGGAGCCAGGCCATTGAGCACTTTGTACATTTGTTTTGCTTTTGTTTTAGCTCGTTGCGTTTCAAGTGTTTCCCACCCTAATGCATTTAACGCATCTAGACTGGGAGTATCGTTACTCATGCCCATGATTACTCGCGCAGACCAATTCTGGAGTTTTTGGAGCCTATTTGAGAGCCCTTGACCAAGGGTATCCCATACCTCACTACAGTAATTAAAGTGGGGTTGGACTAGGCCATTATATATAGAAATTAGAGTCTCTGTTTCTACAAAATCTCGAATTCTTCTTATGGCTCCTATTCCTGAAGCGACTTTTTTGGCTACATTCTCAATGTGTTTGGACCAAGATAGATGCTCATCGATTTCGACGCCAAGAACCTTGCTGTGACAGACTTGTTTAAGGCATTTTTGATCGATTTTAATACAAGGCTGAGAAGCAAGGGTTCTAAGCTTATGATGAGAACCAATCACAAGAAATTCTGTTTTCGCCACATTGAGACTTAGTTTGTTAGCCAAGAGCCACTGTTTTACGCACAGAAGGTCACTATTCATGGCCGACTCAACTTCCTCTATAGTTTCACCAGATGTAGTAAGATTGGTATCGTCGGCAAATAGCCGAGGAATGGATTTTTGAAGACATTCTGGTAGATCATTGATGTATAACTAGAGGAAGAAAAGTGGGCCAAGTATAGAGCCTTGAGGAATACCACATGTAATCTGGCTTTCAGAAGAGACCGCATCATTTAGCTGGCATTTCTGTCTGCGGTTGGTTAAGTATGATTGTATCATAGATAAAGCATTCCCAGTGATACCATATATTTCTAATTTACGTTGTAAAATATCGTGATTGACGGTATCGAATGCTTTTTTTAAATCCAAAAACACAACCAAATTGAACATTTTGCGTTCCATATTAACATACCAGCTGTTTGTACTGTCTAAGAGAGCCGAGGCAGTAGAGCGAAGTCTACGAAAGCCAAATTGTTGTTCAGACAATATGTTATTTGTTGTGAGGTATTCATAAAGCTGCTCATACATAATTCTTTCCATTATTTTGCTTATTACTGGCAATATAGAAATTGGTCTGTAATTATCAGGTGCATTTCGTGCCCCTTTTTTATGAAGAGGCAAGAGCCTGGCTACTTTCCAATCGTCTGGAAAGCAGTTTGAAATAATGGCATGATTGAAAATATGTGTAAGTGATGGAGAAATAGCAGGAGCTGCAACTTTCAATATTTTCCCAGATATTTTGTCAATGCCTGTAGCTTTAGAATTAGACAGGCCACTCAAGAGCTTCAGTATTTTGCCATTAGATACCAACTTAAAACGTGACATTTTAGATTGGGAAGGCTTTACAAACTGCCCAAAAGTACTGCTAGAGTCAGCCATTGACTTGGCCAAATCAGGACCAATATTGGAAAAATAGGTGTTGAAGGCTTCAGCTATTTCGTCCGGAGAATTAATATTGTTACCGTTAATCTTTAGTTCATTGACAACGGTACTACTTGAGGAGCGCCCAAGCAAGTCATTTATCGTTTTCCACGTCTCTTTCGGATTTTTGCTTTGGTTAGCTATTTTGTTACTATAATAATTAGCTTTGGCCTGTCGCAAAGCAATATTAACCTGGTTTCTGGATGCTTTATAATCGTCCCAATCCGTACTTAGTTTGGTTAATATTGCCTTGCGCTTTTTCTTATCTCTATCAAAGATTAATTTTTTTACCTCATTGGTCAACCATGGGATATTAAATGATCTTTTCCTTTTGTATTGCACCGGGGCGTGCTTGTCTAAAATGTCTAAAAATAATTCTTTCCACGAAGCCCACATAGAGTCCGTGTCTGTTTTCAAGACAATTAGTTCCCAAGGCCGAGCAAGGAGGTCATTAATAAAATGTTGTTGGTTGAACCTTTTCATGTTTCGTACTTCGATGGTTTTGGCTTTGTCACGTGTATTTCTAAATGGGTTTATTTTTCTTATTCCATAAATTAAGCTATGATCACTAATCCCCGTGTGTATTACACCTGACAGATTAATTTTTTCTGTTGAAGATGTTACAAAGTGATCAATGAGACTACTAGATCTATCAGTTATGCGCGTGGCCTCGGTTATTAATTGAGACAGTTGGTATGTCTCATAGATCGCTTTAAGTGATTTGGTTGGTTTTTCTTTAGCATACAACAATTCAAGTCCCCTAGGATGTATTGCTCTTTGTTTTCATCATCGATCGCCTTAATCATCCGTTCAAAGTTAGTAAAAAATTCGCACGAACTGTCAGGCGGTCGGTAAACAGATGTAACAATGAAAGGCCGGCTATTTGGTTTGCAGATTTGCAAGCAGACGGCTTCGATATCATCAGGAACCAGATCATTTCGAATGTGGTAATTAATGGAGCTACGGAGATAAATACATACACCGCCCCCTCTCCTTGATCTATCTTTTCTGACGATATCATAACCACTGATTTTTATCTCGCCATCTGAAACCGTAGAATCTAGTCTAGTTTCATTTAAGGCAAAGAGATCGAAAAACTGAAATAATTTAGATGTGCGAATTTCGTCGACGTGTTTCGGTAGACTTACTCGTGTTGTAAATCTGATACAACACAGCCGCTCATGTTGTGAACACAACTTCCAATTCCAAACGGCCTGAGTTTGTTGATTCGGCAATCAAAATTATTGTAGAATATGATTTTATTCATCTGTGCATATGATAAGTCCGATCACCCGCGGCTCGACATTGTGATATTTTGTTCTGGTCGTTCTGGTTTCGGCGAGTGTAATTTATGCAAATAATGCGATTACCAGCAAGCTGACCAATGCAATCAGCTTCTTTGACCAGAATAAGGTCAAAAATGACATCACAGTACAGGAATGTTGCACTCACAACGCAGACGCTTCATTCGGGAGATCCCTGTGGCGAGCGTAAAAAAGCGGCTGTATTCGCAGGCTACGTCTATACGGGCATTACTACAATACAATACATTATTAAATGGCCGTGTATCTCGAAGCCTGGTATCTAGCAAATCAAGCAATTTCATTGGTTATATTCTTTCTCGGACCGGTCTAGATTCTCCCGTAATAACCGGTCCGCACATGCATCTTAAAATCTGTTTCTATGATATGGTTTCGAGTGCAATTTTGAAGAAATGTGGAATTGTAGGTTTTCAAATTTGAGCTCAAATTTCGCTCCTAATATTATATATATGAAAAACTTTAAGCAAAACGTTAGGATTATTTCATTGAAAAACACCAAAATTCTGAATTAGAAAAACCCAGCGCGCGCAGCTCGATGGCGACGTGATGATAGCGACAGTAGCGCGCGCACTGCTTCAACTACAATTTTAATCAAAAACACAACACAATCCTCAGATTTCTTGCCATTTTCTCCACCATCCTTGCTCTTTTTATCAAAAATACATAGTCCCTCCGTGTATCGTAATGTTTTCAACACCAAAGTCGAGGAAACGTTTGATTTTAAGATTATTTTAGTTATTCAGCATCAAGCTAGAAATACCTCGCTTCATGCACACACTTTCTTGTCAAACCGGTTTCCAAACAAGTTATGTGGTAAAAATACTGGGAAGCCATTCTAGTGTAAAGGCTTGTAAGATGCAAATAAAATGAGTTAATTTTTAGTTTACTAAAATGGTCATATAGAGTGCAATTTAGAAAAGCTTGAAAACTAAATAACTAATCAGTATTATATTATAGTCAAGTCAATCCGCGCGCTCTGATTGGCTGAAAACTGTGCTGTATCAGAGAACGTAGCACGGTTTGGTGACGCTATTTTTCGGCTGTTTGGTTTGATCCAAAATTCTGAAGAAAACAAACCAAGCGCGCGCGCGCTCGATGGCGTAACTGGCGTCAGTAGCGCGCGCACTTCACTCGCTAAAATATTATTCAAAAACACAACAGAATCCTCAACGTTCTTGCCCTCTTTCTCATCATTCTATATAATAAAGCAAATAGAACAGCTTTTTCCGTGCTCCGTTCAGTAATACAGCACGAAGGAAGTGACGAGAGCACTCAAGAAGTGTGGAGAGCACTCGCCACGGCTCGTGCTCTCCCTACACTTCTTTCGTGCTCTCGTCACTTCCTTCGTGCTGTATTACTGAACGGAGCACGGAAAAAGC
Source organism: Actinostola sp. cb2023 (assembly GCA_033675265.1). Taxonomy (NCBI): domain Eukaryota; kingdom Metazoa; phylum Cnidaria; class Anthozoa; order Actiniaria; family Actinostolidae; genus Actinostola; species Actinostola sp. cb2023. The sequence goes on along the minus strand of JAUJYZ010001583.1, from coordinate 218,731 downwards.
TGTTCTATTTGTTAACTAAATAGCACTAATGAAACAATAGAAAACAATAGAAAGAGCACTATTTAGTATTATTTATAATTAGTACTATCTCAGACCTCCCGCTCGGTTAATAAGACCTAAATACAATACAATACAATACAATACAATACAATACAGCACAATACAGCACAATACAATACAATACAATACAATACAATACAATACAATACAATACAATACAATACAATACAATACAATGCAATGCAATGCAATGCAATGCAATACAGTACAGTACAATGCAATACAGCGCAGTGCAGTGCAGTGCAGTGCAGTGCAGTGCAGTGCAGTGCAGTGCAGTGCAGTGCAGTGCAGTGCAGTGCAGTGCAGTGCAGTGCAGTGCAGTGCAGTGCAGTGCAGTGCAGTGCAGTGCAGTGCAGTGCAGTGCAATGCAATGCAATGCAATGCAATACAATACTTCATATAGTATTTAAACACGTAACACTGAGGAGCTTACAGAAACTCGTTAAAACGCGTACGTGTGCAATAAACTATATACAATATAAAACTATAATACTATGTAAAACTATAAATAATGTCGTTACCTGATTCATCAATATTATTGTCCATAAATTCTTGGTCAAAACTGTGTTCGTTCTCTCCCTGAAACAACATTAATACTAATACATGAGATAGGTAGATAGATAGATCATTTATTTAAAAAAGTTACATAAATAGCAGTAATGACTGAATTGCGTAACTATTTACAAAAGGAATAAGGAATATATATATAAAATGTATAAATACTAAAATTACGTAATTACAATTAAACTAATAATATATAACAATCCCAAAATATTGTAAAATTGTTATTTGTCGTACTCGCGGCTGCTACGGATAATAAAGGAGTTCCCAAACCTATTAGTTTTGTAGGGGGGAATGTAAAAAGTTATCTTCTTTCTTAAGCTATACGAGTCGGTGTTCGTTTGTGGAAGTAAAGTGAACAGATTATTAGTGTTATTATCAATAACTGCATATTAAAAAAAGTTATTTGTTAACTTCTCGTGATGGTCTTTGACTCTGTTGATGTCTGCCAGTAATAGGGCTTCCTCGTATGAACAATCGGGATAAACGCACGCCAAAGCTCTTTTTTGGATTATTTATAAGTCCGCTTGGAGGTACATTGGTAGAGAATAGTGATATACAGGGCAGGCATAGTCCAGGCCCGTAGCCAGGGGGGTGCACGGGGTGCGTTCGCACCCCCCCCCCTACAGACCCCAAAGGTCCACATTTTTTTGGGAAAGGTCCACTATTCACTGGCAAACTAAAACCGACTGCACTCTCTTTCCACCGTGAACGAACCGCGCGCCAAACTTGTCCATGCACATCCATTATAACTTTGAATAACTAGAAGAGGTGGTAAATCTGTTTGCCACCAAACACCCACGGAGGCTGGATCAGAGGCAACCCAATACGTTTGTAAGGGAATGTATGGGGATTTAAAATATGCCGTATTTTATTTGGAAATAATTAATAAAAGTTTGTCAACTTTACCTAATGTGTCATTCTGTTAAATAAATCCCTATTAAAATTCCCCCTAAACTGCACACAAGAGTCAAAAATCAACAGAATGATACAACACAGGTAAAGTTGACAAACTTTAATTAAATATTTCCAATAAAAAATACGGCATATTTTAAATCCCCATACATTTCCTTACAAACGTATTGAGCTTGGGTTGTTTGTGATTAAATGGGACTGACTGGGAATGGCCATTTTTTACACTGGGAAAATGGATTGTACCACTGGGACTGGGATTTTGCTAATGGGACTGGGAATTTCAAAACCACTTTGGGAATGGGAAAGCGTATTGCAAAACAGCATATTATTATAAGCCTTATACATTTTTCAATATGCATTGGTTTGCCGAGACAGTGTAGGAAGTAATTAGCAATACGCGTAAATCACAAATAGCTCTTGGAGAACGCTGGAGATAGCATTTCCGAGCCGGCTCTAGATTTCAAAAATTTAGCGGCTTGCGCCTACGGCGCTCGCTAAACGTCTCCCACCACTTATTTTCCATTTCCTACGGCCCTGCAACGATATTATCCTTGCTGTGATAGGAGACGAGGATGAAGCTGCACATACAACCACAACACGCTCGGGAAGAATCATATAAAAGAGCGGAAATTGATTTTTTTTTGCAACCATTTATTATTCCACAAAATTCAGGTCAAATAGAGCAACCAAGAGAACGGTTTTTAATACGTTTCAAAGCAAGGAAGTCTTCAAAAAGCACACTTAGAAATGCAAACATAGTGAAATAATCATTTACAATTGCCATAAAGTATGAGATCAGGAAATTGTTAGATGAATTATCTAATAGAGTGGTCGCTAGAAGCGAGTCCACGATACTGGGATTTTCTTGAATTCATGTCAATGTGACTGGGATTTTTTTTTTAATCGACTGGGAAATGGGATTTGTAGGCTCCCTTCAGGACCCTCTATGGATTGCTGCTATCCTAAGTGCATTTTGATAGTTTGGTCCACTTTGGCCTGGGGAGCACCTCCCCACAAAAAATCATGGCTACGGGCATGCGGGTCGGCAAGTCCCTTAGAGGAAGTACTTCGAGACCATTTGCAGTCAGACCATACAAAAACCCTGTCATCTGCCCGGTTAAAAACCTACAATTCTACAAGGAACTCTGCAAGGCGATGGGGATCGATTTGGGCCAGAGTTTTCTCTTTCGGACAACCACGAGTAAGAATTTGGTGTCCAACTCCCCATTTTTGGCGTCAGCTGCCCTAGCCAGGCTGGTTGTATATCTGAAGTCCCTAGACATTCATGAGAATGAGACTGTCAATGGTTTTCGAGGTGGTGCAGCAATTCTCATCAGTCTCCTCGGCGCCTCAAAGACAGACATCGCGGGACACATTGGGTGGTGCTCGACCGACATGGTAGATCATTACACGCAAGTTGATAAAGTTCTTTCAGCGGCTCAAACAGGGGACACATCTGAAAAACTGAGTGTTAGCGCTCTACCCCAGGGAGGTAATAATAATAATAATAATAATAGATTTAGATTTAGATTTAGAATATCCGCTGAGGTTTTGGGAACTCAGTTTCGAAACCTAAACAATGTAGTCGATTTTCAGCCTTTCTTTCCATCTTAGGGTGCGTTCGATTGACCCTATTCCAGAATAGGAATACACGGAATAAACACTTGGATGCTTTTATTTCAGCACATTTAAAATTCCAAACTGTTCTTTGTAACTTTATTATGATACAACAACGAATCGTTTTATTTTACAGTGGAAAGTAGCTGCGTGACAGCGAATTAGGGATGTTAGTCTGTGTATTCCTATTCTGGAATACGGTCAATCTAACGCACCCTTAGTTAGTAGTTTTGGGAGGGGGTTGAGTTTTTGGGGCGGGGTTTGAGTTACGGGTAAAATTAGGTTAGGGGTGCGGGTCTGGGATTATCATGTTTATGAGTTAGGTCTTTGGGGCTCAGCCCCCGCGGTAGGACTCGCATTCCCATAACTTTCCTTGTCTGTATGCCTATGGGAGCAGGATGCAGTTGGAATAGATTACTATGGGAGCAGGATGCAGTTGGAATAGATTACTAATATAATGACGCTGCTCTGTTTTATCGATTAAACATATCTGATAATCGACAAAGCCTGATAAACTAGAGACTTCCCACAACCAGTTGGCAAATTTAGAAATATTATCTCTCGTATTGACTCCACTTGAAAGTCGTTCATTGTCTCGATTTTAAAAACTTTGTGAAACATCTTTCACCTTTATTGATACGCCATTTTGAATTCTACTGTGACTGACCAATCAGAAGCAACTTTCCAGAATATGAAAAGTTGCTTTTGATTGGTTCACTCACACAATAGATTATGTATATTGGAAACCAATTATATTATTCAGCATCAGGCTAATCAGTAGAACTTGACAACAATATCCGGCCTGTTTCTCTTATATATATATACCTCCATTGCTAAAACATTGTAATTACTGCCCAAACGTCTTTGTACTGAGATGGTTGACTTTGTAATGCTTTCTCTTATTATCATGTGCATGCAGTTCATAGATTATATAAATGTCATCGATAGCTATAGTGTAGTGGTAGTGGTGTATAGTATGTCACAAAAGACAACACAATAACACGCTTGGTATGCTTTGAATATCTTTACTATTATTGTTATTACTTTACAACAGAAGAAGACTGGTTATATCGTTCGGCATCGTCGTGAAGGTCTGAAAATGAAATCATAGACACACTGAGTCGCTAACGATTTTAAGAAGCTTGTGATAATAAGTAAATAAAACAAACGTTTGTTGAGGTCGCACGAGGAGCAACTTTAGAATACCCCTCCACAATATAAAACTAGTAACGGCACCCTTTCGAAGACGGTGCAGAATTCAATAAGTTCATTTGAGGGCTGAATTCAGTCTTGGATCTGAGTTCAAGCAGACGTAAGTGGCAGCACGTGATCAATAACGACCTTGTAACAGCTTCTATCAAGAGTAGTCACACATTCTCAACACAATTATTATGTCTACTTACAAATTCCACAACGAGGTAGACTTAGTCAGTTCGCTGAAAATAAAAGAAATATCAAATAATTATTAATTTTATGAGTTTCTTTTTGTACACTTATGTGTGCAGTCATAAATACTACTTTTACACGCTGTTTCACTAGTGCTACGCGGTCTCCTTTTTACCCACGACTACCAGTCTGACCATAGTTAGTAGAGGGAATGGTTAGGAAGCCTTTTGTTATATTTCTTTGTTCTAGTCCTAATGTCATTATGATGTTGAACGGGTCCTGACCGTGCACAATGTTTGTTCAAATTCATTAGAAAATGGCTAAACGACTGAACCCAAATGTTCTCTATTGGATTACTTATTTAAATATTCTAATATTTTTAATTTTAATTGGAATATATCGAACAAGCAGCCAAAAGAAACGTTTGGGTTCAGTTGCTCAACCATAGCAAATTAAGGCAAAACAATGACAAAACAAAATATTTGTGCACGGTCACGGTTGAAAAAAACGAACAAAAACATATAACAAAAGGTTTCCCAACCAGTCCCCTCTACTAACTATGGTCTGACATTGTAGCTTAATTGGTAAGAGCATCGGGGATCAGTTCCGAGGGAAGCGGATTCGACTGACGACCGGCCTTCCTTCGGTGTGATTTTCTTTCTCTTTCTCCTTTCTCTCAGACGTCGTAAGAAGAACTTTGACTTCCCCTTAAATTCACTTTCCTTTCCTTTATTTTAAACGTTTATACCCATTCTACGAAAATTGGGTCCAAAAGGTTATTTCGATGTATCTTGCGTTCAGTGGCCGCATGACCACAATCGCTCTTCTCTAGTCTTATGTCGTGTTTACACTTGAGCGCTCTACCAAGGTACCAATCAGAAAACTATTGTTTGTTGAGCGGTGACCGCTCAACAAACAATAGTTTTCTGATTTGTACCTTGGTAGAGCGCTCAAGTATAAACACGGCATTATTTTAGTAGAATAGATAGTTATTTTATCAAACCAAGCGCTACATGCATGTGATCCCTTTATTAATATCTAGCGGGAGCCTTCAAAATGCAAGAGTTAATTACCGAGAACGGAGGCAATAAGCTATATACATCCCGCGCGCCGAGGACCGTAGACCCGAGGGATGTGTATGGCTTATTGCCGACCTTCGAGGTGATTAAGTATTTTATTTATCAATGAATTGAGAAGGTTTTCTAAGTTATGACTTTAAGAAATACATTTACACCAACAGGAGGGACTTGTGTGTGCGCATGCGTCGCCACAGTCAGATGAATACAATATGTACTCGAGACAAGTTGTTTGGTTCCAATGTTTACAGTTTTTGCGGACGTATTACGAGAATTGTATGTACTGAACACGCAGAAATGAATTCTTAATGCTATCTTTGTGCCTAAAAGTTATTTCATTGATCGAAATATTAGAATATTATACCTTCATTTGATATCAAATTCCTGTTCTTTTGCTGTGCTAAATACTCTATTTTGGACAACATGGCGGCCAGCTACAATTCGTTGCATTTCTTGTTGAGACATTTCTGAATATTTCTTAGAATCCCATAGCTCATATGAAACTCGCGCGCTGATTGGCTGAGAAGCAAACCGGATGAGAGGGTATTCAGCGTGGAATTGGGTGCTTTGCAAACCGGATGCAATGGGTATTTAGCGTGGAATTGCGAGATGAAAGCGAGGCTGTGGCTAAGATACGATATACGCGTACAAAGGATGGATTGAGAGTTGAGGTCAAATCAATATTTTAGCTTTGTTTGCTCTCATTTTTCATTTGTAAAATTCATTTTCATCGAAGTGAAATTAATGTCACAAACACAGAGTACTGAAAAATCTTTACGCTTTTTCAGTTGTACTTCAAGTGTCTTCTCAATTTAAGCTTAAATATAAACTGAACACGAAAGCAAAGCAAATCGTTTTGAATCTGGCTTTAGCATCTCTAGCACTAAGTATAATCGATGTAAAGAAATATATTAAAGCGAGATTAGAATCGATGTTTGAAAGAGAGACCACGAAGTACAACGACAGCAAATCATGGCGAACGACATTTTCAGACCGGCATAAAGCAACCACAATCTAATAGATTAAGCCAACAGATAAACAACAAAATCAGTCCAATTTAATTCAGCATTTACACCTAGCAAAATCTGTACCTGTAATCATACAAAACTGCAAATTTATCCCGTGTTCAAGTTGTGTTCTCTTTGCTTGTCAGTCGATCGGCTGCCTTTTACTTTGAGCCTTGTGTACTTGTTTTGTACACGTCATGTAGCTTCACTCACTGAATCAGAGCTATCGCCTCTGCATCTTTATCAATAAATATGGCTTTGAAAGAACTATTTTGCCTGAGAATCTTCAGCATTCAGTAAGGTAGTTAACAAATCCATCAACAATGTCCTGTGAAATGTTGAAGTTCACTATATTCAACTTCTCATGCAAGCGGCACTCAGTTCTCTGATCGGATTGAAAGCAACAAGAAACGGTCAGTTGAGAAAATTTGAACGATTTATATAAGTCTTATGAGGATAGAATAAGTCCGTATTTTCGTGTATTTCCAATTAACTTCTTTGTTAACTGAATAACATCAGAAAAGCATACTTACAGGTTTGACAAGACTGATTCATTGATTGTGAAAACTTGAACTGAACTTCGAGCCTGTCACTGATCACTTTTAGTCTTTTTGGTTGTAAGTTTTCGTTAACTATGAACTGGTTATCCATATCTAAATCTATGGCTGTGTTTCTGTTGTAGATTGACCCTAAATCTAGACGTTAAAACGACTAAAGAAAACAACTTTTGTCTTCAAGTTCAAGCAGATAAACTGATTTTAGTATTCAATTTTGCTTGATTCCTATTGGCTAGCGTAGCGAAAGACTGAACACTGCACTGGCTTTCTTAGCGACGCGCGATATAGCGACTCAAGATTGTCTAAAAACTATATATTTTTCAAAACAAAGAGAACGCTATGGGATTCAAGGAAAATTCATTGGCTCGACGTGAATTCAACGAGCTCTTTCCAGCTATGATAATCATTTTTTGTCCAATGAGTTTTGAAATGATAAATGATAAACCCTCATTCTCTATACTGCAATGTTAACGAGCTTCATCAAAAGTGGTAAAACAATTTTTTGTACAGCAGATTCCATCAGATAGCTATGTAGTATGGGTTCGATTCCAGGTTCTAACTAAGTACATTTATCAAAATATTGTTTTCTACATAAAAAGTTGTAGTAGAAAAGTTTAATACCCACGTATAGATGACCGAGGGAAGAATAGAACGAGGTTAATAACTAGATATAGCCCGGGTTAATATCTGTATATTACCCTTGAATTCCGTTAGTTTGAGAAACACATGCAGGCCCATTCTACCTAGCCATTGATCACAACAGGCGAAAAGACGGTGATGTGTGGTTCAAAGCACAACCGATGGGTGTCAATAAAATCAACACAATGATGAAGTCCATTGTTGCTGGAACAAGCCTTGAAGAAAGTTCAAACTGAGAAGTTTACAAATCACAGTGCTCGAAAAACACTCGTGAAAAAGTTAAAGAAAGACAAAGTTGAGCGGTCGTCAATTGCAAAAGTCACTGGCCATCGAAATATTCAATCCCTCGACGACTACGACGAAGATGAACAGAACCAGCTCTCCTTAGAGATTTCTCGGAGAAACAACCAACCCAATACGTTGTCAAATAGCCTTGCTCAGGTAAACAGTACTGAGACAACGTCACACACACAATCTGTTCAACAGTTTGCAGCTCTGCAGTCCAACCAGCAACTAAACAGGCCTAGCAGTTCTCTGTAACCAAGCACATCTTATTCCAACCAGCCACAAATGTCGCATACTGCTCAAGGATGTCAATTCGACATTGCTGAGTAATCAGAGCCAGGAGCAGATGGTTGTGAATCACAACACGTTTCACAACTGTCAAGTCTCGTTCACTGAACACCGTACCAAATTCACCAGCTGTTCGTTCATCTCAAGACAACGAGCTACCAAGTTGGAATGTTGAACAAATTAAAGCTTCACTGAGCCTTTCGTGACTTTGTTTGACTTGAATTGTTTGCACTGATAAAATAAATATAAATAAATAAATAACTGTTTATTTAAGTGTCCAATGTGTTCTAGCGCTTGCGCACTGATTGGGAGACACTGTACTCTCCCACACACTACCCGCTACCTCATTCACACACACTATCGCTACATTCTAATATTCTATACATACAACTTTCAGCTCACTAGTTCGTTTTTAAGTATATTTAGCATAATATATATTTATATATATCAAGAGAAAATGAGGTAAGAGAAGGAATCCCTGGTATTGGGCTCTTGACCCATCATGTGCCCCGTTAAAGTTATATTTTTAGAATCAATCTATCTTTAGAACGGAACGTGATTGGTCAGATCATATAAGGCGAGGTCGCGCAGGCCGTTACGCACGGCTTTGATATGAAAAGTCAAAATTGAACGAAGTGAGCGAAGAAACTCTTCTCAACTTTCTCGAACATTTTACACATTTTTACTTCGAAAACTCAATAAAGGATTTTACCAAATTATCCTTTTGGGATTTGGCTGAAATTATTGTGAATTTGGGACACTTGAGACGATTCTAAATAGAGGAAAACAGCTTCAGTTTGCCATGTCCTTCGACAGAGAAAACCGATATTAAAAAGTGCAAGAAGTCGAGTTTTGTTGTAGCCGGCGTCTTGTAGGACTGCAGATGGTTGAATTAAATTTCCATGTCCACAATGTGGCTGGTGCTTCAAGGTTTTGGTGATGTTGGCTCTTGTAAAGTTTCCTTCGTGTTTTCCAACCTGAGAATAACGCTTGGACTTCGTAATTGTTGAATACAAGTGCCGGTAAGACCACTTTAACTTTAGAGTTTGTTTTCGTGATTGCTTTGACTTTGATCGTAATTGTGTAGTTTATATTTGTAGCACCTTAATTTTGCTCAATTCGCCTGAGTATTCGTAAAATCCTTCAATGAGTCTTTTATACCCCGTTCACACCAAGGCTTAATAAACGGGTTTAGGAAATTATCTACAAACGCCATGCAACCTTTGGCACAAAACTGCTGGTAAACTGTCCTTTCTGTTGCACAGTAGAAATTCCAGGTAGTTTGATTCTTGTGAAATCAAATGCCCTCGAATTAGAGAAGCGAGAATAAACTCAGTTTAACTAAATAAGGTTTGGTGTGAACGGGGTATTAGAGAATTTAAAAATTGTGGCCTTTTCTCAGAGAGTTGACGATATTGTTTCGCTCAGTTTTGTATTTGTATTCAGTGCAGACTTTGCATGTAAACATCATAGAAATCGTGCGACCACTGCTTTGTTATCTTGGAGCAGAAGCTGTGTAGTCTTTTGCTTTTCTTTTTAATGGCAAAAAAATAAAACGTTTTTGAAAGGAAAAACCAAGGTAAGGTTGTCAATGAGTATTTTAAAATTCTACAAGTCAAGAGTGGTTGCGCGTGCATGGTAACTAAAGCTAAAAATAGCTTCGATCTAAAAATAGAATTAACGGGGCACATGATGGGGTACCAGGGATTCCTTCTCTTACCTCATTTTCTCTTGTATATATATATATATTTTTTTTTTTTGTTTTGATTATTCATTTCTTTTGTTTCACCTGGGCGCACTTAATGTAGAGCCTAGCTCTGTTGTGTGACGCTCACCATACATCTTATAATTATCTTATTTACAAATTTTTTCCCCTCCTGTTATTTTGTATGGTGGAAGTTTTTGTAAATAAATTAAGCTTTTCAAAGCTTTTTATAACTTTTTAAACTTCACAGAAAACACATTGTAAAAGTCTTTTTGTCGAAAACGAAACTGTGCTTCTTTGATTTACAGCTAATTTACGTCACGCGTGACCAGTAATTCGAACATTTGAATTCAACATTTCAAATAACGGTTTGAACATTTCAAAATCCAACGGAATCTTCTACAGACCACTAAATATTTTCTCAAAAACGTTCATAACCGATTTGTGCCAGCTAAGCCTACATACTCTGCAATCACAACAGCCTCAGTAAATCGGATATCTGATACTTTTTTCTTGGAGATTTGATTTTTCTGTCTGAATGTTCGAGACTCGAGTCTAGGCTTCAAAACTCCATTTGAATGTTCCGATTTACTGATCACGCGTGACGTGCTGTTAGTTAGTATTATGGTACCGTTGTTTACAGTGACAGCCAATAAAAACATTCGCACGCCTTGTCTCATGAATAATTATATATCATGAATATTATAAGGTTTGTGTATAGTGCGAGGTTTGCTCGAAATGTTTGAACTGTATTATTAATAAGAAATCATATGGTTTGTCTCGTGTATGGGCTCGTGCAATTTTGAACTCTTTGAAAACCTACTCTCGTTCAAATTTATTCCAAATTGCACTCGAAATCATATGATTTCCTATACTAATTTGCACTGTGATAGCGCAAATTACCTTTCAACTGAACTGCTCTTAGCCTATCAGAATTGTATTGAAGTCGATGGTCACGAACGAGAGAGTACAATTAAGATTACTAGTTTAATGTCCGCCATCTTGGTTCTGTCCTACCTGAGCCGGCTGACAGCTCAGCGGTTGATACATTGTAACAAGAATCGTACATTGTTTTCATGAATCATATCAAAATCATTGTAACATAAACCTCTATTAAATTAGTTTCCACGCCCCCTCTCTGACATGATATAAACAAAGTCAAAATCGCGTAAAAATTGCAACATTTTGTGATTTTACTCGAAATATTCGTAAATGACAACAGTTTTACTTGTGAATTCACAATATATATTATCTTAGCTGTAATATAAGATAGTTTTGAAAGTAACAGCTTTAAAATTTAATGGGGCAAAATAGATTTTGAAGAGCTCGGTTGTAGTGATTTTCACAAGCGAGCGTGACCTTGTTGTCACGGTCAGATGAGATAACTGTGTTTTTTCCTTCACTCGTTCACTAACAATGAACGAGAAATTTAAATACTGCACGAGGCGTAGCAGGTAAATCCCGATTACCCACTAGCTCGAGTGCGTTAACCTCTAATTAAACTCTAATACCGGTATGCCTCCAAATACATTTTACCGTGAAATCGGATTCAGCGATAAATTTCCTTTATTTTGGTATAAGATTCACGTATATTACGATTAATTTCAATGGGGAAAACTTCCAAAGATTACAGGTCTTTCCCTGAATTGTTGATCGTCTTTTGTGGGTCGTTGGAGGCATATTTGGAGAAGAGTTTGATGGCTGAAATGGAGATTCTTCGAGCAATACACGTACGATTGCTCTCTACTCGTCGAAGCGATCGCTGTGACCAACGAAGTGAAGTTTTACTCGATTGCCGGCTTTATCCACTACTGTGCGAGATACTGTACGCTAGCTAGAGCAATTATTCAAGCAATGAGTTTGATACGGTTTGATTGACTGTTCACTTCTAGTGAAAACCAAATCAATGTCCGCGGATTCCATTTAACTTTCGTTACCAAAATGAAAGATATATCGTTAGGTTTGTATAGAAACACCTAAAAGTGATGTTACGATATTGTGTATACATACCTGATGCTTCCTTCAAGAAAACAATTCACGTACAGTTAATATTTGACGTTACATATGGGGTAATCGTCGTTTTCTCTTTCAAATTTGAAATAAAAAGAAATGAATGAAACACTTACCCTTCTGAGCCTCCAGTAGTGACGACCGTCGCTGCCAAATAGTTGACCAACAGGATACTTTTGATTGGTCCTTTTTATAATCTTCGGCTCTATGTTACACCATTTATCCTTCTTGTCACATCCCCATTTGCTTCGAATCCTGTTTTTCGATATATGTTTTTCAATCCCTGTAGTTTCAATGTGTTTTTACCTGCATTTGATTTTCTTAATTTTGAATTAAGCTCATAATAAGAGTATCTTTTCTAACAAATATATGTTGAAATCATTGACTGCACGCACTGGTTATACGTTTAGGAAAAAAAAACCACAATGCTTCAACACGCAGTCCAATCAGCATCACTTACATCACCTAGACCCATCAGCCAATGAGAAATCTCCAGCTAATCAGGGAACGAGAAAAAAAAGCCATTTGATTGGCTTTCCTGGCCAAAACGTACCCTGCGAGCAGAGGTTTTTTTCTACTCGCCCAGGAGAGCGACGAGAAAACAAACCTCTGCCGGCACCCGCGACTATTTCTCTTGAGCATGCGTGAACGTGACGTAACAAGACAGGTAGCCAAAGCAGTATACTTTTAAAATTGTCTCAAAATGTAAAATTTGCTCAATAAACTGACATTGACACATTTATTTACATTTATTTTGTGGTCTTTTGAAGTTCCGGAGCCATTTTGTGGTATTTTTAGCCATCTGAATCCTCCCCGTGAAAAATGACCGAAGGCAGGAAACTTTCATGGCGAGTGCCTCTCACTCAAATGCTTTCAACTCCGTAGAAAATTCACCCGAAGACCTATCATCCCGAAAGCCATTTAGATCGATAACTTTGCTTTCCATCCATACCTAATTTGTCGAGAGTTAGTCTCGATTCGAGCGAGAAATTCACGCATTACCAGAAATTACGGACATTTTACTCCCGCGATATTATGACCAGCGGCCTACTGGCAGTCCGAAATTCTCCTCGAATTTATATCAAAATAAATCAATTCATCAAAACCAAACTACTCTAAGTTTGTTTAGAAATACCAAGCGTTTGTGTTGTGGTTGATAGATTTAATATTGAAGAGCTTGCTTACGCTCGGCACAGAGTACGAACGACTCACTCTTGACACTTCGAAATTTTAAAAAGAACACAGGAAGCCCAATCCATGAACTATGAGTTTGAATTTCCCGCTTTTAGGAGCCTTCACCTTCTTTGAACAGCAATATCACACATAAAACTACCAGGCTACTAAGTTCTTGTAAAATGTCGGAATCAAACGGCGAAAATTGCTATATTTTGGGTGATTTCTTGGTGATTTCAGGACATTCAACAGCTCAGATGTTTGCTCAAGGCCTCCGAGAAATAGTGCTTTTTCACTTGTGGTTTGCGGCCTTTTGTATCATCGAAATCATATCATTTTGACGGATTTAGACTTACTGTGAGTTGAGGCAATGTTGGAGATGTCGGCACCGATGGATCCATGCAATCATCGAAAGTTTAAAGCTCGGAAAGTAATGCAGGTAACACTTTTTTTGCTCGATTAAGGGGCATGTATTGTCAATATTCGTTGTTGTTTTGGATCCATTTTGCGTCCAGTGCAATGAATTAAACGATGCAAAAATGTTCACAGAATATGTTATAAAGACTATATTTTACGTCTGGAAGTCGGCACCTAAAATTCAAAGCTGTATAAATGTCAAAATTTCAAATTACATTTGAAGTCCCATACATTTCTTTGTGTTGTTGAGCGGCCATTTTGAAATGTCGATCGTACTGAAAACTAATACCGTGACGTCAGATGTCCGTAATTTCTGGTAATGATAATCCAACAAAATATCTACCCAAATCGCCTTCAAGAAATAAACGGTACGTGACTCTCGCCTGTCATGTGCAAGATGACGTATGTGTCAAAAACCAGTTTTAACTGGTTTTTAATCCGATAACCCATATTTTTTTACATCCCGAAATGTGGATGTAAATAATCGGGTGCCGGCAGAGGTTTGTTTTCTCGTCGCTCTCCTGGGCGAGTAGAAAAAAACCTCTGCTCGCAGGGTAGGCCAAAACGATGATGATCGATATTGACGTGTATTCATAATATGGCTATGTTAGTTCCTAGCTATGGTAGTTCAGGCTTCGCCTCGTAGTTTTAAACCAGATAAAACACTCCTGCTCGTTTATTAAAAGGTACGTTTAGTTCATTGATTGTCACCAAAACGGCCATATTCATTGTGACGTCACGCTTTCATTCACAATATAAAGGCACATTAAAGATAATTAAAAGTTTATTATTAGTATCACGTCGGACAAAAAAGGACCCGAAATCGGCATCAGTCATTAAACTTCTACAGTTTTAATCCAATCAAAATGAAACTTGGCAACATGACAGTACATGGCAAGGCAACAAATCGAATCTTTTTTTGTTTTTCAATTTTAATGTTTTTGGCGGGAAAATGACGTCATGAACAAACCCACAAATTTTGACATTCACAACTATACTAATTTGATCACCGCGTTCGAAAGAACATGTAAAATGAGAGATACAAGAAACAATATCTCAGTTATCGCTATTCTATCCAAATATTTGAATTTTTGAAATTTCAAAAATCCGCCATGTTGTGCTATTTTTAGTAACAAAATGGCGGAAATTGACATTTCAAACATTCAAATATCGGAGCAGGGTTATGAGCATGACCCTCGTGCTAGGAACCAATCATAACGGAGGAAATTTAATAACCGAGGTCGTCGAGTATTTGATAATATAGAATATATACCTACCTTCTAAATTGATAGCCGTTGATTTCCCACAAGATTGGGTCACCCTTGTCGATGGTAACATAAATATTGGAGCCAATTACATCCCATGACAACATCCATCCACACCGGGCGTCTTTGCGATCACAATCTTTCTTGTTGACAATGCTGAACATGTGATTCCCGTGCGGTACGAGTTTCCAATAACAATTGTTGTTGTTTTTATTCGTCAACGTAGTATAGGGACGTGCGTCGTTCAAATTCAAATATCGAAAATCAATCGACCAAACAAAGTCTTGTCCGTTACTATAAATAAGACAAAAATATCCGGCCATAGACCGATCATATTTTCCCAAATTTAACACAGCAGTAGCATAGGAGTCCGTTACGACACTGATATCTGGGTCAAAATATGGCATTATAAAGTTACCAAAATCGATAGTGTATAATGGCTGCAGAAAAACTCTTAGCGCATCGCGCATACTCTTTCTTATGCCTACTAGCCCCTTTGCATCTCTCTTCATAGATGCAGGTGATATGGATATTATATGCGTGAACATCATATCCTTCAGGACGTGAAGTTGTACATAAAGCTCAGTATATTTTATGCACTTTTGGGCATCATGCCAATCATTTTTCTTGAACAGCCTCTCGATCACCTTGGCTAACTCTCCCATAAACTTCAATCCATAAGTCATAGGGATTCGATTCGCGAGCATTAAAGCATTAGTTTCGCTCAATGGTTTGTCTATATCTGAATACGCCTCCAGGTAAGCATTAGCATGCTGAAAAGCTGACACCAAACCAGCAGCTTTGTCAGTGAGGGTCTCCTCTCGGTATTTTTCTAAAGTCTTTTCAACTTGCTCCCTAACGATTTCAGCCATACTTTTAGGCTTTGAGCCTTTACCAAACAAAGAAAGTAAAGAAGAAACAAAACCTAAACCTAAACTAACCAACTGACCAGTTGGACCAAGATAGGAAGAGATACCCCCGATAATGTTGACCGCCCCCTCTACCGCCCCTATTGGATCACTTCCAGCATTGCAAAACTTTTCCAGATTGGACGCTGCAACCTCAAGCATGCCTGTAATGCTTATCTTGTCATCGTCCGACAAGGATGCCCACTTCGCTGTGAGACCTGTAATTATTCCTTTAACACCCTTTGCAAGGGGACCTTTAAATCCAGAAAGTGCCCTTACAGTGGTTGCTATCGACGCGGTTGGAGGATCTGCAAAAGTACTAGTTTAAGTTAACAATATCGTGAGCAGAGTGTTAGCCAATCGTAGTTCTTCTTGTTTGTTGCTACATCAGTACTTAAGGTGATTCCCTTGAAATAGAAGCAAATCCTAGAATTTTCTATAACTTGGCATGGTGATACATTACGGTATGGAGTTTCAAAAAATGCACTATAAACAGGGGGTCACCGCGCTCATTTTTGCGCTACACTGCTTTGAAATTATGGTATTTTAGGTCTTTCAGTCGAGTCTCGCGTGACATCGGGATCGGGTAAATAATTTTCCACAACTTAAAAGACAAACTATTAATAATGAACTAAAGTGGTTGCTATAGCTTTTGTATCTCTAGCCTACCGTCTCATAGTAAGAAAATGCTCGGATTTTGCATAGTTGTCGAAAAATAGAACAAAAAACACAGATGTTCGAACCACCGAGAGGGTCTAAAAATCGATACTCCGTATGGATTCATTCAATTTTTTTGATGTTTGAAATCCTAACTTTTTTTAATACTTTGCTATTTACTAGAGAACTATAGTGTGATGAAAGTTATTGAATAAAAAATGGGGGTCACCGTGCTCGTTTTCGATTTATTTTGAGAAAACTTCAGTTACACTTGAAATATTTAACGATTTCCAATGGTCTCCAATGTGCGCGAGCTCGATGGCGTAAGTTAGCGCGCGCTCGTCAACTAAAATTTTATTCAGAATCGTGCGCAGTAGAGCGTGCGCAATGCAATTCAAGGGAATCACCTTAACACCTTGCCGATTATATTTCAAGTGGCCAGAGAAAATAGTATTATAACAGTTTGAATTGACAAGATTGTACAGTTAATTATATCCATTTTGAAATCACTGGCATTTCCTGTAATCCGATTGGTTAGATTAGAAATGGTGCGATTTACTCCTGCCCAAAACAACACCGGCTGTACGTTCAATTACTACTCAGAAGCACCGGTAAAAAAGTTTGTCGGGCTTTTGTCTGTGATTCTGACAACGAGAAATAAAAAAAAGGAAGTTTGTACCAAGTGTCAGTGAGTAGATTGTTCAACTAACTTTGCATGTACTCAATCGTTCATTGCGGACTAATCGTTACGTGACATTTTGCTATGAATATTAAAATCGTTGTTCATGTTGTCCGGTATGGAAAATGTGTAAATTTCAAAATGGATATAATTAAGTGGTAATTGAACTGAGTGGAGTGCAATTTTGGTCTGAAATCAAACTTGCAATTACAAAATCGCATTCCCGCTACGCGGTCGTGCGATTTTGTAATCGCGCGTTTGATTTCAGACCAAATTGCACTCCACTCAGTTCAATTACCATTATGAATCGTCCTACAAGTAGACATAAACTGTATGGTAATTGTCGGCTTTCAATGACAAAAGTAACTTTATATATTCTGAATCAGCTTACTCTAGCGCCCCTATCATATTAACTGTATCTTAATTGAGCGCGATGTCTGTACAGATACATTTTTATTCCACTCGTGTGTCATGTCATTTTACCATATAAGGGCAAGAGAACATCAAAAACTTCAGGAGACAAATAAACAAAATCAATTATGGAATAATAAACCCCTTATTCTTCGTGTGCAACCAAAGTTCGAAATATGATTTCCTTTGCCAAATAGAATAAAATGCTTGTGAGCTTGTAGAGGTATCAAAATAACACCTCTGGGCCAAATATTGGAGCACTAGAGCATTTCTTTACCGAGCTATGGGCGAACGAAGTTTCCAAATATTTGGTGTAAATGTATGGCGGTGCCATGTTGAATGATAAGCTGTTGTCATCCAACATGGCGGCCAAGATTTCAAAAATTAAATTCAAGCTTAAAGTTAATAAACATCACTTATTTTCACTTTAAATAGAACTTCTAAACATGTAGAAAACTAAAAACATTTAATTTGGTACAAATTTGTTGTTTTAATTTCCACGACTTTTCAGAGAGGTGGCTAGCAACCGACTAGCTTTTGGTAAAAGTTGCGTGAGACAATTCAAACTTCGAAAACTCGGACACAAAACATCGAGCCCATCTGAAAATTTCTACAATAATTCATATCACAATTCTCTAAAACACTGCAAAGAATCAAGTTGATAGGATTCGATCATAATTTTTGTGGTATGTGACGTCACTTGCATACGAATAATTTGATGGTTTGGCAGACAATACTTGCGGACATTTTACTCATTGCTCCTATTTTTCCTCGCCGGCCTATGGGCTTAGAAAAATACTACGCAACTAGCTCGTAAAATATCCGCGCGTATTATCTGTCAAACCATCAAATAAGCTGTATATATCCGACCTAAAATATAGTCATTCGAGAAAAAATATAGTATTTGGAGAAAAGGTCGTGTAACTTGTCGTAAACTGAAATGTGAAATAACGTTAGAGAATTATTATTATTATAATCATATACATGAAAAATATACTCGATTCTGATTGGCTTAGAGTAGTGCAGTTGAAAAGTAATTTGCACTGCAGTACAAATTACCTTTAATATGCACTGCAGTGCAAATTACTTTTTTTTCATGAATATTATTAATTGGTAATCATACGATTTCTCGTTCAATTTGGAATAATTTGCACTCGTGTGTTTTTCAAAGAGCTCAAATTGCACTCGCCCTACGGGCTCATGCAATTTTGATACTCTTTGAAAAACACACTCGTGCAAATTATTTCCAAATTGAACTCGAAACCATATGATTACCTCTACTTATTATTATTATTATTATTATTATTATTATTATTATTATTATTATTATTATTATTATTATTATTATTATTATTATTATTATTATTATTATTATTATTATTATTATTATTATTATTATTATTATTATTATTATTATTATTATTATTATTCTTTTGAATTATATTCAAAATATACAAAGACTGAAAACAATGAAGGAAAATGAATGGAATTCAAAAGAATAAATTTGACGTCAAGCGCGGAAAATCATGCATTGTGGGATTTATTAAAAGGGTCTATATATTAGAAGAAATACATGATGTTTTCACATTTCGCATCTCATTAGATAATTCGGGTCCCATTAGATATATATGTTGTTGCCTATAAGTAGTCAGTCAGTCAGTCAGTCAGTCAGTCAGTCAGTCAGTCAGTCAGTCAGTCAGTCAGTCAGTCAGTCAGTCAGTCAGTCAGTCAGTCAGTCAGTCAGTCAGTCAGTCAGTCAGTCAGTCAGTCAGTCAGTCAGTCAGTCAGTCAGTCAGTCAGTCAGTCAGTCAGTCAGTCAGTCAGTCAGTCAGTCAGTCAGTCAGTCAGTCAGTCAGTCAGTCAGTCAGTCAGTCAGTCAGTCAGTCAGTCAGTCAGTCAGTCAGTCAGTCAGTCAGTCAGTCAGTCAGTCAGTCAGTCAGTCAGTCAGTCAGTCAGTCAGTCAGTCAGTCAGTCAGTCAGTCAGTCAGTCAGTCAGTTAGTTAGTTAGTTAGTTAGTTAGTTAGTTATATTACTTTAAGTAACATTACTCTTTCATACTTACTCGAATCCTGTTGAAATTTGCTGTGGGCTTTCTTGCTGGCATTCTTGAGCAAATACTTGTCTTGTCCTCCGTCCTTCTCTTTCATCTTCTCTTTCATTTTTTCCATAGTTTCCTTCGCCTGATATATGAAACAAGACGTTATATTGTGTATATATATATATATATTGTAAACAAAATTTCACAGTGAATAACACCAACTAGTCTATCAGAATGGGTAACGCAAGCCAGTCAGTTCATAGCGTTACAATAGAGTTTGGTGACTCGTTGCGTGACAGGAATAAAGATGAAATGTTTATAGAGTTTATATTTTAAAAGTATCGTCAATGTTAGAGTTACATCGAAGTAAAATGTTGCCAACAAATACAATACAATAGTGTTGAGCATCTGTTTAATCAGTTCACCAAGACTGAAAGTTCGTGTGGCCCCACGGGGACACTGATATTTGATTTACCTTTATCTTGGCATTCTTTTAATGCGTCATTGACTATTGTTTTTTGTTTAATAAACAAATATGTCACACTCTCAGTGCGCTTCACAGCCGATGAAGGACTTTTTTGGGCTGCATATACACCGGCCTATTCCAAAAATCGTTGTCCGGGCCGAAAGCAACAAGCAACAAGCTGACGACCGCAAAGGACTTTGGGACTTTCTCCTTATTCATTTATTCATCCGTAGACATTTTGACAACATGCATTTTGAAATTGCCGAATAGTTCTAAATGATTGCTATTCAACGTCCGTAGGGATAACTTCTCAAATACCACGGATAAATAAAATTAATTAGGAGATTCCCAAAGTCCTTTGCGGTCGTCGGCTTCTTGCTTGTTGCATTCGGACCGGACAACGATATTTGGAATAGGTGTATATAACGCATGTCACACTCTCAGTGCGCTTCACAGCCGATGGAGGACTTTTTTGGGCTGCATATATATGAAGGCGCCTACGGCAGCCGAGCAGCTTACAATCATGAGGAGTTAGTATATAAGTATGTTATGCATGCCTCCACTTTGAAGTAGGCTGTTGCACCTTCTCCTCAATAGACCTCTTTAGCTTGTATGCAAATTGCCCATTTCAGATCATGTGATGTAAACATGATATTCTCTGGAGAATTGTTCCTTTATATTTCTGAAATTTATTCGTTCATATTGAAAGGACTAATTCTCCAGAGAACACCATGTTTACATCACATGGTTTGAAATGGGCAATTTACATACGAAGCTAAAGAGGTCTATTATTAAGTCCCTGAGTAATGGTCCGGCAAGGACATGAATCAGGAACCTCCCGCACAATAGACAGCTAGGTGTACAACCAACTGCATGAGCCAACCGGACAGCGGATACAGCGGAGATAGCGGGGAACAGGGGTCATGGTACCGGTGTTAATAAAAATATAATAATAATAATAATAATAATAATAATAATAATAATAATAATAATAATAATAATAATAATAATAATAATAATAATTATTTATTATTATTATTATTTATTAAAAACATTTAATAATTATACACATTCCTCAAGATACCCGACTAATAAGATTATTACTACTCATTTTCAATACTATCGACTCTACCTTCTTCTTCGCCAGTTTTAGCCATCCTGGTTGTCCTTCCATGGTCAGAATTTTGAGCTTTTCGGCTCTTTCGCTTGGCGACATTTTGTCTTCACTTTGCCCAGAATATTCATCTTCTTCTAATCCTCAAAATATAAACAAACGCGGTTATAAAATGAATTATCTACATAGAAAAGTATTGATAAAGAACTGTCGGCTATTTTATTCATTCCGATTCATTTGAAGTTTTCAGTGTGTGAGTCGTATCCCCTAATTAGCAGCACTGCTAAATACATTGACACGTTAAAAAAATAATGTATGTACATTTATGTACTGTTTGATAAACGAGCAGGAGTGTTTTATCGGGTTTAAAACCACGAGGCGAAGCCGAGTGGTTTTAGACCCGTTAAAACACGATCTGCGAGTTTATTGGACAGCTTCAAAAACGATATTCCAAAATAATACATTTTCGGATGATTTCAGAAAAAAAAACAGCAAGGAAAACACAAACATAGCCGTATCGTGTTGCTTCTAACGCCTCACACATGCACAGCAATACTACTGATACTCTCAAAAAGATCCCACATTTGAACAACGGTCCGAAAGTGTGACCAAGGAGCAATCTTTCCGGAAAACATATATGTCGTCCCGTACAGGGAACTGGGAAGTCAATGATACGACACCAATATGAGACCTTCCCTTATTAGTATTCTTTAGGTGTATAAAGAATACTAATAAACAGTGCATTACCGGGTATAAAGGTACATGCACGTGATGGATTTCGTCTTTCTGATTGGACGAATTGCTCATTAATTATGCATGAGTTTTTGAACATATTCATGAATAATTCATGAGGAAAACACAATATAAATCAAAGTGCGTGTAACATACACTGATGTTTATTCAAATCGGGCTGTACTAATCCATGCATCTGACCAAAAGGACAGCATCCATTGGCCTACGGGATCCCGGCATGAATTATTATAAGTGTTAAAATAATAAATTATTTAATATTTGATATATATAATTTATTTGACGTGTTATATTAACTCAGTTGATATGTACTATTACATATGTACATGTCAATTCGATCTTGTATATGCCCAATTCATAATGGCGTATTTTTAGTTTGGGGATAGCAGGAGGGAAATTTGCATGAGCATGCGCTTAACCGCTGGACCATAAAAGCGTAATTTCGGAAGCACAAAAACCGATTATAGTAATAATAACGCTATATTTTATTATGTTGCTATTTTGATCATCAGAGTTCGACAAAAATGCTTATTATATAGTCAAATGTTAATTTAATTCTGGCTTTTCACTGCACACTGGCTATTCACAAAATTCGTATTTTGTTTGATATTGACCGGCACAGGAAGCCCAAGCTGAGATTTTGTGGATTATATCTTTATTTATTTTTTCAATAAATACTGTAATAACAGTCTTGAAACTGTCTTGGTGTGGTATTTATTTACTATACCTGTACAAAGTTTAACGTTTCGTCGAAATTGAAAACAATTTAGATGTCTTCCCCGACCTTTCCATGAAAATATTTTTGTTGTTATCATAAAAAACTGTAATTTTATCTCTTCTGGCGAATTTTTCCAACAATCTCAATAATGTACTGAAAGCATATGGTACATAGTTCTATGAAATGGTAATTTTTTGTGGAGATTTGGGCTGGAATTCAAGCAATATGCAAAAAATGTATATTTTTGAGTAATGAAATTTATGCAAACTTTACACTTCAATAAAATGTTTACACTTTGACCGATCTCAGCATAATATCTAAAAATATTACCTCGGATGGGAACATTACAAGAACATTGGAACACGTACTGACAGAAGAGACCCTACCATAAAACGAATACCATAATGAATGTGTTGAAGATTAATTCACATTCTAGAAATTAGGACGAATAAATTGTCGAAAATCTTGGACCGAATTGACTAAATGTATTTACTTTTCCTTCAATCTTCTTCGCGACTGAGCTTGCAACGTCGACAAACTGTTTACTCCATGTCAGCTGGCCGCCATGTTGTCCAAAATAGAGTATTTAGCACAGCAAAAATAAAGAACAGGAATTTGATATCAAATAAAGGCATAATATTCTAATATTTCGATCATTGAAATAACTTAAAGGCACAAAGATAGCATTAAGAATTCATTTCTGCTTGTTCAGTACATACAATTATCGTAATACGTCCGCAAAAACTGTAAACATTGAAACCAAAAAACTTGTCTCGAGCACATCTTGTATCAATCTCGTCCCCAGAGCCTGCGTTACTTTCGGCCAGCGGCGAGAACGTAGGCTCTGGCATAATCCATTTTTTGGGAACAGGATTTCTTGTTCTTCCGGTTTTAGAGCGCACGCGCAAGTTAGCTGGACAGTTGGTTGTTGTCGATTCAAATTGTCGATTCAGGTTTCAGTGGAATCCTTCGAAAGGTTTCATTAGGGAATAGAGTACGCTTTAAAAGCACTTGGTAAAGAAGATATAACAGTGAAAGAAGCGCAGTATCTGAAGTCTTTATTAAAAGCAGTGGTTTTACAGCAGAAGGATACGCGAACAGTTCTTCCTACGGGTTTATATTTACTCGTGTCTACTTTACATATCAGTTAATTATTTGAATCTATCATCTTCATCTTCTCTGGTTATTGTTGTCTCTCCTTCAAATGTATTTCTTTTGAATCTTTCGCCTTCGTAAGCACCTCGATTGGCACCGCCTTTCAGTTGCTAGCCTAAAGAATATTAGATTTACGATCGACATATGTTCTTTTGTAATAACCATCACTCTTCGTGTAGCCTGATTTTCAGACTACTCTTCGTGTAAATTTTGAGCTTCGTTTGAAAACTTTTCAAGACACTTCGAGATACATATAAGCTTAGATAAACTGGATTTTTCTCTGTGCTTAGATATTTTAATATTGCAGATCGAGGCGACATGTTGAAAATAACATGTCAATGAAACCGTTGAAAAATGTTAATTTTTGTTTTGATCGGAAGTTGGGACATCGGGTTGTTTTGACAACTCAATTTTCATTGGATATATTTCATTTCCGGAATCTTGCGCGTGCGTAGTTTCTAAAATGGAATAGCCAATCAAATTGTCTCAAAAATGGATTATGCCAGAGACTACGTTCTTCGCCGCTGGTCGAAAGTAACGCAGGCTCTGGGGACGAGATTGATCTTATTCATCTGACTGTGGCGACGCATGCGCACACAAAATTCCCTCCTGTTTTGGGGGATACGATACGTTTCTGGTACAAATGATCACTGTCATCTAAAATAGTACCTAGAAATAAACATTCTTGGAAAGCTTCTTTGTTGTAGACAAAATATCATCGGAGTTATGACAGATCATGAATAGAGAGTTTTGTAGGTATTTTTCAAGTGAGTCCTCACCAGCCTCGTTTTCGTGCAATTTCACAAATGTTCATATCTTCTCATGGATTTATTAAGTGGTTTCAAAACGCACACATAGTATTTAGATAATCACATTCTATCATATCAAAAATTTACTTTTCCCAAAATGATATTTTTTCGCTTTTATGCAAATTAGAAGCAGCCATTATGAATTCGGTCTATAGTTTAGTTGTTAAACCTTCCACACGCCGTAATATGTTTCACTCTGTAAAACAATGTCACTATGTCGTCTATACGGGCATTACTACCTGATTCATCAATATTATTGTCCATCGTAAATTCTTGGTCAAAACCGCTGTGCTCGTTCTCAACCTGAAACGACATGAGGACAAAAAAAAGTTCAGAAAATTCAGTTATAAAAATCAGCATTTCTAGCAAAATAATTTAGTTTCAAATATATACATGTAAGCTGCTCGGCTGCCGTAGGCGCGCACCTTCATATTCAGCCCGAAAAAGTCCTCCATCGGTTGTAAAGCGCATTGGGACAAATGTGAAATGCGCTATATAAGAACGTCGACCATTATTGCTGCGAGCGTGGCGAGCAGCTAAACTAATATTGGGTTTCCTGTGTTGAGATGGGGTTCCTGTGGCGGATTTTCATTATGGCTGCAAATCGAGATTTGTGTTAGTCATTTCCGGAACCCGCGTATTTGTAAGCCAAAACAGCTTAATTTTACTTTAAAACAAGTCTTTATTCTCCAAACTGTTTTACATCAAGACAAAGCTACCCGAACACTCAATCTCACCTAATTTGCATATTTGCATGTGCTCGTACTTACTAGGGCCAGGCCCTCTCTCACATACTTCCCCTCTGGAAAAGATGTTGTCCCAAACATGTACTTAGGGGTCATTAACTTAAACTTTCTCTAACCGTTTTACATACAATCTTTTACAACTAGTAGTACTCTGGTTGCGCACGCCAGGGTACCCTATATTATATATCTGATACTTCTTCTTCTACCAAACTAATTTGTACTAAAGGTACAATGTTTAAAGTCTTTGCAATACTGTACTTGTTGTAAGGCTAATGCCTTATGGCTGTTGTGTTCTGTTTCAAAGTCTTGAGCAATAACAATGTTGAAAGTTTCAAATAAACGTTTTCTTCAAGAGTTAACTTGCAGTGTTCATGAATAAACAGTTCCTGTTGGATAGTACATGCATGGAAGCCATGGTATGTACGGTTGTGCGTAGTTGTACTGTGGAGGGTACCATTGAAACACTGAAGGCCTCCACCACTGCTGGGGTGCAACAGTCATACCTTGGACTCCTGCGGTAACACATGGTTGGATGGACGGCTGTCCCAAATAATCATACGTTACTCTGTTTGGGGGTCTTGATACGCGTTGGGGCCTCCTTCGGGTGCTGTCGTCTTCGGCCGACTCTTCCTCTTGGCCTGTTGGCCCATCTCCTTGTGAGGTACTTGTCGGGGCACTTGTTTCTGTATGGTGTTCTCTGTCTGCTTCATTGTCATCGAACTCACGATTCTCGTTGTCCTCAGCTGTGTACAAGGCTTCCAGTGTTTGAGGGGTGAAGCCAGATTCTTCATCTTCTGGATCATCAACTTCTGTCTGTACTGTTGTTCTTTTAGTAGCCTTTCCATGGGAAGCTTGCTTTGTGGGTCCTCTGCTGTTCTTTTTAGGTTTTCTTTGTTGTGTGTGTTCCTCCTCAGTTGGAAGGTGAGAGCAGGGTAGTAGTAAGTTTCTGTGCAGTACCCTCGTCCGTCCTTTCCTGCCAACTACAACGTTCATGAATGATCGCAACTTCCCTGAGCCACCACGTTCACTCAAGTTTCGTACAAGGATACGGTCACCTTGGTGAAGTAGAGCATGTTTTACCTTCTTATCATATTGCCTTTTCCTGGACTCTGCATTCTTGCCAGCGTTTGACGATGCCACTTTATACGCGCGCCTCAGACATCGCTGTCCTCCATTTCTTGACATACTCTGGGTAGGTAGAGTAGCCTTGTGGTGGCTTCAGTCCGAACATTAGATCTATTGGCAATCTTGGGTTCCTTTAATATAGCAAGTAAAATGGCGAGAAGCCGGTCGAATCGTTGCGGGTACAATTGTAAGCATGAATCATCTTATTTAAGTGATCTCTCCAACGTGATTTCTGGGATTCATGAAGTGTTCTAAGCATCGCAAGGAGTGTTCTATTGAACCGTTCCACCTGCCCATTCCCTTCAGGGTGGTAAGGCGTAGTGCGAGAATGTTTGATTCCACAAAGTTTCTCTAGCTTATAGAACAGCTGGTTCTCAAATTCCTTGCCCTGGTCGTGGTGAATGGTCTCAGGGAACCCAAATTTTAGAAACAAGTCTTTATTCTCCAAACATGTTTTATTTCAAGACAAAGCTACCCGAACACTCAATCTCACCTAATTTGCATATTTGCATGTGCTCGTACTTACTAGGGCCAGGCCCTCTCTCACATATACTATGACCAGCGGTGCATGCCATGGGTTCTGAAATCGCACGTTGGATATGAAATTCGTCAAATTAGGGAAGTCAGTAAATCATGTCAAGCTCAATGTTATTCCTTACTGGAAGCATTCATCAAGGTCACAAGCGATTCAGTGACAATCCTAAAAGTTTTTCAGCTCTGCTATGTGCTCAGTCATGTCAAGTTCGTCAATGGACGAGTCAAACAGTCGACCAAATATTAACCGAAGGAGACAGAATGTCAGCTGAATGCTCTTGAAAACCAACTCATCCCAGATACAGAGACTTTGTCGCTGAAATGTCTATCCAATCGAGCTCATTGGTTCGTGGAATTGCCCAATCAGTACTGAGACACAACGAGGCTCCGTACTTCATGAATTCAGCCTTGATGGAGTGCTTTCATGAACGATAAATATGTTGCTTTGATAGATTGTATTTATGCATTTGATTCTCATGCACGTAACTATTTTGGTATGCCTGATTCAAATGGCACTGCTGTATTTCCTGATATATTTAGCTTATGTTTTTTCTCAATATGAGTTGAATAGTACAAACTATTTAGTACTAAATAAAAACACCAATGAAATAATAGAAAACAATAGACATTGCACTATTTACGATACTAATTAAAGTTAGAACTGTTTCATGGTTTTAGTGTTTGCACTCTAGAAAGTTAATAAGTCATTATTATTTGCCTGAAATGTACAATGGAATGTTCACAGCTACAAATAATTCAATTCGCAGCACTTCACTTTCTATTAGAAACGACTAGTATTATATATAAATGATTCAAATATCACAAATCTGAAATCTGAAATCTAATCGGCCGTTAATTCTGGAATAGCTCAGTCCTCTTCACATGATCGGTGAGTGAGTGATATTGGTGTTGTTATTAGATCGATGTGGAGAAAACAGGAAATATACGATATATTGGCGGTGATTTGGAAATTGTCTTTAATAATCTTTGCTATGAATTTATCTAATAATTACTGAGCCGATTATAGACCGAATGCAACAATGGCGTCCAATTTCAACTGCCATTGTTCTGCACTGACTAGCCTCTCATACAGGTGAAAATGCTTTTGTGTTTCCACGTGAACACGAGGCTAGTCAGTCCAGAACAATGGCAATTGTAATTGGACGCCATTATTGCATTCGGTCTATACCATGAGGAGCCGGAATGATTTTTGACTGTAAGTACCTGGTTGCTAAGATGGTCTTTCGGTAAATTAATCCCGGAGATAATCTCATTAGCTAACTGGAAACAGTAATTATCGCTTGAGACTGTTGACATACATTTGTAATATTACTTATTCCTCATTGGTTCTTATTTGGCGCTGTTCTCGATTGAAATGCTTGTTACAACGCACACTGATCTGCAATGGCGAGTAGATAGATAATGGAGTCATTCTATAGAATCTTTTCCGATCAACTGCCAACAGATAAGTCAGTGCTCCTGGTATGCTTTAAATTGTTTGATTTGTGGTTGCCGACCAAAGCGATTTATCCAGCGACTGCCAGTATTATTCCACAATCATTTCAAAGAAATATTCATCGAAGAGCTCTCTGATGTCGGCATGGTTAGCCTGCATCGCCAAAAGCATTTCTGAAAATCGGTTCCAAGCGACTGCGTGGTGGTTATGCAAAAGAAAATCGGTTGTGGTTGCTAGTGGTTTTGGCGTTCTACTTGCCACTTTAAAGGAAACACGACCAGCCATGAAGCTGAATAATTGGAGAAGGGTTTAGCTCTCTAGTCGACGGCTTGAACAATTTTATAATAATACAGATACAAAGTGTAGCTCATAGCCACTGAACCCAGTGTCCAGATGCTTCATCGGAGTACACTGGAGGTCAGTTTATAATATAGAGATAGGGCCGGGTATAGGCAATCTCAGTGTCCAGATGCTTCATCGGAGTACACTGGAGGTATTTATAATGTAGAGATAGGATATAGCCGAACCCAGTGTCCAGATGCTTCATCGGAGTACACTGGAGGTATTTATAATAGTAGAGATAGGACGTATAAAGATTTATAAAGAAAAACCCAGTGTGCAGATGATTTAGTTATTAGGGAGTTTACACTGATATGCGTAAAGCTAATGTCTAAATGCAGTATGATACGTGAATTCCTACGGGATATCAGGAAAGCGTTTCAACGTAAATACAATTTCCTCAACGTAAAATTAATCAATAATTTTTTTTGATGAATTGGGATCGGCAAATACCCGCCTATAAACATACCTCTGTTCTTGGTAATCCGCTTTTCCTGACCAAGAAGTTCGGACATTGTCCGTGAATTGCCGTACAAACGCACTAACTTTTGTACAGTTTATCGACTTGATTTTTTCACTATTTTAAATAAGGTTTATAAACAAGATTTAGCTATAAATAAACCTAATACCATTCATCCACACAGCGGGATTATAGCGTACATGATGACTGATACTCAAAGTTTCTAAAGAGCGATGACTGACGAATTCCTGATCACACCGGTTAACTGCCGAGATAATCTAATTTACATATACAATATTTGACGAATGTGGCCAGGAGATCCCACATTCAGATTGGTTAATTGTCAAGGGTTCCGGCTCCTCATGCCCCTTTCGTGCAGTGTTCTCGCACAAATTCATAACTCCAAATTTAATGTAAGGATATCAAGTTTGTATATTATGGACAAACAGAAAGATCAATGGCTACTAGATTAGCAGAACAAGAGAGTACTGAACAACGCGCCAGCTTCAAAGGTGTTCTTAGATTCTCTCATGAAGAAGAAGATGAAGAAGAACAAGAAAAAGAAAAGCAGAATATATTCTACCAACGAGCCTCAACAAATTATTAAGGGTGTAACCTACTTTGATTTCGTCACATGCTAGTAATATCGACAAATTGTCAGATTGTCAATCTCCTGCCCCAAACATTGTATGCTGTGTGATTAGATTCTGACTAGTTTATTTATCTGCAAAGTATTGCTGTTATCACATCGTAGTTATAATTAGCAAATAAACTTACTTCTGGAGTTGTTACATTCTCTGTTAGGTTGCCCTGATGTCTTTCAGCTGCTACGTCTTGAACGAGCAGCAATATAAGAGCTATCGGCAGCAGCCTGACGCTACACATGATTGATATCAACTGAATGTCTTAAATGGAAACAAGTAATGTGAATTACTTTTCATAATTAAAAAACAAGGACAAAAAGAACAATACAAACCTTTGCTCGGCAGATGGCTAAGACCACAATGGAGTCTTGTTGCAACCTTTTGCTCTCTAATATCTTGGGATTACATCATCATTTAGTAATGACATTACCAGATTCGTGGCAACTCGACTGGTTTTCTCATGTGGTGTTTAGCGCTTTATAGAATATTGTAGTTTATCTTCTATTACCTTAAGACATTTTATACGGGTGACCATTGCAAATCAGTCATTTTTAATTTACTATATATTTAACATTAACTCTGTTTTGCACAATCCAAAGTAAATGTGATTTCCAAAACAATTCAATGTTTAGAAAATCTAACAAAGGAATCCGAATGAAACACAAATTATTATTATTATTATTATCACGATTTCATTGCAAGATCTGTTTGCAAATGATAAATTATTTAGAAATTCACCTACTTTGGAGTGAGTAATCTGTGTTTACTTTTTCAGGGTGTAGACGTGTGCAGGCAGTGAATCGGTTTTAATATCAATGAGTAAACATAAGTGATATAAGCTAGTCAGATTTCTGACTCACAGTTCATAGATCAGAAATGAATGGTTATGAAGTCGGCAATCAGCTCCAAATGTTCTGACAAAGAAATCAACATGGAGGCCGCGTAGACCTATCACGTCAGATAGACTATGCACAATATTTTGTTTTAGACCCATATGCTATGGTGAAATAACTAGATCTTTGGGATTTTTTAGCTGATCTTTATGTATTTGCAAATACTAATTTGTTTATGCACGGTCACGGTTGAAAAAAAATAATTATAATAATAATAATAACCTTTATTAACGTGTCAAATTACCTAGCTTACACAAGTGTAAACTAATTGAGGACACCTATCTACCTAAAATCTACACCCATACCCATACCCAAACCCAAAGCCCCACCTAATTTCCCCAACCCTTCCCCCCTTATTTAAATTCTATCTGGCGTAAAATATTAAAATTTAAACTGTATCCTAACTAAAAATATATATATATATTATTATTTAATTTGGACCATATTACAGGACCAAGGTATCCTAAACTATGCTTACCATAAGTTGTTGTGTTAATCCTAGGAATGGAAAAATCATCTGAATTTCTGAGGTTGTAACTACTGTTATTTAGCTTAAATATATCTGAAATATATCCAGGGCAAATATTATTTTTTACTTTATACATAATTATTGCAATTTCTTGCAGTCTACGATTGGATAGTGTAGGGAGTTTAGCCCTAGTAAGGAGATGTTTATATGTACTATTCTTATCACGGTAAATTGCCCTGAGTGCTCTCTTTTGTAAACGTTCAACCTTTCTACTATCCGATGATCTACAAAAATGCCACACTGACTGACAGTAAGTTAATTGGAGCAAGATAAACGATACGTAAATTCTTAATTTTGCTAGTGTAGGCAGTAAATTC
This sequence comes from Actinostola sp. cb2023, assembly GCA_033675265.1. Classification (NCBI taxonomy): domain Eukaryota; kingdom Metazoa; phylum Cnidaria; class Anthozoa; order Actiniaria; family Actinostolidae; genus Actinostola; species Actinostola sp. cb2023. The sequence continues at coordinate 187,022 of JAUJYZ010001583.1, read as the reverse complement.
CTTAGTCTCATAATAACCCCTACTTTTCTAGACACTCTTTTAGACAAATCATCTATGTGAATATTAAACTTCAAGTGTTCATCAAAAGTGACGCCTAATAATTTCATTTGAGAGTCACCTATTATGTACTTTTCCAGGACTTTAATATTCATCTCATTTTTCCTTTGTTTCTGACCAAAGCTGATTGATTGGAACTTGTCACCGTTACACTTAAGTAAGTTCTGTTGGTACCAATTAAAGATATCCTCTCCATTTTCCGTCAGAGTCTTTTCCACCTCTTCAATCTTTTCACCAGCAGTGTACATTTGGTGGTCGTCTGCGTACATCTGATTGTGATATTACTCTTGTCGATATTGTAGATCAAGTCGTTTTGGAAAACATTCCACAACAGAGGGCCAAAATTCGAACCTTGAGGACATCCTCTATCCACTCCTTTCCATTCACTTGTGATCTCTGTTCCTATTCTGACTCTGTTCTTTCTTTCTGAGAAGTACGATCTTAGCAGACCAAACGAACAAACACGTAGAACAATGATGTTTGCTGGGTTTCCCAACCATTTCCTCAGTTCATTAACTATGCATGACTCTACTGGGGTCCGGTAATTGTGGAAGCAGTACGTTGGGAGAACACGGGAAGAGTTTTAATTAGAAGCGCGAGGCGCAACTTTAAAAAAAAGACAAATTACCAAGCGATTCAAGGACATGAAGGTAACTAAACTACTGTTGGCATTTTAGTGATGACATATTTGAATTGTGAGATATGATTTTTTATAGCATTTATTCCACCATCAAAAGTATTTTAATTTGAAACATGATTTTTTTAAAGTTTCAGTTTAATAAAACTTTTTAATATTATTTCCATCATCATAATACAAATAAAAGCAAGAAAATTACAAATGGTAAAGGATAGTAGTAGGGGGATACCCATATTTTATAATTCCCATATAAAAACTACTCTCCAAAATAACATATAAAATATATATGATGATGATGAACTTGTCACATTATGTGAAGGTATAATTGGAAACTAGCGAGTACATTACTATGCAACTGCGTCGGTGTATAATGACAAATTCAAATAGGTTAAAAGAAAATCATAACACGAAAAAGAGAGTGACTTACTCGTCGGAGTAAGACGAAGGCTCGAAACGCCAGTAAAGTAATGTACTCATTTTCACGGTGTTGTAGATTTCCTTTAATAACCATTTATCTCAAGATAATAAGCCAGTTCACGCTGTCGTCCGCCATTTTGAATTGGGACAAACTTGGCAAAATTGATAGAAATCTAGATCACTTTGACTTGCCGTAACTCCGCTCGATTTCGTTGGATTTTCAAAATTTAAACTTCGATAGTCAGCAGGCATGCATGCCAGTTGTTGGAGGGAAAAAAGGTAGGTGTTTTAACTACCTTTTACGATTGAATCTTCTTTTCACGAATGGATCTTAAAACTCGAGCTAATTTGCATATTCACGTGCCGAACGTTTAATTTTGAAAACAATAATATTTTTTTCTCGATTTGTAGCCTTCCAATACCCATCATATTATAGGTCATAAATAACAAAGAAAACATATTTTCTAAAATGGTAAGTTTTTAAAAATTCATCGAAATCGAGCGAGTTAATGCAAATCAAAGTGAATCAGATTTCTATAAATTTTGCCGCGTTTGTCCCAATACAAAATGGCGGACGACAGCGTGAAGTGGCTTATTCAGCTAATGAAGTTTATTTTAAACCCAAGGATGGCCATCTTTATTTGTCATCAATAAGCACTGGACGCATTCCTCATGACACATCTTACCGTGCACCGTACTGTTTTCAGAAATGGACCATGACGACGTCAGAGAAACAACAGCGCTAATTTTACTAAATTCAATAACATCTTGTTGGATTGAGGTCGATTTGATCTTAACTGGTGGCGAATAAACTAATACGAATTACTACAGCGTGAAATACCTGTTTGACAATGCAAACAGGTAACGAAGGGGAGGGGGTATGTGTATTTAGTTTTAAGTATTTTATAATTCATGTTAAATAGTTTTTATAGTTTATTAGCTCAATCGAGGGCCACGAGTTTGTTAGTATTTATACTATTTAGTGTTACCCTCTTTAAATAAAGTTTCTATCTATCTATATATCTAATGATCAATACGCGAACGTCAATTTATTGTTTGTGCAGATACTGAGTTGTTTTCAGTGAAATCATAGTTAATAGAAATGAATGGCTTTGCAACCCAGCAAACATCATTTTTCTATAGCCGTTTTGTTCATTTCGCTAAACTGTACTGAACCGTGGACAAACAAAATAGTTTCTCCATATACAGTCATTCTCAGAAAGGTTGTCCAGATGAAAGACTACAATACCACAATAAAGTCACGTGATTCATTATGTTTTCAATTTCCTCGCGTAGAATTTCAATTTGAGATGCAAAAGTACACGGCCTTGTGAGAACTGAATGGCCGTATCAACTCGCAGTTCCACGCGAGGAAATTGAAAACATAATGAATCACGTGACTTTATTGTAGTATTGTAGTCTTTTCATCTGGACAACCTTTCTGAGAATGACTGTATCAAAAGTTCAGCCAATAAATCCCATGGCCTGGACCATATAGCATTCGAGTCTTAAAATATCTATGCTGGCATCTTTGTCGAACCACAAAAGTCGATGTCATTCGTGTAAGGCGCCCCAAATTTAGCGAAATCAGGGGAAATGAAACCAATAATGAAACCGACGTCGTTGTCCTGATTTAATTCATTTTGGCCCGATTCAGACGTCTATCTACATGTAATGTTTTAGAGACTGGTCAGTATTTATAGTCTGTCTGCCAGTGGGGAAGATCGAAGAAATTAGCCGGGACAACATGATTTCAAATTTTAGGTGATCGAGGAAAAGGAGGGATCAGTTGATTTGTGTTTGATTTAATTGATTTGAGTTTTTTGTTCGTGGTTATAATTTCAAGTTTTGTGTGATTATAAATGTATTATGTCCTTTGAGATCATCGTGGTGGTGGCGTTTACATTGAGCTGTCACTTGTTTAATTGAATGGACAGTCTTTTGTCTTATTTGGAAGTTCAATGTCTAGAACCTGAATTATCAAGTATTTGGAATAGTCTGAGTTTGGTTTCAAACCAATGGCATAACTATAAGTTCAGGGAGAAACAGACTAGTTTGAATATCTTTTAGAAGAATCAAGGCCTAAGGTAGGTGGAAAGTGTGGATACGCGCCATTTGACAAAACAGTTGATGCCATCTGTAACCGTCGTTGTCATTGCTGTTGTCCTTGAATCGTTCCCGTGAATCAGTCGGTTATGCCAAATGACATCGGCCCTTTCAAATGGCATCGGCCGTTTAGGAAAGGGAAAGTTGCGCATGGCCAAAGATGCACTTTTGTAGTCACGTCTCAGAATAATCCACAAATATTCGAATATTGAGCACAGAGTAAAGAAGGGCTAAATTTACTGACGTTTCGGACGTTAGTACTCTTAATTCGTCGGAGTAAAAGAGAAATTGATTAGCACGTCAAGGGTTTATATGAGGATAGGTGGTAGTAATTAATCAAGAAGAAAGTAACAAGGCCGGGGAAAACAAGGAAAGTGTAAGAGAAAAGGACGCTTGTTAAATGCGAAGCGTTCGTTTATCTCGTTCATGCACAGTGACCGTGAGAACGGGGGTGGGGGTTGGGGCGGGGTACTATCGGAAATTTAGGATAGAGACGTGCCCCCGGGATGTTGAAACCCTGACCCTATTTAAGGATGAAAAATTGGAAAATCCATACCTTTTCCAAGGATTTGTAACTGAAATATAGACCCAATTTAAGGAATATATATGGGAGTAACCCCCCGTTCCACCCCCCCCCCCCCCCCCGGTCTATTAACCAACCAAGCCCTATTCTCATTGTTTGATGAAGGTTTTGAAATCGAGAGGAAAGCCTGCATTTTAGAAGTCGGTGGCGAAATTGGTATAAGTCACGGGAGAGCGGGACTGAAATTCAAAACCCTGAACAGTTTTAGAATCATAGATATAATTCCAAACCTGTTCTGGGTTTTGAATAATTCGTCATGTTTATCACAATTATTCATTAAGTTCAAATTGATGTTAATTTTTCCTTTCAGTGATTGCTGCTCCTTGCCGGTCGAGTAAGACGGTTTATCGGTCACTTCTTCAGCTTCATTATTCTCTTTAATTTTCTTGCAATCTTCATCCTGACAATTCAAATGTTGGACACCATAACACCATAAGAAACAAAAAAAAAAGAGCAAATAAATAATTGAATTGAATTGAATTTCTTGTTCTCTTGATGTGCGCGTGACTCTAGTGATTCTATGATCTACATAACATGATTATTTATTAATAAAAGTTCATTACTATTACTCTAAACGGAAACTAGCGAGTACACTATTATGGGCTGCGTCGGCGAGGTGTAAAATGTTTATTAAAATGATATTAAATTCAATGGTTTTAAAACACCGTAAGAAGAGCACTTAACTTTATTGAAGTTTCGAGCCTTGGTGACCGTATATGCGTTGCCATATCCGTGATATTGATAAGAACGATGACACCAAACCAGTTCTTCGTCATTTTATTTCCGCTAATCACAACATTAATCACGTGGTTGTCTTTGCTTATAGTTTAATCTCTGCTACTAACGACAATCACAAGTCCAAAGAAATGCGTGTAATCCGTTCATTGGGCACACTACAGCCTCATGGCATTGATGAATGTTTAGTTTCTTTTAATTAACCTATTGTTATTTTACTATTTTTTATCCGCCATTTCCATGAATGGGCAATGAAGGGGCGATGGGAGAGGTGGAATCGACCCCCTTTTTGAAGGGGCAATGGGGCAATGGGAATTTGTTTTGGGAGCAATGTGGGATTAAGGGGAGGAGGAAGCAGCTAAAGGGAGCAAAGGGGATTCGGCAAATTAAAAGGAGATAAATTATAGGAGTAGGAGTAGGAGTAGGGAATTGTTTAGATCTGACTGTATCTTGTTCTTCATTTTGAATTCTACTCTGAATGACCAATCAGAAGCAACTTTCCAGAATATGAAAAGTTGCTTTTGATTGGTACACTCACACAACAGATGATTTATATTGGAAACTAATTATAGCGACTCGGTTCAGCAGACTTTTGGCAAGATTAAGATCGAGATTAAAAAATCGAGACTGCAATTCAGGCTAATCAGTGGAACTTGACAATCTCCCGTTTCTATTATACCTCCATTGTTAAACCATTTGCATGCAGTTCATAAGCTATAAATGTCATCGATAGTGTAATGAGTGTAATGATGGTGGTGTATAGTCTGTCACATACAAAAGACAAGGCAATAACACTTTTGGTATGGTTTGAATATCTTTACTATTCTTAATAATAATAATAATAATAATAATAATAATAATAATAATAATAATAATAATAGAGTATTTATATATTATTATTAATTATGATAAGTAGTAGTAGTATTGCTATTCTTCTTATTACTTCACTTCATTAGTGGAAGACTGGTTATATCATTCAGCATCGTCGTGAATGTCTGAAAATGAAATCATAGACACACTGAGTCGCTAACGTTTTTAAGGAGCTTGTGATAATAAGTAAATAAAACAAAAGTTTGTTGAGGTCGCACGAAGAGCAACTTTAGAATACCCCTCCACAATATAAAACTAGTAACGGCACCCTTTCGAAGAAGGTGCAGAATTCAATAAGTTCAGTTGAGTGCTGAATTCAGTCTTGGTTCTGAGTTCAAGCAGACTTAAGTTGCAGCACGTGATCAATAAAGACCTTGTAACAGCTTCTATTAAGAGCAGTCACCCATTCTCGTCACAATTATGTCCACTTACAAATTCCACAACGAGGTAAACTTAGTCAGTTCGCTGAAAATAAAAGAAATATCAGATAATTATGAATTTTATGAGTTTCTTTTTGTACATGTGTGCAGTCATAAATACTACTTTTACACGCTGTTTCACTAGTGCTACGCGGTCTCCTTGCCTAGTATAGTATTGTCAATATTTATTTGCCGCGAAGTTCCATATTTTACCCACGACTACCAGTGAGTCTGACATTGTAGCTTAACCGGTAAGAGCATCGGTGATCAGTTCCGAGGGAAGCGGATTCGACTGATCCCTCGTTGGCACACATGTCCAGTACTGGCCAATGGTGGCCTCTGTCCATAAGGGATATCCCCTTGTCCTCTGGGGATCCCTTGGACATCTTCTAGCTGTCTGTCTTCTAGTCCCTGGCCAAATACCCAGATACACCTCATTCCCATTAGCCTGCGTAGCGACGCTAAGGGGAAGGGACAGGGGAGGGGATTGGGAAAGGAAAGGAGGAGGAGGGGATTTGGGAGAGAGGAGGGGGAGGGGAATTAGGGCCTGCAATGAAACCCCCGTTTTTCTCCTTACGCCCCCTAATTAATATTCAAGATTGCAAAAGAAATAAACCAATCAAAATCGTCATCTGTTTGAACTGTGAAGTGTGAAAATATGTAGCTACCGGAAACTCGCCACGTATTTCTCCACCATCGTGAAATGAATTCTGAAGTTATAAATAATCCGGTGAAGTAACTTAGCGATGGAGAATTAAAATCAAAAAAAAATAATCCAAATATGTTCTGCCGTCTGTGTAAATGTAGTCTGTTGGTGAGATTTGGCAATTCTGTGCAATCCTGTGAGAATATCAAGTTTCAAGCCTTCTTCGAGAGAAGGAAACCGTGGAGTTGTCCTTTCTACATTGATTGATACTTCTTGTTGTAATTGAGAATTCTTCGCTTCAGTGAATTGAAGACTCTGAATATTAAGCTTTTGCCAACTAAGCCTGTTAGCAATACAGCAAAAGCATATTTTCTTTCTAGCCAAGGACATGATTGCTGATTCCTGCTATTCTTTTAGGACGATTCCGTTCAATCTCTCTCTACAAATGCTTGAAATAATACTGTTGATATTCATGTTTGAAATGTTTGTTGGTCAATCGTTGTCACTGTTGCTTATCAATCAAGTCATTGAGATCGATTTTCTACTAGACAATAGAAGCGAATGATTGACAGGCGTTTGACCAATGGGAAATTTACGTCCGGAATGTGGACGTAAAATACGAGGAATGTGGGGGTTTCATTGCAGGCCCTAATTCCCCTCCGCCTCCTCCTAATCCCCTCCCCTCCCCTCCCCCTCCTCTCCCCAATCATTCCCATCCCCTTGTCCCCTGTGGATCCTCTGGACATCCCCTGGCTATACCCTTGTCCCTGGACACATACCCTGATATTAGGTCTCATTCCCATATCCCCTTGTCCTCTGGGGCTCCCCTGAACATCCCCTGGCTGTCCCCTTGTCCTTGGCCACATACCCAGAGACTAGGTGTCATTCTCATTCCCTTGTCCTCTGGGGCTCCCCTGGACATCCCCTGGTCACATACCCAGGGACTAGGTGTCATTCCCATCCCCTTGTCCTCTGGGGATCCCCTAGCCTGGACATCCCCTGACTATTCCCTTGTCCCTGGACACATATTACCCTGATACTAGGTATCATTCCCATATCCCCTTGTCCTCTGGGGCTCCCCTGGACATCCCCTGGCTGCCCCCTTGTCCTTGGCCACATACCCAGAGACTAGGTATCATTTTCATTCCCTTGTCCTCTGGGGCTCCCTTGGACATCCCCTGGCTGTCCCCTTGTCCCTGGCCACATACCCAGATATTTGCTGTCATTCCCATCCCCATAAAAGTAAATGAATAAAACACGTACCCTTCTGAGCTTCCAATAGTAACGACCGTTGCTGGGACGGAGTACACCAACGCGAAACGCTTGCTTTTTTCTATGGCCAAATTGAGCTCGAACATAATAGGCCCTTGGTAGAATCCTCAGCTCTTTGTTACACCATTCATTCTTCTTGTCACATCCCCATTTACTTCGAATCCTGTTTAATTTAGAATTTGCAATTTCAATATGTTTTACCTGCATGCATTTGATTTTATTAAAGGGGAACTGAAGACAACATTTATTTTCTCAAGAAAGTTAGATATCTCTTATATTTGCATTATATTTGAGTAATATTTTTTGTAAATCTTTCTTAGATATTAACATAATTTACGCTCAATATGGAATATCATCCGCCATTTTGCCGTTTTATCGTCGGCTCAGATCTTTTTGTTTGTGACGTCGTTGATGGGGAATAGTAAAATCCGTTCACAACATTTTCTCGGGTACAACAAAATACAATGCACTTATAATTACTCTATATTATGACTGCACTTTCCCTTGGGATAGGTGACGTCTATTATGGGGAATAATTACTCAAGGGAGCCACGATCATTTCAGCGGTAATATATGTCTTTCTACAATTAAAACTCAATTTTCTTCACCAAAAAATAATAAAAACAATTGAAAATTATTTCAGAAAGTGAATAATGTACACAACATTCTCTTTGTTTTTATCGAAAGATAGATTTAGGCTACAGTTCTCCTTTAACTCTTAAAATTTAAACAGTATCTTTGTGACAAATATGTATTGCAATTGTTGTGTGTACGCTCTGGTTATACAGTGACTAAGCACAACATCAATGATTGTTAGACAGACACTTGTGCGTGGTGCTTGGGTTCCAGCGCTTAGATTACTCGACAATCCTGGACAAAACTGTTGGGAATGTGGATGTGCATGTATTTATACTATATATATATATATTACTGAACCAATACTCCAGTTTCGAGTTGTTAAGCGATGACCGCTGTCCTTGACAAAAGACGCATTTGCTCAGCATATCAAACTTATGTCCTGCATCATTGAACATTTGCTCCTGTTGGGATCCAGTATCACGCGGACAACGTTTTTTGTTAATGCTTTGTTTACTAATGCACGTGAGGCCCGATTGATCCAGCAATTTGTTCACTATGACCGCTAAATAAAGCAGATTCGTACGTGACTGGTTTATCATTTCTGAATTCATATTTTTCCTTTGACAATGTGTAAATCAGGTAGCTAAAATATAAGAGAGGATGGAAAAGCTGCATATGTTTCCTCAAAGGGAAAATATATCACAAATTCGAACTAACTTATTGATCTCGTGCGTGTAAATATTGGAAATTGCCTTCAAAAAACGTCCTTTCCGAGCCATAATTTATTTGCGAATTCGCCGGCCTATGTAGCTTCTACATACAGACCGCGATACAGAGCACCAATATGATGTTCACAATTACCAAACAAAGAGTTTTAGATTTCATTTTGCCACCGCTTAATTAAGTTTAATATACATGTATTTTATATCAAAATGCGCGTACAATTACAGAGCATTAGAATCTGGCGGTAGGTTTTTGATTGACACAATTCCCAAGGGTTTCTGAGGGTTTCAGTGCGTAGCGTATGTCACGCTCTCCTATCATCAGAAATTTCAGTTCTATCGACTTTGAAGAAACGGAAAATGCCACCTTCAAATCTATTTATTTTTGCTTGAATTGCCAGCTTATTCATTCCTTACATATTCGTCTTTTATATTCCGTTGGTAGGTTTTTGATTGACACAATTCCCAAGGATTTCTGAGGGTTTTAGTGCGTAGCGTATGTTACGCTCTCCTATATCTCTTCAGAAATTTCAGTTCTATCGACTTTGAAGAAACGGAAAATGCCACCTTCAAATCTATTTATTTTTGCTTGAATTGCCAGCTTATTCATTCCTTACATATTCATCTTTTATATTCCGTTGGTAGGTTTTTGATTTGTATTTTAACAATGCAGTAAAAAGCAAAAATGTATCAAAATTATGCTGTTTTTCGCCTAAACAAGACTCGCCTCATCTGCATATGTGAAACAATGACCTTTTGTATAACATAAGTTTGATATGCTAAGCCTCAATTCAGTGTAAATTATTCACAAATACCAACGAGAACGCGAAAAAGTGTTGACGTTCAACAATAGAAACCATTTTTAATTGCACGGGTTATTCTCTGGATTGAGGCTAAGCCTGATCAAACGCGTCTTTTGTCAATGAGTACAGCGGTGTCTAAACAAACTCGAAACGGGAGTATTGCAACACGTTCAAGAACTTGGGAACCCCCATCACATCTCCAATCCCCTCTAATATACCCACTCCCCCTTGACAATGAATGTCGTGCACACAGACACACGTACCTCTGACCAACATTGATAAGGGGGAGGGGGATGGAATAATTACAGACGTTTAAACTGAAAAAGAAAGGGAAAAAAGAAAAATTCCCAACAAGTTTTGTCCAGGAATGTAGATCCGATTATGATTATTTGGAGGAATGGCACCATGAAATCCCATTAATTCGACGCCCTTTGATGCATCGTCGCAGGTCAACTAATTGAAAACCGGATTTGTCATGACAGATATTCTAGCTCTTCACGAGCGTCAAGTGCTCGATACGTCTTTATCAGTCGACGCGCGTTACTTTTAGTAATAGGAATCATGCTCAACGTTCTTGTGATGTTGTTTAATTAGTAGTTTAGTTCAACCACAGTAACCTAAGGAGTGAACGGACAAGAGGATGAGAAGGAAAGGGGAACGGAGCAGCGAGGGGAGGGAGGTGGGTGGAGAAAGTGGAAATACTTTCCCTTTTCCACCTCAATTTTGATTGACAGATTTGTAGAAGGAATTATATTCCCAAAAGATTATCCATGTTTGATTGATAGCATACTAATGATATACTTATTCCCTCGATTGAAGGACATGAACGAATCAGAGATCTGCTAGTTCATTCATGAATATTCGTGAACTGACCATGAAACAATAGCTATTCTGCCTGATGTAAAGATCGGAGCAGGATCATGAGCTGATAAACTCATCCGAGGAGGCAATCAAAACGCTGGAAATTCAATAACCGAGGTCGAGTATTTGTAATGAAGAATTATTATGTACCTTTTCCACTCATTGCCGTTGATTTCCCATAACATCGGGACTTCGTTGTCGATATTAACATAACCCTTGGAGCCATGTTCATACCACGACAACAACCATCCACACCGGGCGTCTTTGCGATCACAACCTTTCTTGTTGACAATGCTGAACGTATGATTCCCGTGCGGTACGAGTTTCCAATAACAATTTTTGTGATTTCTTTTCGTAAACAACGTGGTATAGGGACCGGAATTGCGCAACCTCAACTGTGGAATAGTCATCGACCAAACAAATTCCATATTTGGATAATGACTCTCAAGACAATAATATCCGGCCATAGACCGATCATATTTTCCCAAATCCAACACAGCAGTAGCAAAGGAGTCCGTTATGACACTGATATCTGGGTCAAAATATGGCAATATCTTGCTACTAAAATCGAGAGTGAATAATGGCTGCAGTAAAATTTGTGTCGCTTCACGAAGATTTTGTCTATGGGCCATTACCCCATTGATATCATTCTTTAGAGATGAAGGTGTCAACGATATCATCTGAGTTAACATCAGATCCTTCAACCCTGCAAGTTGTACATAAAGCTCAGTATATTTTATGCACTTTTGGGCATCCTTCACTTGATTATCAGTTAACAGCTTATCGATCACCCTGGCTAGCTCTCCCATAAACGCTAGTCCCATAGTCATAGGCACTCGAGTCGAGGCTAGTATCGCTTCCAATTCGCTCAATGGTTCGCCTGACAGTGCCGCCCCGTCCAGGTAAGACTTAGAATGACGAAACGCTGTTACCAAACCAGCAGCTTTGTCAGTGAGGCTCTCATCTCGGAATTTGTCTAAAGCGCTGTCAATTTGCTCCCTAACGATTTTATCCATACTTTTAGGCTCTTCGCCTTTACCAAACAACCCCAGCAAAGAAGAAACGAAACCTAAACCTAAACCAACCAACTGACCAATTGGACCCACAGCGGTAGCGAAACCCCCCACAATGTTGATCGCTCCCATAACCGCCCCTACTGGATTACTTCCAGCATTGCCAAACATTTCCAGATTGGACGCTAAAACGTCCATCGTGTCTGATACGCTTGTCTGTTCATCGTCTGACAAGGATGCCCACTTGGCTTTGAGGCCAGTAACCCTTTCTTTAACACGAATTGCAAGGGGACCTTGAAATCCAGAAAGTTTGCTTTCAACTTCTGATATCAACTCGGTTGGAGGACCTGCAACAATAGTTTATAATATAAGTTATTCGTCAGTTTAAACTTACAAGACTGTATGGTAAATAGTCGTACATGAGGCAATACCGCTCGACTCCTGGCTGAACTCAATTCAGTTAATTATTGTTGATTGTTAGTTACTAGTTAGTTAGTTAGTTAGTTAGTTAGTTAGTTAGTTAGTTAGTTAGTTAGTTAGTTAGTTAGTTAGTTAGTTAGTTAGTTAGTTAGTTAGTTAGTTAGTTAGTTAGTTAGTTAGTTAGTTAGTTAGTTAGTTAGTTAGTTAGTTAGTTAGTTAGTTAGTTAGTTAGTTAGTTAGTTAGTTAGTTAGTTAGTTAGTTAGTTAGTTAGTTAGATAATTAGGTAGGTATAGGTAGGTAGGTAGGTAGGTAGGTGCCGTACGGTAGGTAGATAGGTAGATAGGTAGGTAGGTAGGTATTAAGTGTAAGGCCGTACAATTATCAAACAAAAACCCAATATGGTGGCAAAAATCACAAAAATGGAATTCGCTCTAACTTTGCATATGAGTAGCCCTTGGTCTGAATATAAACGCTGTGTAGTTTGTTTGGGAAAATATTTATTTGTTTTGGAGAAAATCGAAAAAAACTATTTTGGCTTCAGACACCATGTAATGACTGTCGGCGGAGTGAAAATGCATCAAATTCATTCCATTCGTATATCAAAACTAAAAACAACAGAAATATTTCAACACCATCGCTGTATTGTATGACTCTTTCGTGGTCTCTAGGCTTAATATCATAAACATTGAGCGAGTTTAAGAAGTCCAATAAATTCCAAATCAAACTGCACTATTTGGAAAATCCAACCGGTGGGTCAAAAAGAATAGTTTTTTAGTCATGTGCCAGTGATCCAAATTTTATAATATTGCAGCTACTTACTAAGAAGATGATATAGTTTTGGAATCTTGAAAGATTTATTTGGGCAATTGACGTTTAGCCTCTGAGAAAACTCTTTTATTCACCACTCGAAAAACATCAAAAATGGTGATTGCGTGACCGCGTGACAATTGGTAAAATAACCGTACAATGTTTCTGTTAACTTCAGAGCCATGTATAACTGTTAAACAACATACATTTTCTCGTTTCTATGCTTGCTATGCATCGGGATATCTTTGCATGACATATTATGCTGTTATGTGTGCGTTGAATATTTGACATTTGGATTCTGAAATACGGTTGAATTATCCAGCCGTCAAAACTGTTCATAACTTGAATATTCCTTTACATTCTTGTTCCTCTACTGTTGTTAAGCGAAATAGGTTAGCAAGATTTCTGGAAATATCTTCTAAACACGTTCTCGGGTCACTGTGAATATAATTTGCATAATACCTTGAACAGCATGTTGGTCAAGGGGGTGGGGGTCGGGATGTCTAGCGATTGATTGAAATACACAGTATATACACCCTGGGGGTACTTGACCCATGTTTGGGTATAGGGGTGCCGCTGAGGGTTTGAAACCCTGACCCTGTTTAGGACAAAAAAAATCTAAAATACCTACCCTGTCTAGGACAACACCCTCTATTTTAGAACCCTGTTTAGGACAAAGGACAAAACACATTGTCTTCTTTTACACAATTTTAACGCGTTTTATGTTGACTGATGACCTGCTAAAGACCGGCAAACGTCTCGGTGGGACTCCCATATATAAAGTGGTTGGGATGCTCGTCGGAAATTTTAAAATTTACCCCTAAAAGGTATCCGAGTCCAGGTGGGTGTAGCAACAAATCATTTTTACCCCTAAAAGGTACCAACTCTAAAGTGACAAAAGCTATAACTGTCATTCCGGTTGTCATTATCTTGTCTGGGGTATCTCATTTACTGAGAAACACCCTAAAAGGTACATTATTGATTATACAGTGTTTGTCTCTGACTTCTGTTTTTTTTATATAGACGTTTCGGCCATTAATCAATGGCCTTCATCAGTATTAATCGGAAACGTTGCGATCTTTGAAATATATTTAACGTTTTAAATATATCACCCTAAAAGGTACCGGCTTAGTCTTTTGTGGTCCTTTTAGATTTGTGACACCCTAAGAGGTACCAAATCGCGGATCTGGACCCCTAAAAGGTACCTTAGTATCACTTATTTTCGCGCGTCCTTAATTTCGCGAACATGTCAGAGGCACATTTCACGAGGCTTTAATTTCGCGATTTTGCAGAGAAAACGTGTATAAGGAAACTTAATTTCACGTTTTTTGAAATTATGATCCGGTGCAGTATACAAACATATTGTTTTGAATTGGGTAAATGATGTAACAATTCAATTCAAGACATCACTGCGTGACATATAATTTCGCTTCGTTAATTTTCGCCGTAATTATTATTCGCGAGTCTTTAATTTCGCGCGTTTTTTTTTTCAAACGCGAAAATCGCGAAATTAAAGACGCGCGAAAATAAGTGATAATAAGGGGAGGTACGATGAGCATCCCAACCACTTTATATATGGGAGTCCCCCCCCCCCCCCCCACCTCCCCCGGGTAGTAGATCATGCAGTATATTCGTATAAGAATATCCCAACTCTCTGTTGTATAGGCATTTGTTGATTTGCAGTTGTTGATGTTATTATAGTGTTTCTGATTACCTTAAGAGTTGCCCTTGAAATGTGTTTAAATTAAATTTATTGCATGCGTACACACATACACATCTTTATTCAGTACAGTAGAACCCCGGCCTTACGGACACCCGGTTAATACGCCGGACACCCGGTTATTACGGACACCCGGTTATTACGGACACGTTGTTCTGTCCCTGCCGAAACTCATACAAATATCTATAAAATATACCTGTTTAATACGGACACCGGATAATACTGACAACGGACATTTTTTCCTGTCCCAATATGCCCATTTTCATAATAATAATAATAATAATAATAATAATAATAATAATAATAATAATAATAATAATAATAATAATAATAATAATAATAATAATAATAATAATAATAATAATAATAATAATAATAATAATAATAATAATAATAATAATAATAATAATAATAATAATAATACGGACACTTTATTTTCCCAAAACAACGACAATGGGTAAATTGATCGCTTTTTAATTAAAATGACGCACGTTCTGTGCTTTCTCACGTTCAACTTGTAAACTGATCGCTAATTACGTGCATTTATAGTTTCCCCACTAAAAATAAACAGATCACCAGTGTCATGCAGTCATTGTTTCCGCCAAAAATGTAAGTGACGTAAATTGACCGACCCGGTTTATATGGACACCCGGTTAATAAGGACACTGCGTCTCGTCCCGATGGTGTCCATATTAACCGAGTTCCACTGTACCAGGATTTTTAGTCTTTTTACATTGCGTTCTTTAGCCTTGGCTTACATGGCTATTAGATGGCAGAAATCTTCCGATTTTATTAGGACTGCAGTGCTACCCATCAATATTTTATTTTTATGGCGTTTTATTTTCACCGATTAAAATCTAACTAATCGAAATGATTGTGAGTAAGAATGGTTCGATCTTGTGTTCGGTAATCGCATTCTCCCAAAAGATCCGGTTCGATTCATCCTTTTCCCCTCCCCGTTAGATTCTGTTCGATGGCCGAATCAATCGCAAAACAATCGAACGATTGGGTTCCATTGGATTCGATTTATTTTTTGTTCGGTTTTATTCGATTGACTACGCCAGGACAACAGTAGAGGAACAAGAATGTAAAGGAATATTCAAGTTATGAACAGTTTTGACGGCTGGATAATTCAACCTTATTTCAGAATCCAAATGTCAAATATTCAACGCACACATAACAGCATAATATGTCATGCAAAGATATCCCGATGCATTGCAAGCATAGAAACGAGAAAATGTATGTTGTTTAACAGTTATACATGGCTCTGAAGTTAACAGAAACATTGTACGGTTATTTTACCAATTGTCACGCGGTCACGCAATCACCATTTTTGATGTTTTTCGAGTGGTGAATAAAAGAGTTTTCTCAGAAGCTAAACGTCAATTGCCCAAATAAAACTTTCAAGATTCCAAAACTATATCATCTTCTTAGTACGTAGCTGCAATATTATAAAATTTGGATCACTGGCACATGACTAAAAAACTATTCTTTTTAACCCACCGGTTGGATTTTCCAAATAGTGCAGTTTGATTTGGAATTTATTGGACTTCTTAAACTCGCTCAATGTTTATGATATTAAGCCTAGAGACCAAGGAAGAGTTATGTAATACAGCGATGGTGTTGAAATATTTCTGTTGTTTTTAGTTTTGATATACGAATGGAATGAATTTGATGCATTTTCACTCCGCCGACAGTCATTACATGGTGTCTGAAGCCAAAATAGTTTTTTTTTTTTTCGATTTTCTCCAAAACAAATAAATATTTTCCCAAACAAACTACACAGCGTTTATATTCAGACCAAGGGCTTCCCATTTGCAAAGTTAGAGCGAATTCCATTTTTGTGATTTTTGCCACCAGATGTTTGATAATTGTACGGCCTTACACTTAAGTGGCCGTCTCTATAAAAACCTCTCAGTCGTTTTCGCTTCTAAAATAAATATCTCCCAAACTCTAGCTAATGAAAGACTATATCAAGGTTAAAACTAAAACGGGTTTGGTTTGCTTCAAAATATTTTTATTTTATTTTATTTTATTTTTTGAAATGATTCCGTCTGAGAGCTGGTCAAGAGGTCAAATTTGCATGAAATTATGCACTTCTTTACGGCGCTGTACAAACTTCGTCTCGCATTATCCAGCGAAACTTTTTATATCATGTTGTAGATAAATGTATCTAGTTTGTCTAGAGGTAAAGCGTTATTCAATCGGTTCAGCCGTTTATGAGAAAATTAGTTGATAATTAACCCCACTAAGATCTAACTGAACGGCGGCTCAAAATTACCCAACTTTACTCGATTATTTTGCAAAAGTGGCACATCGCTGGACTCTCTCATTGACACAATCGGATTGAACATCATTTCATTTACACAAATCTGTAAAAACCTGTGTACGTTTTGGATATTTCAAAAGTTACGACAATTTCAGTTGGTGCATGTTAGACGATTTACGAATATTAATTAGGTGCAATATCTTATCCATATGAAGTTGAAAATAGCTTACCTCCTTCCTAAATCGCTGTATTTGGAAATGTTGACCTGGTATGAAGTCTAGCATGGGTAAAATGGGAAACATGAGCGATTTAGGAAGGAGGTAAGCCGTTTTCAACTTCACATGGATAAGATATCTGAGATATTGCACCTAATTAATATTCGTAAATCGTCTAACATGCACCAACTGAAATTGTCGTAACTTTTGAAATATCCAAAACGTACACAGGTTTTTACAGATTTGTGTAAATGAAATGATGTTCAATCCGATTATGTCAATGAGAGAGTCCAGCGAGGTGCCACTTTTGCAAAATAATCGAGTAAAGTTGGGTAATTTTGAGCCGCCGTTCAGTTAGATCTTAGTGGGGTTAATTATCAACTAATTTTCTCATAAACGGCTGAACCGATTGAATAACGCTTTACCTCTAGACAAACTAGATACATTTATCTACAACATGATATAAAAAGTTTCGCTGGATAATGCGAGACGAAGTTTGTACAGCGCCGTAAAGAAGTGCATAATTCCATGCAAATTTGACCTCTTGACCAGCTCTCAGACGGAATCATTTCAAAAAATAAAATAAAATAAAATAAAAATATTTTGAAGCAAACCAAACCCGTTTTAGTTTTAACCTTGATATAGTCTTTCATTAGCTAGAGTTTGGGAGATATTTATTTTAGAAGCGAAAACGACCGAGAGGTTTTTATAGAGACGGCCAGTTAAGTAGGTGGGTAGGTAAATATGTAGTAGATAGGTGCTTTGTTTATTTGTTTGGTTGATTGGTTAGTTAGTTTTTAAATTAAAAATACTCTTTTATACTCACTCGAATCCTGTTGAACTTTCCTCGGGGTTTTCTCAGTGCTGCCTTGCTTGAGCAAATACTTGTTTTGTCCTCCGTCCTTCTCTTTCATTTTCTCTTTCATTTTCTCCATAGTTTCCTTCGCCTGAGATATGAAACAAGACGTTAGCGTTAACTCGGGTTCCTTTTATATCAAACGCATTCAAATATGAAACCTGATGACACTTTATCGCTATAATGAAGTCGTTTATAAATCATGCTAGTTAATATATACTAGCAATGCTTATGCCTATTTTAAAATGCACCTTCTATTGTAAAATATACTGAACCCCAGCTAGTCTACCAGAATGAGTAAGAAGAACGAAGGGTCAATGAATATCATCAAATATTGTGGGTATTGTTGGGGTAGTCACCTTACTAGCATATGGGAAACATATATGCAGTACGTATATGGGAAAACCTGTGCCCGTTGTGGCATATAAAATCACTAAACACATCAGCGTAGGGCGACAGAGCTAGTAGTGAATTATTATTATATAAGTTATTAATTATTGTTATTATTTTTAGTTAAGGGTAGAGTAGAGTGGTGGAAGATGTCACTGACAGTGAAGATGAAATATTCGTAGGATATGTAGATGAGCAATCTACCCCTAATAGTAACGACCCTGGAAGGAAGCTATGAAGATCAATGAAACCTCGATTACTTTTCTGATTGACACAGAGTTTCGAGTAAATATGCTTTCCCACAAGGACTATGAGATTCTGAAGCAAATGCCTGAGATTAGGAGCACCCAACTAAAGGCCTACAACAATATTTGACAACAATGACCCAATTAATTCTACAATAATAATATTACAATAAACCCAATATTACAACAATGACCCAATTCCACCGATTTGTGTCTGCACAGTAAAATTTCAAAAAGGGAAGGGAGCATGATCTAGATATGATATGGTTGCAAAGGAAGGGATCAGTATCATAGGAGCGGACGACTCTGAAAGGGTTGGGCTTGTAGCTAGGGTTTACCAAACCATAAACATTCGCATTTCCAGAGTTCCTAGAGATTTGAATAAGGTAGTTAAGAGGGAACATTACAAGAAATCAATGCCGGGCTAAGTACTGCGAGAGTAATATCCTTAGTAGCCATTTAAACTCGGGCATTCCTCAAGAAAACTGGCATGGCTAATAAGATTATTACTACTGCTATACAACACTATCGACTCTACCTGCTCTGGTATTGATCAAGATACCCGACTAATAAGATTATTACTTCTCCTATTCAATACTGTCGACTCTACCTTCTTCTTCGCCAGTTTAAGCCATTCTGGTTCTCCTTCCGTGGTGAGAATCTTGAGCTTTTCGGCTCTTTCGCTTCGTGACATTTTGACTTCACTCAGCCCTGAACCATCTTCTTCTTCTCCTAAAAAAAAAAACAGACGAGGTTTTAAAATACATCATCTGCATAGAAAAGTATAGATAAAGAATATAAAGAAATGTGCATTTGTGAGAGAGGGCCTGGCCCTAGTAAGTACGAGCACATGCAAATATGCAAATTAGGTGAGATTGTCTGTTCGGGTAGCTTTGTCTTGATGTAAAGCATGTTTGGAGAATAAAGACTTGTTTTAAAGTAAAATTAAGCTGTTTGGCTTACAAATTTGGCGACCTGCCAGGACTAAAGATGGCTGAGGACCTGCAGATGGAGATAGAATCGAGAATTTATGGATCTAGCATCGAACAACTGAAAATTATCGCCGAACACTTCAAGTTGGAACACGAGGAGAAAGGAAAGATGGCGGTTGCCAGGAGCATTTGTGAGAGTTTGCACCTCAAACTAGGTCAGCTGGAAGAAGCAGAAGTCATTCCTTTCCTCCAAGAAACCAAATTGTTGATGAAAAGTGACAGTAAAAGCGGAGGTAAGCTGTTAGGGTTAGGGTTAGGGTCAACGGGCAGATTGGTGAGCCCGAACAGAAAGACAAACTCAGTTCCACCTCTCTTGTAAGGCAGATTCAAGCAGGACTCTCGCAGGGATACAAGGAAAATGAAATTGTTGATGGAATTATTCGCGCCATAACACCCGCGGGCATGGTTCTTCGCCGTTACCTTGAGACCTACCCAGACCTGTCACTTGATCGCCTAAAGAAAGTTCTACGAAGTCACTATGGTGTAAAGAACACGACTGAATTATATCAGAACCTTGCCTCGGTCTCACAAGACCCAAAAGCAACCCCTCAATCCTTTCTAATGAGAGCCCTAGATTTAAGGTGATTCCCTTGTTTTGCATTGCGCACGCTCTACTGCGCACGATTCTGAATAAAATTTTAGTTGACGAGCGCGCGCTAACTTACGCCATCGAGCTCGCGCACAGGAGACCATTGGAAATCATTAAATATTTCAAGTGTAAATGAAGTTTTCTCAAAATAAATCGAAAACGAGCACGTACGGTGACCCCCATTTTTTATTCAATAACTTTCATCACACTATAGTTCTCTAGTATATAGCCAAGTATTTAAAAAAGTTAGGATTTCAGACATAAAAATAATTGAATAAAAGCATACGGAGTATCGATTTGTAGACCCTCTCGGTGCTTCGAACATCTGTGTTTTTTGTTCTATTTTTCGACAACTATGCAAACTTCGAGCATTTTCTTACTATCAGACGGTAGGCTAGAGATACAAAAGCAATAGCAAACACTTTAGTTCATTATTAATAGTTTGTCTTTTAAGTTGTGGAAAATTATTTACCCGATCCCGATGTCACGCGAGACTCGACTGAAAGACCTAAAATACCATAATTTCAAAGCAGTGTAGCGCAAAAATAAGCACGGTGACCCCCTCTTTTTATTGCATTTTTTAAAAAACTCCATACCGTAATGTATCACCATGCCAAGTTATAGAAAATTCTAGGATTTGCTTCTTTTTCAAGGGAATCACCTTAAGACAACAAATCTTATTTGCTTGCTATGAAGGGGGAGATAACAGCACCTTGAAATACGACCCAGTGCATGTTCAGAGTTTGTTCCTCAGGTCTGTTGAGACTGGCTTGCAAGATGAAAGCATTAGAACCAAAATACGACCGTTTCTGGAGGATTCTGATGTGAAGGACGAGGTACTGATCCAACAACTCAATGTGGCAGTATCAGCAGAGAGTGAAAGGTTAAAGAACTGAAAATCAACAAGGCAAAAACAGCAACCACAGCAGTGGTATCAGCACCTAGCCCCACATCACAACCAGAACATCATGTCAAAGGATTAGAGAAGCCCAGAGAAGATCACATCATGGCTACATTGCAAGCAGTGAGGTCAGAAGTTGCTAACTTGAGGGAGAAAATGGAAAAAAACAGTCCTTGGGGAGCAGCAGAGTCGATACTGGAGAGAGACGACCTGTGTATGCATGAACACTGCATTAACTGCATTAACTCTTGAAGAAAACGTTTATTTGAAACTTTCAACATTGTTATTGCTCAAGACTTTGAAACAGAACACAACAGCCATAAGGCATTGGCCTTACAACAAGTATTGCAAAGACTTTAAACATTGTACCTTTAATACAAATCAGTAGTTTGTTAGTATCAGATTTAGGGTACCCTGGCGTGCGCAACCAGAGTGCCACTAGTTTTAAAAGATTGTATGTAAAACGGTTAGAGAAAGTTTAAGTTAATGACCCCTAAGTACATGTTGGGGACAACATCTTTTCCAGAGGGGAAGTATGTGAGAGAGGGCCTGGCCCTAGTAAGTGCGAGCACATGCAAATATGCAAATTAGGTGAGATTGTGTGTTCGGGTAGCTTTGTCTTGATGTAAAGCATGTTTGGAGAATAAAGACTTGTTTTAAAGTAAAATTAAGCTGTTTGACTTACACATTAACAAACTGTCGGCTATTTTCTCATCGGACTTAATTATATTGTTCTATACGACATGTACTTACCAACGCCAGAATACACAGAACACACAAACAGCATTGATTCCAGTATTCTTTGATTCAAACTTGAAATCATTATACTCCTAATAATGTCGCTTTTGTCGGTTGTCAAGTTGCACTTACAAAGAGCGTTGATTCCAGAATATAATTATTTTAAAACCTTCCAGCTTACAATAGTGCCACATATCGTAGACAGTACTCTATGTAAAACAATAGTGTATTTCTGGGCATACAGTTTTATAATGAAGGTTATGACGAGAAGATAAGTGAACATGTTGTTGAATATTTCGGTCACAGTTTGTGACCTAAATATTTAGTAACATGTTCACTTATCTTCTCGTCATAACCTTCACTATGTAAAACAATATAGCTATGTCGTATTTACGGGCACTACTACCTGATTCATCAATATTATTGTCCATCAATTCTTGGTCAAAACTGTGTTCGTCCTCTCCCTAAAATGACATTAATATTAATACATGAGGTCCCAAAGTCGCCGTATTTGTAGGTACCTTTAGGCGACATTAAAAAAAGTTAAGTCGATTCAATTGTTAGGCGATTTATGTCGACTTCAAGCAAATATTAATTTGACTTTAGGCAAATTATGGCAATCGTCCCTTCAGTTTCGCGTTCACAGATCCCGTTAAAAGCGCTGTACTTATTGACATCAGACGCATTTGTACAGGGTTAGCCTCGAGTCGGTGTAAATTATTCACAAATATCAACAAGAACACGAAAATATGTTGAGAATGAAAATAGGGAACTATTACCTCGTTTTCTTACTTTGTACAAAAGAAAAACATTTTGGTTGAAATAAGGAACTTTCACGGAACCAAAGGCTAAAAAAGGTAAAGGTACTGTCAGATATTAAACATCCGTAACTCCTTCAGTGGAAACTGTTCTCCCAGGAGGCGGACGGTGCGCCCTTTTACCCCCTCCCTCCATCAGTGCTCCGTTTTGCGGGTATTTAAAGCTGCATCGAGCTACACAGATTAGAGGGAAGTCGAAACAAGGATGTGATGTTATGAATAAAAAAACTGGGCACCACTCGCTTAGAAGGCTACGCTCTAACCAACTATAGCTAAGCCATCGATCCCTGCTCCTGGTAATGGAACACCATTAAAGGAGTACTCTCACAGGTAATGCATTGCGCGCCGTGTTATTGTTTACATACGGGATACTACTTAGATTTGACAAGAACGCACGTGAAAAGTACACGTGAAAAGTTCGCCTTTCGAATTCCGATACGGATCAGCAATGGCAAGTCCGGAGTTCTCCAGAGAAACTCTTCCTTCTCGTGTGGTAAGTAGAAATCCGCCATTTTCGTACCATACGAAAATGGCGCTGAGGCGTTCAAGGCGCGCAATGCATTATCTGTGAGAGAGCTCCTTTAAGACTGTAAGTAAAATATTATACTTAGGGCGACTTGAAACAATTTAAGGCGAATAATTTAATGTAATTTATTTCTATAGTCGGTGCAGTTTCTTCTCATCAGTTGACAGTTACTTTGCAACAATCTAAAACAATCTAAGATGTGCTCTTTCTGTTTCTCAAAAAGAGAAGAAGAAAAAGAAGACCAAGAAGTAGAATACATACTACCAACTAGCCTCAACAAATTATTAAGGGTGTAGCGAACTTTGGTTTCGTCCCAACCTAGTGATCTCGACTGACAATTGCCACTCTCCTGTTGTATGCTGTGTGATTACTTTGTGACTAGTTTATTCATCTAAATGTTGGGGTTGTCATATCGTGTAGGTAATTAGCAAATAAACTTACTTCTGGAGTTGTTACCTTCTCCGTTAGGTTGCCCTGATGTCTTCCAGCTGCTACGTCGTGAACGAGCAGCAATATAAGAGCTATCGGCAGCAGCCTGACGCTACACATGATTGATATCAACTGAATGAATAAAATAGAAACAAGTAATGTGAATTACCTTTGAAAATTAGAAAACACTTTGCTCTAAGTGCCGCTCCTACTACCCTACATAATAATAATAATAATATAATAATAAACAATTATATATAACGCACATCTCCATTGATTGCTCATAATTAATATAAACTATTCTGAAAAAAGAAAAATCCTAGACAACGATAATATATGTACAAAAAATAAATAAAATTATAAAAATAAATATATATACTAAAAAAGCTGTCAAAAAATCTAGTAAAAAAGCGTCCATCTTGAGCTGATTCTGTCTTGAATATATTAATTAGAAGAAAAAAATCATCGAGCCACTGTTAATGAATCTAGAAAAAGGTAAGTAACAAAACTTGAATTTCTAAATTTGGTATTTTGTTTCTAATTTCCATGCTGTTTTTAGCTCAGAAATCATGTAAATAGTTTTATTTATGATATTTAGTTAGATTAGAGTGTGATTTTAAAGTATTTCTTTTTGTTTCGCTCTTGTGTCTTTACATGGGACTAACTAAGTTAAGCTAATCAATAAATTAAATAAAACAAGGAAAAAAAGAACAATACAAACCTTTGCTCGGCAGATGGCTAAGACCACAATAGTCTTGTTGTACTTTTTCACTCTGTAATATCTTGGGATTACATCATCCTTTAGTAATGACGTTACCAGATTCGTGGTAACACGACTGGTTTATCTCATGTGGTTTTAAACGCTTAATAGAATATTGAAGTTTAACCTCTATTATCTTTTAGACTTTTTATGCAGGTGACAAATGCAAATCAGTTATTATTTACACTGTATTACTAACAGTCTGTTTTGGACAATCCAAAGTAAATGTGATTTCCAAAACATCAATTAATTTTTTAGAAAAACAAAATAATCAAAATGAAAAAAAAAACCGATTTATTTGCAAGTTCTGTTTCCAAATTGTAAAGTGTATGATGTAGAAATCCGACTTTGTTCAGGATCAAAAAGCTAACGAAGCATGGGAGGAGCGGAGTAATATGTCTTTACTTTTTCTGGGTATAAACGTGTCCAGGCAGTGGATCGGTTATAATAGGAATGATTAGAGATAAGCAATTGAAGTGATTACATTTTTGACTCACAGTTCATAGAAAATAATGGTTATGAAGCACGGCAATCTTCAAAGGGTTTGATAAAGAAGCCAACTTGGAGATTGCTACGGTTGAATGACTAGGTCTTTGGGGTTTATTGGCTGAACTATTCAGTGATATTTCCTAATAATATTTTGGTTGTGCACGTCAACGGTTGAAAAAAAAAACCTCGAACAAACACGTAGAATACTGGCATAATTGATAAGGACATGAATATATCGATTATTTTTCCGCTACCAGCAATATGAGTCAAGTATGGCCGACGCGCATACTCATTAACAACAAATTCTCGCTCAAAATGGCGGCCAAATGTTACAGAGAATGTATGGGGAATAATGTGAAATCATGCAATATACACCTATTTCAAATAACGTTGTCGCGTTAAAAGCAACAAGCCTCAAGCCAAGACCGAAGTGAATGCTGGTTTTGTGTTGACAATTATTTAAATCACAATTGTTTCTATAAGGACTAATTACAAAATGTGAACATTTTCACGTGCTTGTTTGCATATTATTATCACACTTCGTTCCATAGAAAATAGGTCTGATTTGAATAATTTGCCAACACAAAACCAGCATTCACTTCGGTCTTGGCTTGACGCTTGTTGCTTTGAACGCGACAACGTTATTTGAAATAGGTGTATATGAAAAGCGTGAAAGTACAAAGTTTCTGTCGCTCGAATTATATTCATCATTGCTTACTCCACTTTCTTACAAAAAATGAAGTGAATTCTTTTTCGACAAAGTGGTTCCTTTGAACGATTTTTGTAGACTTATTAAATTATGATATTTCCACTCTAGCTGTACCTTACAATACGGTTAACAGTTCATGATTACCGTCACGAATTTAAGACTACCATCACATGTGTTCTATGTTCTAACATGATACCATAGACCTAAAGCACCGTAGCACTGAAGCACCGTACTGCGGTAAGCGCTGTATGGCATTGAAGCTCAATAGCACTGAAGGCACTGAAGCACTGATGCACCGTAGCACTGAAGCACCGTAACACTGAAGCACCGAATCACTGAAACACCGTAGCACTGAAGCACCGTAGCACCGTAGCACCGAAGCACCGAAGCACCGTAGCACTGAAGCACCGAAGCACTAAAGCACCGAAGCTCTGAAGCACAGTAGCACTGAAGCACCGTAGCACTGAAGCACTGAAGCACTGAAGCACCGAAGCACTGAAGCACTGATTAGAAGCACCGAAGCACCGAAGCACCGAAGCACTGAAGCACTAAAGCACTGAAGCACCGTAGTACTGAAGCACCGAAGCACCGTAGTACTGAAGCACTAAAGCACCGAAGCACTGAAGCACTGAAGCACTGAAGCACTGAAGCACTGAAGCACTGAAGCACCGTAGTACTGAAGCTACTGTAGCACCGTAGCACTGAAGCACCGTAGCACTGAAGCACTGAAGCACTGAAGCACCGTAGCACTGAAGCACCGTAGCACTGAAGCACCGTAGCACTGAAGCACCTGTAGAACCTGTAGCACTGAAGCACCGAAGCACCGTAGCACCGTAGCACTGAAGCACTGAAGCACTGAAGCACTAAAGCACCGAAGCACCGAAGCACTAAAGCACTGAAGCACCGAAGCACCGAAGCACCGCACTGAAGCACCGTAGCACTGAAGCACCGAAGCACTAAAGCACTGAAGCACTGAAGCACCGAAGCACTGAAGCACTGAAGCACTGAAGCACTGAAGCTGAAGCACTGAAGCACTGAAGCACCGAAGCACCATAGCACCATAGCACTGAAGCACCGAAGCACTGAAGCACCGAAGCACTGAAGCACCTGTAGCACCTGTAGCACTGAAGCACCGAAGCACCGTAGCACCGTAGCACTGAAGCACTGAAGCACTGAAGCACTAAAGCACCGAAAGCACCGAAGCACTAAAGCACTGAAGCACCGAAGCACCGAAGCACTGAAGCACCGTAGCACTGAAGCACCGAAGCACTAAAGCACTGAAGCACTGAAGCACCGTAGCACTGAAGCAGTGAAGCACTGAAGCACTGAAGCACTGAAGCACTGAAGCACCGAAGCACCATAGCACCATAGCACTGAAGCACCGAAGCACTGAAGCATCGAAGCACTGAAGCACTGAAGCACCGTAGTACTGAAACACTGAAGCACTGAAGCACCAAGCAGCACCGAAGCACTGAAGCACTGAAGCACTGAAGCACTGAAGCACTGAAGCACTGAAGCACTGAAGCACTGAAGCACTGAAGCACTGAAGCACTGAAGCACCGAACACTGAAGCACTGAAGCACTGAAGCACTGAAGCACCGAAGCACTGAAGCACTGAAGCACTGAAGCACTGAAGCACTGAAGCACTGAAGCACCGAAGCACCGAAGCACCGCACCGAAGCACTGAAGCACTGAAGCACTGAAGCACTGAAGCACCGAAGCATTAAAGCACTGCAGCACCGAAGCACCGAAGCACCGAAGCACTGAAGCACCGAAGCACGAAGCACTGAAGCACTGAAGCACTGAAGCACCGAAGCACCGAAGCACCGAAGCACTGAAGCACTGAAGCACTGAAGCACTGAAGCACTGAAGCACTAAAGCACCGAAGCACCGAAGCCGAAGCACTGAAGCAGCATCGAAGCACCGAAGCACTGATGCACTGAAGCACTGAAGCACTGAAGCACTGAAGCACTGAAGCACTGAAGCACACTGAAGCACTGAAGCACTGAAGCACTGAAGCACTGTAGCACTGAAGCACTGAAGCACCGTAGCACTGAAGCACTGAAGCACCGAAGCACCGTAGCACTGAAGCACCGAAGCACCTGTAGCACTGAAGCACCGAAGCACCTGTAGCACTGAAGCACGGTAGCACTGAGGCACCGTAGCACTGAAGCACTGAAGCACTTTTCAAAGCACAGAAGCACTGAAGCACCCAAGCACTGTAGCACTGAAGCACCGTAGCACCTGTAGCACCGTAGCACCGTAGCACTGAAGCACTGAAGCACCGAAGCACCGAAGCACGAAGCACTGCACTGAAGCACTGAAGCACCGAAGCACTGAAGCACCGAAGCACTGAAGCACCGAAGCACCTGTAGCACTGAAGCACCGTAGCACTGAGGCACCGTTGCACTGAAGCACTGAAGCAAGCACTAAAGCACCGTAGCACTGAAGCACCGTAGCATCTGTAGCACTGTAGCACTGAAGCACCGTAGCACTGAAGCGCTGAAGCACTGAAGCACTGTAGCACCTGTAGTACTGAAGCACCGTAGCACTGAAGTACTGAAGCACCGTAGCACTGAGGTACGGTAGCACTGAAGCACTGAAGCACTGAAACAAAAGCACCGAAGCACCGAAGCACCGAAGCACTGTAGCACTGAAGCACCGTAGCACTGAAGCACTGAGCACTGAAGCACTGAAGCACCGAAGCACTGAAGCACTGAAGCACTGAAGCACTGAAGCACTGAAGCACTGAAGCACTGAAGCACCGAAGCACTGAAGCACTGAAGCACCGAAGCACTGTAGCACTGAAGCACCGAAGCACTGAAGCACCGTAGCACTGAGGCACCATAGCACTGAAGCACTGAAGCACCGTAGCACCGAAGCACTGAAGCACTGAAGCACTGAAGCACTGAACTACTGAAGCACTGAAGCACCGAAGCACCGAAGCACCGAAGCACCGAAGCACCGAAGCACTGAAGCACCGAAGCACCGAAGCACCGTAGCACTGTAGCACCGAAGCACCGAAGCACCGAAGCACACGAAGCACCGAAGCACTGAAGCACTGCACCGAAGCACCGAAGCACTGAAGCACCGAAGCACCGTAGCACCTGTAGCACTGAAGCACCGTAGCACTGAAGCACTTAAGCACTGAAGCACTGAAGCACCGTAGCACTGAAGCACTGAAGCACCTAAGCACCGTAGCACTGAAGCACCGAAGCACCTGTAACACTGAAGCACCGTAGCACTGAGGCACCGTAGCACTGAAGCACTGAAGCACTGAAGCACTGAAGCACTGAAGCACTGAAGCACTGAAGCACTGTAGCACTGAAGCACCGAAGCACTGAAGCACCGTAGCACTGAGGCACCGTAGCACTGAACTGAAGCACTGAAGCACTGAAGCACCGAAGCACCGAAGCACTGAAGCACTGAAGCACCGAAGAACTGAAGCACAGAAGCACTGAAGCACAGAAGCACCGAAGCACTGAAGCACTGTAGCACCGAAGCATCGAAGCACTGCTTCAGTGCTTCAGTGCTTCGGTGCTTCAGTGCTTCGGTGCTTCAGTGCTTCAGTGCTTCAGTGCTTCAGTGCTTCGGTGCTTCGGTGCTTCGTGAAGCAGTGCTTCGGTGCTTCGGTGCTTCACCGTGCTTCAGTGCTTCGGTGCTACAGTGCTTCAGTGCTTCAGTGCTTCAGTGCTTCAGTGCTTCAGTGCTTCGGTGCTTCAGTGCTTCAGTGCTTCAGTGCTTCAGTGCTTCAGTGCTTCAGTGCTTCAGTGCTTCGGTGCTTCGGTGCTTCAGTGCTTCAGTGCTTCAGTGCTTCGGTGCTTCAGTGCTTCAGTGCTTCGGTGCTTCAGTGCTTCAGTGCTTCAGTGCTTCAGTGCTGCTTCAGTGCTACTGAGTGCTTCAGTGCTTCAGTGCTTCAGTGCTTCAGTGTGCTTCGGTGCTTCAGTGCTTCAGTGCTTCAGTGCTTCAGTGCTTCAGTGCTTCAGTGCTTCGGTGCTTCAGTGCTCAGTGCTTCAGTGCTTCAGTGCTTCGGTGCTTCAGTGCTTCGGTGCTTCGGTGCTTCAGTGCTTCAGTGCTTCAGTGCTTCAGTGCTTCAGTGCTTCGGTGCTTCGGTGCTTCAGTGCTTCAGTGCTTCGGTGCTTCAGTGCTTCAGTGCTTCAGTGCTTCAGTGCTTCAGTGCTTCAGTGCTTCGTGCTTCAGTGCTTCAGTGCTTCAGTGCTTCAGTGCTTCGGTGCTACAGTGCTTCAGTGCTTCAGTGCTTCAGTGCTTCAGTGCTTCAGTGCTTCGTGCTTCAGTGCTTCAGTGCTTCAGTGCTTCAGTGCTTCACTGAAGCTTCAGTGCTTCAGTGCTTCAGTGCTAGGTGCTTCAGTGCTACAGTGCTACGGTGCTTCAGTGCTTCAGTGCTTCAGTGCTTCAGTGCTTCAGTGCTTCAGTGCTTCAGTGCTTCACGTGCTTCAGTGCTTCAGTGCTTCACAGTGCTTCAGTGCTTCAGTGCTTCAGTGCTTCAGTGCTTCAGTGCTTCGGTGCTTCAGTGCTTCAGTGCTTCGGTGCTTCAGTGCTTCAGTGCTACGGTGCACTGCTCAGTGCTTCAGTGCTTCAGTGCTTCGGTGCTTCAGTGCTTCGGTGCTTCAGTGCTTCAGTGCTTCGGTGCTTCAGTGCTTCACTGCTTCAGTGCTTCAGTGCTTCAGTGCTTCAGTGCTTCAGTGCTTCAGTGCTTCAGTGCTTCGGTGCTTCAGTGCTTCAGTGCTTCGGTGCTTCAGTGCTTCAGTGCTTCGGTGCTTCAGGTGCTTCGGTGCTTCAGTGCTTCACTGCTTCAGTGCTTCTTCAGTGCTTCAGTGCTTCGGTGCTTCGTGCTTCAGTGCTTCAGTGCTTCGGTGCTTCACCGTGCTTCAGTGCTTCAGTGCTTCGGTGCTTCGGTGCTTCAGTGCTTCAGTGCTTCGGTGCTTCAGTGCTTCGGTGCTTCAGTGCTTCACGGTGCTTCAGTGCTTCAGGTGCTTCGGTGCTTCGGTGCTTCAGTGCTTCAGTGCTTCAGTGCTTCAGTGCTTCGGTGCTTCAGTGCTTCGGTGCTTCGTGCTTCGGTGCTTCAGTGCTTCAGTGCTTCAGTGCTTCGGTGCACTGAGTGCTTCGGTGCTTCAGTGCTTCAGTGCTTCGGTGCTTCGGTGCTTCAGTGCTTCAGTGCTTCGGTGCTTCGGTGCTTCGGTGCTTCAGTGCTTCAGTGCACTTCGGTGCTTCAGTGCTTCAGTGCTTCACTGCTTCAGTGCTTCAGTGCTTCAGTGCTTCAGTGCTTCGGTGCTTCAGTGCTTCAGTGCTTCAGTGCTTCAGTGCTTCAGTGCTTCAGGTGCTTCAGTGCTTCAGTGCTTCAGTGCTTCAGTGCTTCAGTGCTTCAGTGCTTCAGTGCTTCGGTGCTTCAGTGCTTCAGTGCTTCAGTGCTTCAGTGCTTCAGTGCTTCAGTGCTTCAGTGCTTCAGTGCTTCAGCTGCTTCAGTGCTTCGAAGTGCTTCAGTGCTTCAGTGCTTCGGTGCTTCAGTGCTTCAGTGCTTCGGTGCTTCAGTGCTTCAGTGCTTCAGTGCTTCGGTGCTTCAGTGCTTCAGTGCTACACTGAAGCACTTCAGTGAGGCACAGTGCTTCACTGCTTCAGTGCTTCAGTGCTTCACTGTGCTTCGGTGCTTCGGTGCTTCAGTGCTTCAGTGCTTCAGTGCTTCAGTGCTTCAGTGCTTCAGTGCTTCAGTGCTTCAGTGCTTCAGTGCTTCAGGTGCTTCAGTGCTTCAGTGCTTCAGTGCTTCAGTGCTTCAGTGCTTCAGTGCTTCAGTGTGCTTCAGTGCTTCGGTGCTTCAGTGCTTCATTCGTGCTTCAGTGCTTCGGTGCTTCAGTGCTTCAGTGCTTCAGTGCTTCAGTGCTTCAGTGCTTCAGTTCAGTGCTTCAGTGCTTCAGTGCTTCAGTGCTTCAGCTTCAGTGCTTCGGTGCTTCAGTGCTTCAGTGCTTCAGTGCTTCAGTGCTTCTTGCTTCAGTGCTTCAGTGCTTCAGTGCTTCGGTGCTTCGGTGCTTCAGTGCTTCGGTGCTTCGGTGCTTCAGTGCTTCAGTGCTTCGGTGCTTCAGTGCTTCAGTGCTTCAGTGCTTCAGTGCTTCAGTGCTTCAGTGCTTCAGTGCTTCAGTGCTTCAGTGCTTCAGTGCTTCAGTGCTTCAGTGCTTCAGTGCTTCGGTGCTTCAGTGCTTCAGTGCTTCAGTGCTTCAGTGCTTCAGTGCTTCAGTGCTTCGGTGCTTCAGTGCTTCAGTGCTTCAGTGCTTCAGTGCTTCAGTGCTTCAGTGCTTCAGTGCTTCAGTGCTTCAGTGCTTCAGTGCTTCAGTGCTTCAGTGCTTCGGTGCTTCAGTGCTTCAGTGCTTCAGTGCTTCGGTGCTTCAGTGCTTCAGTGCTTCAGTGCTTCAGTGCTTCAGTGCTTCAGTGCTTCAGTGCTTCAGTGCTTCAGTGCTTCAGTGCTTCAGTGCTTCGGTGCTTCAGTGCTTCAGTGCTTCAGTGCTTCGGTGCTTCAGTGCTTCAGTGCTTCAGTGCTTCGGTGCTTCGGTGCTTCGGTGCTTCAGTGCTTCAGTGCTTCAGTGCTTCAGTGCTTCAGTGCTTCAGTGCTTCAGTGCTTCAGTGCTTCAGTGCTTCGGTGCTTCAGTGCTTCGGTGCTTCAGTGCTTCAGTGCTTCTTCAGTGCTTCGTGCTTCAGTGCTTCAGTGCTTCAGTGCTTCGGTGCTTCAGTGCTTCAGTGCTTCAGTGCTTCAGTGCTTCAGTGCTTCAGTGCTTCAGTGCTTCGGTGCTTCAGTGCTTCAGTGCTTCAGTGCTTCAGTGCTTCAGTGCTACAGTGCTTCAGTGCTTCGGTGCTTCTGCTTCAGTGCTTCAGTGCTTCAGTGCTTCAGTGCTACGGTGCTTCAGTGCTTCGGTGCTTCAGTGCTTCAGTGCTTTCAGTGCTTCAGTGCTTCAGTGCTTCAGTGCTTCGTGCTTCGGTGCTTCGGGTGCTTCAGTGCTTCAGTGCTTCAGTGCTTCAGTGCTTCAGTGCTTCAGTGCTTCAGTGCTTCGCTTCAGTGCTTCAGTGCTTCGGTGCTTCAGTGCTTCGGTGCTTCAGTGCTTCAGTGCTTTCAGTGCTTCAGTGCTTCAGTGCTTCGGTGCTTCGGTGCTTCAGTGCTTCAGTGCTTCGGTGCTTCGGTGCTTCGGTGCTTCAGTGCTTTCAGTGCTTCGGTGCTTCAGTGCTTCAGTGCTTCGGTGCTTCAGTGCTTCGGTGCTTCGGTGCTTCGGTGCTTCGGTGCTTCAGTGCTTCGGTGCTTCAGTGCTTCAGTGCTTCAGGTGCTTCGGTGCTTCAGTGCTTCAGTGCTTCAGTGCTTCAGTGCTTCGGTGCTTCAGTGCTTCAGTGCTTCGGTGCTTCAGTGCTTCAGTGCTTCAGTGCTTCGGTGCTTCAGTGCTTCAGGTGCTTCAGTGCTTCGGTGCTTCGGTGCTTCAGTGTTTCGGTGCTTCGGTGCTTCAGTGCTTCGGTGCTTCGGTGCTTCGGTGCTTCAGGTGCTTCAGTGCTTCGGTGCTTCGGTGCTTCGGTGCTTCAGTGCTTCAGTGCTTCAGTGCTTCGGTGCTTCAGTGCTTCAGGTGCTTCAGTGCTTCAGTGCTTCGGTGCTTCAGTGCTTCAGTGCTTCAGTGCTTCAGTGTTCGGTGCTTCAGTGCTTCAGTGCTTCAGTGCTTCAGTGCTTCAGTGCTTCGGTGCTTCAGTGCTTCAGTGCTTCAGTGCTTCAGTGCTTCAGTGCTTCAGTGCTTCAGTGCTTCAGTGCTTCAGTGCTTCAGTGCTTCAGTGCTACGGTGCTTCAGTGCTTCAGTGCTTCGGTGCTTCAGTGCTTCGGTGCTTCAGTGCTTCAGTGCTTCAGTGCTTCAGTGCTTCAGTGCTTGTGCTTCAGTGCTTCGGTGCTTCGGTGCTTCAGTGCTTCAGTGCTTCGGTGCTTCAGTGCTACAGGTGCTTCAGTGCTTCAGTGCTTCAGTGCTTCGGTGCTTCAGTGCTTCAGTGCTTCAGTGCTTCAGTGCTTCAGTGCTTCGGTGCTTCAGTGCTTCAGTGCTTCAGTGCTTCAGTGCTTCAGTGCTCAGTGCTTCAGTGCTTCAGTGCTTCAGTGCTTCAGTGCTTCAGTGCTTCAGTGCTTCAGTGCTTCAGTGCTTCAGTGCTTCAGTGCTTCAGTGCTTCAGTGCTTCAGTGCTTCAGTGCTTCGCTTCAGTGCTTCGGTGCTTCAGTGCTTCAGTGCTTCGGTGCTTCAGTGCTTCAGTGCTTCAGTGCTTCAGGTGCTTCAGTGCTTCAGTGCTTCAGTGCTTCAGTGCTTCAGTGCTTCAGTGCTTCAGTGCTTCAGTGCTTCAGTGCTTCAGTGCTTCAGTGCTTCAGTGCTTCAGTGTGCTTCGGTGCTTCAGTGCTTCAGTGCTTCGGTGCTTCAGTGCTTCAGTGCTTCAGTGCTTCAGTGCTTCAGTGCTTCAGTGCTTCAGTGCTTCAGTGCTTCGGTGCTTCA
Source organism: Actinostola sp. cb2023 (assembly GCA_033675265.1). Lineage (NCBI taxonomy): Eukaryota > Metazoa > Cnidaria > Anthozoa > Actiniaria > Actinostolidae > Actinostola > Actinostola sp. cb2023. The sequence continues at coordinate 152,925 of JAUJYZ010001583.1, read as the reverse complement.
GTGCTTCGGTGCTTCAGTGCTTCAGTGCTTCGGTGCTTCGGTGCTTCGGTGCTTCAGTGCTTCAGTGCTTCGGTGCTTCAGTGCTTCAGTGCTTCGGTGCTTCAGTGCTTCAGTGCTTCGGTGCTTCGGTGCTTCAGTGCTTCAGTGCTTCGGTGCTTCAGTGCTTCAGGTGCTTCAGTGCTTCGGTGCTTCTTGCTTCAGTGCTTCGGTGCTTCAGTGCTTCAGTGCTTCGGTGCTTCAGTGCTTCAGTGCTTCAGTGCTTCAGTGCTTCAGTGCTTCGGTGCTTCGGTGCTTCAGTGCTTCAGTGCTTCAGTGCTTCAGTGCTTCGGTGCTTCAGTGCTTCAGTGCTTCAGTGCTGCTTCAGTGCTACAGGTGCTTCAGGTGCTTCAGTGCAGTGCTTCAGTGTTCAGTGCTTCAGTGCTACGGTGCTTCAGTGCTTCAGTGCTTCAGTGCTTCGGTGCTTCAGTGCTTCAGTGCTTCAGTGCTTCAGTGCTTCGGTGTGCTTCAGTGCTTCAGTGCTTCGGTGCTTCAGTGCTACGGTGCTTCGGTGCTTCAGTGCTTCAGTGCTTGCTACGGTGCTTCAGTGCTTCAGTGCTTCAGTGCTTCGGTGCTTCAGTGCTTCAGTGCTTCGGTGCTTCAGTGCTTCAGTGCTTCAGTGCTTCAGTGCTTCGGTGCTTCAGTGCTTCAGTGCTTCGGTGCTTCAGTGCTTCAGTGCTCAGTGCTTCGGTGCTTCAGTGCTTCATTGCTTCAGGTGCTTCAGTGCTTCGGTGCTTCAGTGCTTCAGTGCTTCGGTGCTTCAGTGCTTCAGTGCTTCGGTGCTTCAGTGCTACGGTGCTTCAGTGCTACAGGTGCTACGGCTTCGGTGCTTCAGTGCTTCAGTGCTTCAGTGCTTCAGTGCTTCAGTGCTACAGTGCTACGGTGCTTCGGTGCTTCAGTGCTTCAGTGCAGTGCTACGGTGCTTCAGTGCTTCGGTGCTTCAGTGCTTCAGGTGCTACGGTGCTTTCAGCTTCGGTGCTTCAGTGCTTCGGTGCTTCGGTGCTTCAGTGCTTCAGTGCTTCAGTGCTTCAGTGCTACGGTGCTTCAGTGCTTCGGTGCTTCAGTGCTTCGGTGTTCAGTGCTTCAGTGCTTCGGTGCTTCAGTGCTTCAGTGCTTCAGTGCTTCAGTGCTTCAGTGCTTCAGTGCTTCTGCTTCAGTGCTTCAGTGCTTCAGGTTCGGTGCTTCAGTGCTTCAGTGCTTCAGTGCTTCAGTGTGCTTCAGTGCTTCAGTGCTTCAGTGCTTCGGTGCTTCAGTGCTTCGGTGCTTCAGTGCTTCAGTGCTTCAGTGCTTCAGTGCTTCAGTGCTTCGGTGCTTCAGTGCTTCAGTGCTTCAGTGCTTCAGTGCTTCAGTGCTTCAGTGCTTCAGTGCTTCAGTGCTTCAGTGCAGTGCTTCGGTGCTTCAGTGCTTCGGTGCTTCAGTGCTTCAGTGCTTCAGTGCTTCGGTGCTTCAGTGCTTCAGTGCTTCGGTGCTTCAACGTGCTTCAGTGCTTCGGTGCTTCAGTGCTTCAGGTGCTTCAGTGCTTCAGTGCTTCAGTGCTTCAGTGCTTCAGTGCTTCGGTGCTTCGGTGCTTCAGTGCTTCAGTGCTTCAGTGCTTCGGTGCTTCAGTGCTTCGTGGTGCTTCAGTGCTCAGTGCTTCAGTGCTTCAGTGCTTCAGTGCTTCAGTGCTTCAGTGCTTCAGTGCTTCAGGTGCTTCAGTGCTTCAGTGCTTCAGTGCTTCAGTGCTTCGGTGCTTCAGTGCTTCAGTGCTTCAGTGCTTCAGTGCTTCAGTGCTTCGTGCTTCGGTGCTTCAGTGCTTCAGTGCTTCAGTGCTTCAGTGCTTCAGTGCTTCAGGTGCTTCAGTGCTTCAGTGCTTCAGTGCTTCGGTGCTTCACGGTGCTTCAGTGCTACAGTGTGCTTCAGTGCTTCGGTGCTTCAGTGCTTCAGTGCTTCAGTGCTTCAGTGCTTCAGTGCTTCAGTGCTTCAGTGCTTCTTCTTCAGTGCTTCAGTGCTTCAGTGCTTCAGTGCTTCAGTGCTTCAGTGCTAAAACAGTGCTACGGTGCTTCGGTGCTTCAGTGCTTCAGTGCTTCACAGTGTTCAGTGCTTCAGTGCTTCAGGTGCTTCAGGTGCTTCGGTGCTTCAGTGCTTGCTTCAGTGCTTCGGTGCTTCAGTGCTACGGTGGCTTCGGTGCTTCGGTGCTTCAGTGCTACGGTGCTTCAGTGCTTCAGTGCTTCAGTGCTTCAGTGCTTTCGGTGCTTCAGTGCTTCAGTGCTTCAGTGCTTCAGTGCTACGGTGCTTCAGTGCTTGCTACAGTGCTTTTTCAGTGCTTCGGTGCTCAGTGCTTCAGTGCTTCAGTGCTTCAGTGCTTCGGTGCTTCAGTGCTTCAGTGCTTCAGTGCTTCAGTGCTTCAGTGTGCTTCAGTGTTCGGGTGCTTCAGTGCTTCAGGTGCTTCGGTGCTTCGGTGCTTCAGTGCTTTCGGTGCTTCAGTGCTTCAGTGCTTCGGCTGCTTCAGTGCTTTCAGTGCTTCGGTGCTTCGTGTTCAGTGCAACAGTGCTTCGGTTCGGTGCTCAGTGCTTCAGTGCTTCGGTGCTTCAGTGCTTTTGCTTCAGTGCTTCAGTGCTTTCGGTGCTTCAGTGCTTCGGTCAGTGCTTCGGTGCTTCAGTGCTTCAGTGCTTCAGTGCTTCGGTGCTTCAGTGCTTCAGTGCTTCAGTGCTTCAGTGCTTCAGTGCTTCGGTGCTTCAGTGCTTCAGTGCTTCGGTGCTTCGGTGCTTCAGTGCTTCAGTGCTTCGGTGCTTCAGTGCTTCGGTGCTTCAGTGCTTCAGTGCTTCAGCTTCAGTGCTTTCAGTGCTTCGGTGCTTCAGTGCTTCGGTGCTTCAGTGCTTCAGTGCTTCGGTGCTTCAGTGCTTCAGTGCTTCAGTGCTTCAGTGCTTCAGTGCTTCAGTGCTTCAGTGCTTCAGTGCTTCAGTGCTTCAGTGCTTCAGTGCTTCAGGTGCTTCAGTGCTTCGGTGCTTCAGGCTTCGCTTCAGTGCGGTGCTTCGGTGCTTCGGTGCTTCAGTGCTTCGGTGCTTCAGTGCTTCGGTGCTCAGTGCTTCAGTGCTTCAGTGCTTCGGTGCTTCAGTGCTTCGGTGCTTCAGTGCTTCAGTGCTTCAGTGCTTCGGTGCTTCAGGTGCTTCAGTGCTTCAGTGCTTCGGTGCTTCTTTTCAGTGCTTCGGTGCTTCAGTGCTACAGTGCTTCAGTGCTTCGGTGCTTCAGTGCTTCGGTGCTTCAGTGCTTCAGTGCTACGGTGCTTCAGTGCTTCGGTGCTTCGTGCTGCTTTTCAGTTGCTACAGGTGCTACGGTGCTTCGGTGCTTCAGTGCTTCAGTGCTTCAGTGCTTCGGTGCTTCAGTGCTTCAGGTGCTTCAGTGCTTCAGTGCTTCAGTGCTTCAGTGCTTCAGTGCTCAGTGCTACGGTGCTTCAGTGCTTCGGTGCTTCAGTGCTTCAGGTGCTTCAGTGCTACGGTGCTTCAGTGCTTCAGTGCTTCAGTGCTTCAGTGCTTCAGTGCTTCAGTGCTTCAGTGCTTCGGTGCTTCAGTGCTTCAGTGCTTCAGTGCTTCAGTGCTACGGTGCTTCAGTGCTTCAGTGCTACGGTGCTTCAGTGCTTCAGTGCTTCGGTGCTTCAGTGCTTCAGTGCTTCAGTGCTTCAGTGCTTTCAGTGCTTCAGTGCTTCAGTGCTTCAGTGCTTCAGTGCTTCGGTGCTTCGGTGCTTCAGGTGCTTCTTCAGTGCTACAGGTGCTTCAGTGCTACGGTGCTTCAGTGCTTCAGTGCTTCAGTGCTTCGGTGCTTCAGTGCTTCAGTGCTTCGGTGCTTCAGTGCTTCAGTGCTTCGGTGCTTCAGTGCTTCAGTGCTTCAGTGCTTCGGTGCTTCAGTGCTTCGGTGCTTCAGTGCTTCAGTGCTTCGGTGCTTCAGTGCTTCGGTGCTTCAGTGCTTCAGTGCTTCAGTGCTTCGGTGCTTCAGTGCTTCAGTGCTTCAGTGCTTCAGTGCTTCAGTGCTTCAGTGCTTCAGTGCTTCAGTGCTTCAGTGCTTCGGTGCTTCAGTGCTTCGGTGCTTCAGTGCTTCAGTGCTTCAGTGCTTCAGTGCTTCGGTGCTTCAGTGCTTCGGTGCTTCAGTGCTTCAGTGCTTCAGGTGCTTCAGTGCTTCAGTGCTTCAGTGCTTCAGTGCTTCGGTGCTTCAGTGCTTCAGTGCTTCAGTGCTTCAGTGCTTCGGTGCTTCAGTGCTTCGGTGCTTCAGTGCTTCAGTGCTTCAGTGCTTCAGTGCTTCAGTGCTTCAGTGCTTCGGTGCTTCAGTGCTTCAGTGCTCGGTGCTTCAGTGCTTCAGTGCTTCAGTGCCTGCTTTCAGTGCTTCGGTGCTTCAGTGCTTCAGTGCTTCAGTGCTTCAGTGTTCTTGCTTCAGTGCTTCGGTGCTTCAGTGCTTCAGTGCTTCAGTGCTTCAGTGCTTCAGGTGCTTCGGTGCTTCAGTGCTTCGGTGCTTCAGTGCTTCAGTGCTTCGGTGCTTCAGTGTGCTGCTTCAGTGCTTCAGTGCTTCAGTGCTTCAGTGCTTCAGTGCTTCGGTGCTTGCTTAGTGCTTCAGTGCTTCAGTGCTTCAGTGCTTCGGTGCTTCAGTGCTTCAGTGCTTCAGTGCTTCAGTGCTTCGGTGCTTCGGTGCTTCAGTGCTTCAGTGCTTCGGTGCTTCAGTGCTTCAGTGCTTCAGTGCTTCGGTGCTTCAGTGCTTCAGTGCTTCGGTGCTTCAGTGCTTCAGTGCTTCGGTGCTTCAGTGCTTCAGGTGCTTCAGTGCTTCAGTGCTTCAGTGCTTCAGTGCTTCAGTGCTTGCTTCAGTGCTTCGGTGCTTCAGTGCTTCAGTGCTTCAGTGCTTCAGTGCTTCAGTGCTTCAGGTGCTTCAGTGCTTCAGTGCTTCAGGTGCTTCAGTGCTTTCGGTGCTTCAGTGCTACAGGTGCTTCGGTGCTTCGTGCTTCAGTGCTTCAGTGCTTCAGTGCTTCAGTGCTTCAGTGCTACGGTGCTTCAGTGCTTCGGTGCTTCAGTGCTTTCAGTGCTTCAGTGCTTCAGTGCTTCAGTGTGCTTCAGTGCTTCAGCTTCTTACGCTGCTTCAGTGCTTCAGTGCTTCAGTGCTTCAGTGCTACGGTGCTTCGGTGCTTCGGTGCTTCAGTGCTTCGGTGCTTCGGTGCTTCAGGTGCTTCGGTGCTTCAGTGCTTCAGTGCTTCGGTGCTTCAGTGCTTCAGGTGCTTCAGTGCTTCAGTGCTTCAGTGCTTCAGTGCTTCAGCTTCAGTGCTTCAGTGCTTCAGTGCTTCAGTGCTTCCAGTGCTTCAGTGCTTCGGTGCTTCAGTGCTTCAGTGCTACGGTGCTTCAGTGCTTCGGTGCTTCAGTGCTTCAGGTGCTTCAGTGCTTCAGTGCTTCAGTGCTTCAGTGCTTCAGTGCTTCGGTGCTTCAGTGCTTCAGTGCTTCAGTGCTTCGGTGCTTCAGTGCTTCAGTGCTTCGGTGCTTCAGTGCTTCGGTGCTTCAGTGCTTCAGTGCTTCGGTGCTTCAGTGCTTCGGTGCTTCAGTGCTTCAGTGCTTCAGTGCTTCAGTGCTTCGTGCTTCAGTGCTTCGGTGCTTCAGTGCTTCAGTGCTTCAGTGCTTCAGTGCTTCAGTGCTTCAGTGCTTCAGTGCTTTGCTTCAGTGCTTCAGGTGCTACAGTGCTTCAGTGCTTCAGTGCTTCAGTGCTTCAGTGCTTCAGTGCTTCAGTGCTTCAGTGCTTCAGTGCTTCAGTGCTTCAGTGCTTCAGTGCTTCAGTGCTTCGGTGCTTCGGTGCTTCAGTGCCTTCAGTGCTTCAGTGCTTCAGTGCTTCGGTGCTTCAGTGCTTCAGTGCTTCAGTGCTTCAGTGCTTCAGTGCTTCGGTGCTTCAGTGCTTCAGTGCTTCAGTGCTTCAGTGCTTCAGTGCTTCAGTGCTACGGTGCTTCAGTGCTTCGGTGCTTCAGTGCTTCGGTGCTTCAGTGCTTCAGTGCTTCAGTGCTTCGGTGCTTCAGTGCTTCGTGCTTCAGTGCTACGGTGCTTCAGTGCTTCAGTGCTTCAGTGCTTCAGTGCTTCGGTGCTTCAGTGCTTCAGTGCTTCGATGCTTCAGTGCTTCAGTGCTTCGCTGCTTCAGTGCTTCAGTGCTTCGGTGCTTCAGTGCTTCAGTGCTTCAGTGCTTCAGTGCTTCAGTGCAGGTGCTTCAGTGCTTCAGTGCTTCAGTGCTTCAGTGCTTCAGTGCTTCGGTGCTTGCTTCGGTGCTTCAGTGCTTCAGTGCTTCAGTGCTTCAGTGCTTCGGTGCTTCAGTGCTTCGGTGCTTCAGTGCTTCAGTGCTACGGTGCTTCGGTGCTTGCTTCAGTGCTTGCTACGGTGCTTCAGTGCTTCAGTGCTTCGGTGCTTCAGTGCTTCAGTGCTACGGTGCTTCAGTGCTTCGGTGCTTCAGTGCTTCAGTGCTTCGTGCTTCAGTGCTTCAGTGCTTCGGTGTGCTTCAGTGCTTCAGTGCTTCGGTGCTTCAGTGCTTCGGTGCTTCAGTGCTTCAGTGCTTCAGTGCTTCAGTGCTTCAGTGCTTCAGTGCTTCAGTGCTTCAGTGCTTCGGTGCTTCAGTGCTGCTTCAGTGCTTCAGTGCTTCAGTGCTTCAGTGCTTCGGTGCTTCAGTGCTTCAGTGCTTCAGTGCTTCAGTGCTTCGGTGCTTCAGTGCTTCAGTGCTTCAGTGCTTCAGTGCTTCAGTGCTTCGGTGCTTCAGTGCTACGGTGCTTCAGTGCTTCAGTGCTTCGTGCTTCAGTGCTTCAGTGCTTCAGTGCTTCGGTGCTTCAGTGCTTCAGTGCTTCGGTGCTTCAGTGCTTCAGTGCTTCAGTGCTTCAGTGCTTCAGTGCTTCAGTGCTTCAGTGCTTCAGTGCTTCGGTGCTTCAGTGCTTCGGTGCTTCAGTGCTTCAGTGCTTCAGTGCTTCAGTGCTTCGGTGCTTCAGTGCTTCAGTGCTTCGGTGCTTCAGTGCTTCAGTGCTTCGGTGCTTCAGTGCTTCAGTGCTTCAGTGCTTCAGTGCTTCAGTGCTTCGGTGCTTCAGTGCTTCAGTGCTTCGGTGCTTCAGTGCTTCGGTGCTTCAGTGCTTCGGTGCTTCGGTGCTTCAGTGCTTCAGTGCTTCGGTGCTTCAGTGCTTCAGTGCTTCAGTGCTTCAGTGCTTCAGTGCTTCAGTGCTTCAGTGCTTCAGTGCTTCAGTGCTTCGGTGCTTCAGTGCTTCAGTGCTTCAGTGCTTCAGTGCTTCGGTGCTTCAGTGCTTCAGTGCTTCAGTGCTTCAGTGCTTCAGTGCTTCGGTGCTTCAGTGCTTCAGTGCTTCAGTGCTTCGTGCTTCAGTGCTTCGGTGCTTCAGTGCTTCGGTGCTTCAGTGCTTCGGTGCTGTGCTTCGGTGCTTCAGTGCTTCAGTGCTTCAGTGCTTCAGTGCTTCAGTGCTTCAGTGCTTCAGTGCTTCAGTGCTTCGGTGCTTCAGTGCTTCAGTGCTTCGGTGCTTCAGTGCTTCAGTGCTTCAGTGCTTCAGTGCTTCAGTGCTTCAGTGCTTCAGTGCTTCAGTGCTTCAGTGCTTCAGTGCTTCGGTGCTTCAGTGCTTCGGTGCTTCGGTGCTTCAGTGCTTCAGTGCTTCAGTGCTTCAGTGCTTCGTGCTTCAGTGCTTCGGTGCTTCAGTGCTTCAGTGCTTCAGTGCTTCAGTGCTTCAGTGCTTCAGTGCTTCAGTGCTTCAGTGCTTCAGTGCTTCGGTGCTTCGGTGCTTCAGTGCTTCAGTGCTTCAGTGCTTCAGTGCTTCAGTGCTACAGGTGCTTCAGTGCTACAGTGCTTCGGTGCTTCGGTGCTTCAGTGCTACGGTGTTCAGTGCCTTCAGTGCTTCAGTGCTTCGGTGCTTCAGTGCTTCAGTGCTTCAGTGCTTCAGTGCTTCAGTGCTACGGTGCTTCAGTGCTTCAGTGCTTCAGTGCTTCAGTGCTTCAGTGCTTCGGTGCTTCAGTGCTTCAGTGCTTCGGTGCTTCAGTGCTACGGTGCTTCAGTGCTTCAGGTGCTTCAGTGCTTCAGTGCTTCAGTGCTTCAGTGCTTCAGTGCTTCAGTGCTTCGGTGCTTCAGTGCTTCAGTGCTTCAGTGCTACGGTGCTTCAGTGCTTCAGTGCTTCGGTGCTTCAGTGCTTCGGTGCTTCAGTGCTTCAGTGCTTCAGTGCTTCGGTGCTTCAGTGCTTCAGTGCTTCAGTGCTTCGGTGCTTCGGTGCTTCGGTGCTTCAGTGCTTCAGTGCTTCAGTGCTAGTGCTTCAGTGCTTCAGTGCTTCAGTGCTTCAGTGCTTCGGTGCTTCAGTGCTTCAGTGCTTCAGTGCTTCAGTGCTTCAGTGCTTCGGTGCTTGCTAGTGCTTCAGTGCTTCAGTGCTTCAGTGCTTCAGTGCTTTCAGTGCTGCTTCAGTGCTTCGGTGCTTCAGTGCTTCAGTGCTTCAGTGCTTCAGTGCTTCAGTGTGCTTCAGTGCTTCAGTGCTTCAGTGCTTCAGTGCTTCTGCTCAGGTGCTTCGGTGCTTCAGTGCTTCAGTGCTTCGGTGCTTCAGTGCAGTGCTTCGGTGCTACGGTGCTTCAGTGCTTCAGTGCTTCAGTGCTTCAGTGCTTCAGTGCTTCAGTGCTTCAGTGCTTCAGTGCTTCAGTGCTTCAGTGCTTCGGTGCTTCGGTGCTTCAGTGCTTCAGTGCTTCAGGTGCTTCAGTGCTTCAGTGCTTCAGTGCTTCAGTGCTTCAGTGCTTCAGTGCTTCAGGTGCTTCAGTGCTTCGGTGCTTCAGTGCTTCAGTGCTTCAGTGCTTCAGTGCTTCAGTGCTTCGGTGCTTCAGTGCTTCAGTGCTTCAGTGCTTCAGTGCTTCAGTGCTACGGTGCTTCAGTGCTTCAGTGCTTCAGTGCTTCAGTGCTTCGGTGCTTCAGTGCTTGCTTCAGTGCTTCAGTGCTTCAGTGCTTCAGTGCTTCAGTGCTTCAGTGCTTCAGTGCTTCAGTGCTTCAGTGCTTCAGTGCTTCAGGTGCTTCAGTGCTTCAGTGCTTCAGTGCTTCAGTGCTTCAGTGCTTCAGTGCTTCAGTGCTTCGGTGCTTCAGTGCTTCAGTGCTGCTTCAGTGCTTCAGTGCTTCGGTGCTTCAGTGCTTCAGTGCTTCAGTGCTTCAGTGCTTCGCTGCTTCAGTGCTGCTTCAGTGCTTCAGTTTCAGTGCTTCAGTGCTTCAGTGCTTCAGTGCTTCAGTGCTTCAGTGCTTCAGTGCTTCAGTGCTTCGGTGCTTCAGTGCTTGCTTCCCAGTGCTACGTGCTTTCAGTGCTTCAGTGCTTCAGTGCTTCAGTGCTTCAGTGCTTCAGTGCTTCAGTGCTTCAGTGCTTCGGTGCTTCAGTGCTTCAGTGCTTCAGTGCTTCAGTGCTGTGCTTCGGTGCTTCAGTGCTTCAGTGCTTCGGTGCTTCAGTGCTTCAGTGCTTCAGTGCTTCAGTGCTTCAGTGCTTCGGTGCTTCAGTGCTTCAGTGCTTCAGTGCTTCGGTGCTTCAGTGCTTCAGTGCTTCAGTGCTTCAGTGCTTCAGTGCTTCAGTGCTTCGGTGCTTCAGTGCTTCAGTGCTTCAGTGCTTCAGTGCTTCAGTGCTTCGGTGCTTCAGTGCTTCGGTGCTTCAGTGCTTCAGTGCTTCAGTGCTTCAGTGCTTCGGTGCTTCAGTGCTACAGTGCTTCAGTGCTTCAGTGCTTCGTGCTTCAGTGCTACGGTGCTTCAGTGCTTCAGTGCTTCAGTGCTTCAGTGCTTCAGTGCTTCGGTGCTTCAGGTGCTTCAGTGCTTCAGTGCTTCGTGCTTCGGTGCTTCAGTGCTTCAGTGCTTCAGTGCTTCGGTGCTTCAGTGCTAGGTGCTCTTCAGTGCTTCGGTGCTTCAGTGCTTCAGTGCTTCAGTGCTTCAGTGTGCTTCGGTGCTTCAGTGCTTCGGTGCTTCAGGTGTGCTTCGGTGCTTCAGTGCTTCAGTGCTTCGGTGCTTCAGTGCTTCGGTGCTTCAGTGCTTCAGTGCTTCAGTGCTTCAGTGCTTCAGTGCTTCAGTGCTTCAGTGCTTCAGTGCTTCAGTGCTTCAGTGCTTCAGTGCTTCAGTGCTTCGGTGCTTCAGTGCTTCGGTGCTTCAGTGCTTCAGTGCTTCGGTGCTTCAGTGCTTCAGTGCTTCAGTGCTTCAGTGCTTCAGTGCTTCAGTGCTTCAGTGCTTCTTCGGTGCTTCAGTGCTTCAGTGCTGCTACGGTGCTTCAGTGCTTCGGTGCTTCAGTGCTTCAGTGCTTCAGTGCTTCGGTGCTTCAGTGCTTCAGTGCTTCAGTGCTTACGGTGCTTCAGTGCTTCAGTGCTTGCTTCGGTGCTTCAGTGCTACGGTGCTTCAGTGCTACAGGTGCTTCAGTGCTTCAGTGCTTCAGTGCTTCAGTGCTTCAGTGCTTCAGTGCTTCAGTGCTTCAGTGCTTCAGTGCTTCAGTGCTACGGTGCTTCAGTGCTTCAGTGCTTCAGTGCTTCAGTGCTTCAGTGCTACGGTGCTTCAGTGCTTCGGTGCTTCAGTGCTTCGGTGCTTCAGTGCTTCGGTGCTTCAGTGCTTCGGTGCTTCAGTGCTTCAGTGCTTCAGTGCTTCGGTGCTTCGGTGCTTCAGTGCTTCAGTGCTTCAGTGCTTCAGTGCTTCAGTGCTTCAGTGCTTCAGTGCTTCAGTGCTTCAGTGCTTCAGTGCTACAGTGCTTCGGTGCTTCGGTGCTTCAGTGCTTCAGTGCTTCAGTGCTTCAGTGCTTCAGTGCTTCAGTGCTTCAGTGCTTCAGTGCTTCAGTGCTTCGGTGCTTCAGTGCTTCAGTGCTTCAGTGCTTCGGTGCTTCAGTGCTTCAGGTGCTTCAGTGCTTCGGTGCTTCAGTGCTTCGGTGCTTCAGTGCTTCGGTGCTTCAGTGCTTCAGTGCTTCAGTGCTTCAGGTGCTTCAGTGCTTCAGTGCTTCAGTGCTTCAGTGCTTCAGTGCTTCAGTGCTTCAGTGCTTCAGTGCTTCAGTGCTTCAGTGCTTCAGTGCTTCAGTGCTTCAGTGCTTCAGTGCTTCAGTGCTTCAGTGCTTCAGTGCTTCAGTGCTTCAGTGCTTCAGTGCTTCAGTGCTTCGGTGCTTCAGTGCTTCAGTGCTTCAGTGCTTCGTGCTTCAGTGCTTCAGTGCTTCAGTGCTTCAGTGCTTCAGTGCTTCGGTGCTTCAGTGCTTCAGTGCTTCAGGTGCTTCAGTGCTTCGGTGCTTCAGTGCTTCAGTGCTTCAGTGCTTCAGTGCTTCAGTGCTTCAGTGCTTCAGTGCTTCAGTGCTTCGGTGCTTCAGTGCTTCAGTGCTTCAGTGCTTCAGTGCTTCAGTGCTTCAGTGCTTCAGTGCTTCGGTGCTTCAGTGCTTCAGTGCTTCAGTGCTTCAGTGCTTCGGTGCTTCAGTGCTTCAGTGCTTCAGTGCTTCAGTGCTTCTTCGTGCTTCAGTGCTTCAGTGCTTCAGTGCTTCAGTGCTTCGGTGCTTCAGTGCTTCGGTGCTTCAGTGCTTCAGTGCTTCAGGTGCTTCAGTGCTTCAGTGCTTCAGTGCTTCAGTGCTTCAGTGCTTCAGTGCTTCAGTGCTTCAGTGCTTCGGTGCTTCAGTGCTTCAGTGCTTCAGTGCTTCAGTGCTTCAGTGCTTCAGTGCTTCAGTGCTTCAGTGCTTCAGTGCTACAGTGCTTCAGTGCTTCGGTGCTTCAGTGCTTCAGTGCTTCAGTGCTGCTTCGGTGCTTCAGTGCTTCAGTGCTTCAGTGCTTCAGGTGCTTCAGTGCTTCAGTGCTTCAGTGCTTCAGTGCTTCAGTGCTTCAGTGCTTCAGTGCTTCAGTGCTTCAGTGCTTCAGGCTTCAGTGCTTCAGTGCTTCAGTGCTTCGGTGCTTCAGTGCTTCAGTGCTTCAGTGCTTCAGTGCTTCAGTGCTTCAGTGCTTCGGTGCTTCAGTGCTTCAGTGCTTCAGTGCTTCAGTGCTTCAGTGCTTCAGTGCTTCAGTGCTTCAGTGCTTCAGTGCTTCAGTGCTTCAGTGCTTCGGTGCTTCAGTGCTTCAGTGCTTCAGTGCTTCGGTGCTTCAGTGCTTCAGTGCTTCAGTGCTTCAGTGCTTCAGTGCTTCAGTGCTTCAGTGCTTCGGTGCTTCAGTGCTTCAGTGCTTCAGTGCTTCAGTGCTTCAGTGCTTCAGTGCTTCAGTGCTTCAGTGCTTCAGTGCTTCAGTGCTTCAGTGCTTCAGTGCTTCAGTGCTTCAGTGCTTCAGTGCTTCAGTGCTTCGGTGCTTCAGTGCTTCAGTGCTTCAGTGCTTCAGTGCTTCGGTGCTTCAGTGCTTCGGTGCTTCAGTGCTTCGGTGCTTCGGTGCTTCAGTGCTTCAGTGCTTCAGTGCTTCAGTGCTTCAGTGCTTCGGTGCTTCGGTGCTTCAGTGCTTCAGTGCTTCGTGCTTCAGTGCTTCAGTGCTGCTTCAGTGCTTCAGTGCTTCGGTGCTTCAGTGCTTCGGTGCTTCGGTGCTTCAGTGCTTCAGTGCTTCGGTGCTTCGGTGCTTCGGTGCTTCAGTGCTTGCTTCAGTGCTTCAGTGCTTCAGTGCTTCAGTGCTTCAGTGCTTCGGTGCTTCAGTGCTTCGGTGCTTCAGTGCTTCAGTGCTTCGGTGCTTCAGTGCTTCAGTGCTTCAGTGCTTCGGTGCTTCAGTGCTTCAGTGCTTCAGTGCTTCAGTGCTTCAGTGCTTCAGTGCTTCAGTGCTTCAGTGCTTCAGTGCTTCAGTGCTTCAGTGCTTCAGTGCTTCAGTGCTTCAGTGCTTCAGTGCTTCAGTGCTTCAGTGCTTCAGTGCTTCAGTGCTTCGGTGCTTCAGTGCTTCAGTGCTTCAGTGCTTCAGTGCTTCAGTGCTTCAGTGCTTCAGTGCTTCAGTGCTTCGGTGCTTCAGTGCTTCAGTGCTTCAGTGCTTCGGTGCTTCAGTGCTTCGTGCTTCAGTGCTTCAGTGCTTCGGTGCTTCAGTGCTTCAGTGCTTCAGTGCTTCAGTGCTTCGGTGCTTCAGTGCTTCGGTGCTTCAGTGCTTCAGTGCTTCGGTGCTTCAGTGCTTCAGTGCTTCAGTGCTTCAGTGCTGCTTCAGTGCTTCGGTGCTTCAGTGCTTCAGTGCTTCAGTGCTTCAGTGCTTCAGTGCTTCAGTGCTTCAGTGCTTCAGTGCTTCAGTGCTTCAGTGCTTCAGTGCTTCAGTGCTTCAGTGCTTCAGTGCTTCGGTGCTGCTTCAGTGCTTCAGTGCTTCAGTGCTTCAGTGCTTCAGTGCTTCAGTGCTTCGGTGCTTCAGTGCTTCAGTGCTTCAGTGCTTCAGTGCTTCAGTGCTTCGGTGCTTCGGTGCTTCGGTGCTTCAGTGCTTCAGTGCTTCGGTGCTTCAGTGCTTCAGTGCTTCAGTGCTTCAGTGCTTCAGTGCTTCAGTGCTTCAGTGCTTCAGTGCTTCAGTGCTTCAGTGCTTCGGTGCTTCAGTGCTTCAGTGCTTCAGTGCTTGCTTCAGTGCTTCAGTGCTTCAGTGCTTCAGTGCTTCAGTGCTTCGGTGCTTCAGTGCTTCAGTGCTTCAGTGCTTCAGTGCTTCAGTGCTTCAGTGCTTCAGTGCTTCGGTGCTTCAGTGCTGGTGCTTCAGTGCTTCAGTGCTTCAGTGCTTCAGTGCTTCAGTGCTTCGGTGCTTCGGTGCTTCAGTGCTTCAGTGCTCAGTGCTTCAGTGCTTCAGTGCTTCAGTGCTTCAGTGCTTCAGTGCTTCAGTGCTTCTGCTCAGTGCTTCAGTGCTTCAGTGCTTCAGTGCTTCAGTGCTTCAGTGCTTCGGTGCTTCAGTGCTTGCTTCGGTGCTTCAGTGCTTCGGTGCTTCAGTGCTTCAGTGCTTCGGCTTCAGTGCTTCAGTGCTTCAGTGCTTCAGTGCTTCAGTGCTTCAGTGCTTCGGTGCTTCAGTGCTTCAGTGCTTCAGTGCTTCGGTGCTTTCAGTGCTTCAGTGCTTCAGTGCTTCGCTTCAGTGCTTCAGTGCTTCAGGTGCTTCAGTGCTTCAGTGCTTCGGTGCTTCAGTGCTTCGGTGCTTCAGTGCTTCAGTGCTTCAGTGCTTCAGTGCTTCAGTGCTTCAGTGCTTCAGTGCTTCGGTGCTTCAGTGCTTCAGTGCTTCAGTGCTTCAGTGCTTCAGTGCTTCGGTGCTTCAGTGCTTCAGTGCTTCAGTGCTTCAGTGCTTCTGTGCTTCAGTGCTTCAGTGCTTCAGTGCTTCAGTGCTTCAGTGCTTCAGGTGCTTCGGTGCTTCAGTGCTTCAGTGCTTCAGTGCTTCAGTGCTTCAGTGCCATGGTGCTTCAGTGCTACAGATGCTACGGTGCTTCGGTGCTTCAGTGCTTCAGTGCTTCAGTGCTTCAGTGCTTCAGTGCTACGGTGCCTCAGTGCTACGGTGCTTCAGTGCTACAGGTGCTACGGTGCTTCGGTGCTTCAGTGCTACGGTGCTTCAGTGCTACAGGTGCTACGGTGCTTCTGTGCTTCAGTGCTTCGGTGCTTACGGTGCTTCAGTGCTTCGGTGCTTCAGTGCTTCAGTGCTACGGTGCCTCACTGCTACGGTGCTTCAGTGCTACAGGTGCTACGGTGCTTCAGTGCTTCATTGCTTCAGTGCTTCAGTGCTACGGTGCTACAGATGCTACGGTGCTTCGGTGCTTCAGTGCTTCAGTGCTACGGTGCTTCTCAGTGCTCAGTGGTGTGCTTCAGTGCTACAGGTGCTACGGTGCTTCTGTGCTTCAGTGCAACGGTGTTACGGTGCTTCGGTGCTTCGGTGCTACGGTGCTTCAGTGCTTCAGTGCTACGGTGTCTCAGTGCTACGGTGCTTCAGTGCTTCGTTGCTTCAGTGCTACAGTGCTTCGGTGCTTCAGTGCTTCAGTGCGTCAGTGCTTCGGTGCTTCAGTGCTTCGGTGCTTCAGTGCTTCAGTGCTTCAGTGCTTCGGTGCTTCAGTGCTTCGGTGCTTCAGTGCTTCGGTGCTTCGGTGCTACGGTGCTTCAGTGCTTCGGTGCTACAGTGCTTCAGTGCTTCGGTGCTTCGGTGCTTCAGTGCTTCAGTGCTTCGGTGCTTCAGTGCTTCAGTGCTTCAGTGCTTCAGTGCTTCAGTGCTTCAGTGCTTCAGTGCTTCAGTGCTTCGGTGCTTCGGTGCTTCGCTGCTTCAGTGCTTCGGTGCTTCAGTGCTTCAGTGCTTCAGTGCTTCACTGCTTCGGTGCTTCAGTGCTTCAGTGCTTCGGTGCTTCAGTGCTTCAGTGCTACGGTGCCTCAGTGTTACGGTGCTTCAGTACTACAGGTGCTACGGTGCTTCGTGTGCTTCAGTGCTTCAGTGCTTCGGTGCTTCGGTGCTTCGGTGCTTCGGTGCTTCAGTGCTTCAGTGCTTCAGTGCTTCGGTGCTTCAGTGCTTCAGTGCTTCAGTGCTTCGGTGCTTCAGTGCTTCAGTGCTTCGGTGCTTCAGTGCTTCAGTTATTCAGTGCTACGGTGCCTCAGTGTTACGGTGCTTCAGCACTACAGGTGCTACAGTGCTTCGGTGCTTCAGTGCTTCAGTGCTTCGGTGCTTCGGTGCTTCAGTGCTTCAGTGCTTCGGTGCTTCAGTGCTTCAGTGCTTCAGTGCTTCAGTGCTTCGGTGCTTCAGTGCTTCAGTGCTTCGGTGCTTCGGTGCTTCGCTGCTTCAATGCTTCGGTGCTTCAGTGCTTCAGTGCTTCAGTGCTTCACTGCTTCGGTGCTTCAGTGCTTCAGTGCTTCGGTGCTTCAGTGCTTCAGTGCTACGGTGCCTCAGTGTTACGGTGCTTCAGTACTACAGGTGCTACGGTGCTTCGGTGCTTCAGTGCTTCAGTGCTTCGGTGCTTCGGTGCTTCGGTGCTTCAGTGCTTCGGTGCTTCAGTGCTTCAGTGCTTCAGTGCTTCAGTGCTTCGGTGCTTCAGTGCTTCAGTGCTTCGGTGCTTCAGTGCTTCAGTTATTCAGTGCTACGGTGCCTCAGTGTTACGGTGCTTCAGCACTACAGGTGCTACAGTGCTTCGGTGCTTCAGTGCTTCAGTGCTTCAGTGCTTCAGTGCTTCAGTGCTACGGTGCTTCAGTGCTACAGATGCTACGGTGCTTCGGTGCTTCAGTGCTTCAATGCTTCAGTGCTTCAGTGCTACGGTGCCTCAGTGCTACGGTGCTTCAGTGCTACAGGTGCTGCGGTGCTTCGGTGCTTCAGTGCTTCAGTGCTTCAGTGCTACGGTGCCTCAGTGCTACGGTGCTTCAGTACTTCAGTGCTTCAGTGCTTCAGTGCTTCAGTGCTTCAGTGCTTCAGTGCTTCAGTGCTTCAGTGCTTCAGTGCTTCTGTGCTTCAGCTTCTGTTTCAGTGCTTCAGTGCTACGGTGCTACAGGTGCTACGGTGCTTCGGTGCTTCAGTGCTTCAGTGCTTCAGTGCTTCGGTGCTTCAGTGCTTCAGTGCTTCAGTGCTTCAGTGCTTCAGTGCTTCAGTGCTTCAGTGCTTCAGTGCCACGGTGCTTCAGTGCTACAGATGCTACGGTGCTTCGGTGCTTCAGTGCTTCAGTGCTTCAGTGCTTCAGTGCTTCGTGCTTCTTGCTTCAGTGCTTCAGTGCTTCGGTGCTTCAGTGCTACAGATGCTACGGTGCTTCGGTGCTTCAGTGCTTCAGTGCTTCGGTGCTTCAGTGCTTCAGTGCTTCAGTGCTTCAGGTGCTTCAGTGCTTCAGTGCTTCGGTGCTTCGGTGCTTCGGTGCTTCGGTGCTTCGTGCTTCAGTGCTTCGTGCTTCAGTGCTTCAGTGCTTCGGTGCTTCGGTGCTTCGTGCTTCAGTGCTTCAGTGCTTCGGTGCTTCAGTGCTTCAGTGCTACGTGTGCTTCAGTGCTACGGCTGTGCTTCAGTGCTTCGGTGCTTCAGTGCTGCTTCAGTGCTTCGGTGCTTCAGTGCTTCAGTGCTTCAGTGCTTCAGTGCTTCAGTGCTTCGTGCTTCAGTGCTTCGGTGCTTCAGTGCTTCAGTGCTTCAGTGCTTCGGTGCTTCAGTGCTTCGGTGCTTCAGTGCTTCGGTGCTTCGGTGCTACGGTGCTTCAGTGCTTCGGTGCTTCAGTGCTTCAGTGCTTCAGGTGCTTCGGTGCTTCAGTGCTTCAGTGCTTCGGTGCTTCAGTGCTTCAGTGCTTCAGTGCTTCTTCAGTGCTTCAGTGCTTCAGTGCTTCGGTGCTTCGGTGCTTCAGTGCTTCGGTGCTTCAGTGCTTCAGCTTTGGTGCTACGGTGCTTCAGTGCTTCAGTGCTACGGTGCCTCAGTGCTACGGTGCTTCAGTGCTTCGGTGATACAGTGCTTCAGTGTTTCAGTGCTTCGGTGCTTCAGTGCTTCAGTGCTTCAGTGCTACTTCAGTGCTTCAGTGCTACAGATGCTACGGTGCTTCGGTGCTTCAGTGCTTCAGTGCTTCAGTGCTACATGCTCAGTGCTACGGTGCTTCAGTGCTTCGGTGCTTCAGTGCTTCAGTGCTTCAGTGCTTCAGTGCTTCAGTGCTTCGGTGCTTCGGTGCTTCAGTGCTTCGGTGCTTCAGTGCTTCAGTGCTACGGTGCCTCAGTGCTTCAGTGCTACGGTGCCTCTACGGTGCTACGGTGCTTCAGTGCTTCGGTGCTTCGGTGCTTCAGTGCTTCAGTGCTTCAGTGCTTCGGTGATTCAGTGCTTCAGTGCTTCAGTGCTTCAGTGCTTCGATGCTTCGATGCTTCAGTGCTTCAGTGCTACGGTGCTTCGGTGCTACAGGTGCTACGGTGCTTCAGTGCTTCGGTGCTTCGGTGCTTCAGTGCTTCGGTGCTTCGGTGCTTCAGTGCTTCAGTGCTTCAGTGCTGCTTCGGTGCTACGGTGCTTCAGTGCTTCAGTGCTTCGGTGCTACTGTGCTTCAGTGCTTCGGTGCTTCAGTGCTTCGGTGCTTCAGTGCTTCAGTGCTTTAGTGCTTCGGTGCTTCAGTGCTTCGGTGCTTCAGTGCTTCGGTGCTTCAGTGCTTCAGTGCTTCGGTGCTTCGGTGCTTCAGTGCTACGGTGCTTCGGTGCTTCGGTGCTACGGTGCTTCAGTGCTTCAGTGCTTTGGTGCTTCGGTGCTTCGGTGCTTCAGTGCTTCAGTGCTTCAGTGCTACGGTGCCTCAGTGCTACCGGTGCTTCAGTACTACAGGTGCTACGGTGCTTCGGTGCTTCAGTGCTTCAGTGCTTGCTTCGGTGCTTCGGTGCTTCGGTGCTTCAGTGCTTCAGTGCTTCAGTGCTTCAGTGCTTCAGTGCTTCAGTGCTTCAGTGCTTCAGTGCTTCAGTGCTTCAGTGCTTCAGTGCTTCGGTGCTTCAGTGCTTCAGTTATTCAGTGCTACGGTGCCTCAGTGTTACGGTGCTTCAGCACTACAGGTGCTACAGTGCTTCGGTGCTTCAGTGCTTCAGTGCTTCAGTGCTTGCTTCAGTGCTTCAGTGCTTCAGTGCTACGGTGCTTCAGTGCTACAGATGCTACGGTGCTTCGGTGCTTCAGTGCTTCAGTGCTTCAGTGCTTCAGTGCTACGGTGCCTCAGTGCTACGGTGCTTCAGTGCTACAGGTGCTGCGGTGCTTCGGTGCTTCAGTGCTTCAGTGCTTCAGTGCTACGGTGCTACAGTGCTACAGTGCTTCAGTGCTTCAGTGCTTCAGTGCTTTCAGTGCTTCAGTGCTTCAGTGCTTCAGTGCTTCAGTGCTTCAGTGCTTCAGTGCTTCAGTGCTTCTTCTGTGCTTCAGTGCTTCTGTGCTTCAGTGCTTCGGTGCTACGGTGCTTCAGGTGCTTCAGTGCTTCGTGCTTCGGTGCTTCAGTGCTTCAGCGCTTCGGTGCTTCGGTGCTTCAGTGCTTCAGTGCTTCAGTGCTTCAGTGCTTCAGTGCTTCAGTGCTTCAGTGCTTCAGTGCTTCAGTGCTTCAGTGCTTCAGTGCTTCAGTGCTACAGTGCTACGGTGCTTCGGTGCTTCAGTGCTTCAGTGCTTCGGTGCTTCAGTGCTTCAGTGCTTCAGTGCTTCAGTGCTTCAGTGCTTCAGTGCTTCAGTGCTACGGTGCTTCAGTGCTTCAGTGCTACAGTGCTTCGGTGCTTCGGTGCTTCAGGTGCTTCAGTGCTTCAGTGCTTCGGTGCTTCAGTGCTTCAGTGCTTCGGTGCTTCAGTGCTTCAGTGCTTCGGTGCTTCGGTGCTTCGGTGCTTCAGTGCTTCGGTGCTTCGGTGCTTCAGTGCTTCGGTGCTTCAGTGCTTCAGTGCTTTAGTGCTTCAGTGCTTCAGTGCTACGGTGCTTCGGTGCTTCAGTGCTTCAGTGCTTCGGTGCTTCGGTGCTTCGGTGCTTCATGCTTCGGTGCTTCAGTGCTTCAGTGCTTCAGTGCTTCGGTGCTTCAGTGCTTCAGTGCTTCGGTGCTTCAGTGCTACGGTGCCTCAGTGTTACGGTGCTTCAGTACTACAGGTGCTACAGTGCTTCGGTGCTTCAGTGCTTCAGTGCTTCAGTGCTACGGTGCCTCAGTACTACGGTGCTTCAGTGCTACAGGTGCTACGGTGCTTCGGTGCTTCAGTGCTACGGTGCTTCGGTTTTTCAGTGCTACGGTGCCTCAGTGTTACGGTGCTTCAGTTCTACAGGTGCTACAGTGCTTCGGTGCTTCAGTGCTTCAGTGCTTCAGTGCTTCAGTGCTTCAGTGCTTCTGTGCTTCAGTGCTTCAGTGCTTCAGTGCTACGGTGCTTCAGTGCTACAGGTGCTACGGTGCTTCGGTGCTTCAGTGTTTTAGTGCGTCAGTGCTTCGGTGCTTCAGTGCTTCAGTGCTTCGGTGCTTCAGTGCTTCAGTGCTTCGGTGCTTCAGTGCTTCAGTGCTACGGTGCCTCACTGCTACGGTGCTTCAGTGCTACAGGTGCTACGGTGCTTCAGTGCTTCATTGCTTCAGTGCTTCAGTGCTACGGTGCTACAGATGCTACGGTGCTTCGGTGCTTTAGTGCTTCAGTGCTACGGTGCCTCAGTGCTACGGTGCTTCAGTGCTACAGGTGCTACGGTGCTTCTGTGCTTCAGTGCAACGGTGTTACGGTGCTTCGGTGCTTCGGTGCTACGGTGCTTCAGTGCTTCAGTGCTACGGTGTCTCAGTGCTACGGTGCTTCAGTGCTTCGGTGCTTCAGTGCTACAGTGCTTCGGTGCTTCAGTGCTTCAGTGCGTCAGTGCTTCGGTGCTTCAGTGCGTCAGTGCTTCGGTGCTTCAGTGCTTCAGTGCTTCGTGCTTCAGTGCTTCAGTGCTTCGGTGCTTCAGTGCTTCAGTGCTTCGGTGCCTCAGTGCTACGGTGCTTCAGTACTTCAGTGCTACAGTGCTTCGGTGCTTCAGTGCTTCTGCTTCAGTGCTTCAGTGCTTCAGTGCTTCAGTGCTTCAGTGCTTCAGTGCTTCAGTGCTTCAGTGCTTCAGTGCTACGGTGCTTCAGTGCTACAGGTGCTACGGTGCTTCGGTGCTTCAGTGCTTCAGTGCGTCAGTGCTTCGGTGCTTCAGTGCTTCAGTGCTTCGGTGCTTCAGTGCTTCAGTGCTTCGGTGCTTCAGTGCTTCAGTGCTACGGTGCCTCACTGCTACGGTGCTTCAGTGCTACAGGTGTGCTACGGTGCTTCAGTGCTTCATTGCTTCAGTGCTTCAGTGCTACGGTGCTACAGATGCTACGGTGCTTCGGTGCTTCAGTGCTTCAGTGCTACGGTGCCTCAGTGCTACGGTGCTTCAGTGCTACAGGTGCTACGGTGCTTCTGTGCTTCAGTGCAACGGTGTTACGGTGCTTCGGTGCTTCGGTGCTACGGTGCTTCAGTGCTTCAGTGCTACGGTGTCTCAGTGCTACGGTGCTTCAGTGCTTCGGTGCTTCAGTGCTACAGTGCTTCGGTGCTTCAGTGCTTCAGTGCGTCAGTGCTTCAGTGCTTCAGTGCTTCGGTGCTTCAGTGCTTCAGTGCTTCAGTGCTTCAGTGCTTCAGTGCTTCGGTGCTTCAGTGCTTCGGTGCTTCAGTGCTTCGGTGCTCACGGTGCTTCAGCTTCGGTGCTTCAGTGCTTCAGTGCTTCAGTGCTTCAGTGCTTCGGTGCTTCGGTGCTTCAGTGCTTCAGTGCTTCGGTGCTTCAGTGCTTCAGTGCTTCAGTGCTTCAGTGCTTCGGTGCTTCAGTGCTTCAGTGCTTCGGTGCTTCGGTGCTTCGCTGCTTCAGTGCTTCGGTGCTTCAGTGCTTCAGTGCTTCAGTGCTTCAGTGCTTCAGTGCTTCACTGCTTCGGTGCTTCAGTGCTTCAGTGCTTCGGTGCTTCAGTGCTTCAGTGCTACGGTGCCTCAGTGTTACGGTGCTTCAGTACTACAGGTGCTACAGTGCTTCGGTGCTTCAGTGCTTCAGTGCTTCAGTGCTTCAGTGCTTCAGTGCTTCAGTGCTTCAGTGCTTCAGTGCTTCAGTGCTTCAGTGCTTCAGTGCTTCAGTGCTTCAGTTCTTCAATGCCATGGTGCTTCAGTGCTACAGATGCTACGGTGCTTCAGTACTTCAGTGCTTCAGTGCTTCAGTGCTACGGTGCCTCAGTGCTACGGTGCTTCAGTGCTACAGGTGCTACGGTGCTTCGGTGCTTCAGTGCTACGGTGCTTCGATGCTTCGGTGCTTCGGTGCTTCAGTGCTTCAGTGCTACGGTGCCTCAGTGCTACGGTGCTACGGTGCTTCATGCAGTACTTCAGTGCTACAGTGCTTCGGTGCTTCAGTGCTTCAGTGCTTCAGTGCTTCAGTGCTTCTGTGCTTCAGTGCTTCAGTGCTTCAGTGCTACGGTGCTTCAGTGCTACAGGTGCTACGGTGCTTCGGTGCTTCAGTGTTTTAGTGCGTCAGTGCTTCGGTGCTTCAGTGCTTCAGTGCTTCGGTGCTTCAGTGCTTCAGTGCTTCGGTGCTTCAGTGCTTCAGTGCTACGGTGCTTCAGTGCTACGGTGCTTCAGTGCTTCAGTGCTACAGTGCTTCGGTGCTTCAGTGCTTCAGTGCTTCAGTGCTTCAGTGCTTCAGTGCTTCAGTGCTTCAGTGCTTCAGTGCTTCAGTGCTTCAGTGCTTCGGTGCTTCAGTGCTACAGGTGCTACGGTGCTTCGGTGCTTCAGTGCTTTAGTGCGTCAGTGCTTCGGTGCTTCAGTGCTTCAGTGCTTCAGTGCTTCGGTGCTTCAGTGCTTCAGTGCTACGGTCAGTGCTTCAGTGCTTCAGTGCTACAGTGCTTCGGTGCTTCAGTGCTTGCTTCAGTGCTTCAGTGCTTCAGTGCTTCAGTGCTTCTGTGCTTCAGTGCTTCAGTGCTTCAGTGCTACGGTGCTTCAGTGCTACAGGTGCTACGGTGCTTCGGTGCTTCAGTGTTTTAGTGCGTCAGTGCTACGGTGCTTCAGTGCTACAGGTGCTACGGTGCTTCAGTGCTTCATTGCTTCAGTGCTTCAGTGCTACGGTGCTACAGTGCTACGGTGCTACGGTTCAGCTTCAGTGCTTCAGTGCTTCAGTGCTACGGTGCTTCAGTGCTACGGTGCTTCAGTGCTACAGTGCTACGGTGCTTCTGTGCTTCAGTGCAACGGTGTTACGGTGCTTCGGTGCTTCGGTGCTACGGTGCTTCAGTGCTTCAGTGCTTCAGGTGTCTCAGTGCTACGGTGCTTCAGTGCTTCAGTGCTTCGGTGCTTCAGTGCTACAGTGCTTCGGTGCTTCAGTGCTTCAGTGCTTCAGTGCTGCTCAGTGCTTCAGTGCTTCAGTGCTTCAGTGCTTCAGTGCTTCAGTGCTTCAGTGCTTCAGTGCTTCAGTGCTTCGGTGCTTCAGTGCTTCGGTGCTTCGGTGCTTCGGTGCTTCAGTGCTTCGGTGCTTCAGTGCTTCAGTGCTTCGGTGCTTCGGTGCTTCAGTGCTTCAGTGCTTCGGTGCTTCAGTGCTTCAGTGCTTCAGTGCTTCAGTGCTTCAGTGCTTCAGTGCTTCAGTGCTTCAGTGCTGTGCTCAGTGCTACGGTGCTTCAGTACTTCGGTGCTTCAGTGCTTCAGTGCTTCGGTGCTTCAGTGCTTCAGTGCTTCAGTGCTTCAGTGCTTCGGTGCTTCAGTGCTTCAGTGCTTCAGTGCTTCAGTGCTTCAGTGCTTCAGTGCTTCAGTGCTTCGGTGCTTCGGTGCTTCAGTGCTTCGGTGCTTCAGTGCTTCGGTGCTTCGGTGCTTCGGTGCTACGGTGCTTCAGTGCTTCGGTGCTACAGTGCTTCAGTGCTTCGGTGCTTCGGTGCTTCAGTGCTTCAGTGCTTCGGTGCTTCAGTGCTTCAGTGCTTCAGTGCTTCAGTGCTTCAGTGTGCTTCAGTGCTTCAGTGCTTCAGTGCTTCAGTGCTTCGGTGCTTCGGTGCTTCGCTGCTTCAGTGCTTCAGTGCTTCAGTGCTTCAGTGCTTCAGTGCTTCAGTGCTTCAGTGCTTCAGTGCTTCAGTGCTTCGGTGCTTCAGTGCTTCAGTGCTACGGTGCCTCAGTGTTACGGTGCTTCAGTACTACAGGTGCTACTGTGCTTCGGTGTTTCAGTGCTTGCTTCAGTGCTTCAGTGCTTCAGTGCTTCAGTGCTTCAGTGCTTCAGTGCTTCAGTGCTTCAGTGCTTCAGTGCTTCAGTGCTTCAGTGCCATGGTGCTTCAGTGCTACAGATGCTACGGTGCTTCGGTGCTTCAGTACTTCAGTGCTTCAGTGCTTCAGTGCTTCAGTGCTACGGTGCCTCAGTGCTACGGTGCTTCAGTGCTACAGGTGCTACGGTGCTTCGGTGCTTCAGTGCTACGGTGCTTCAGTGCTACAGGTGCTACGGTGCTTCTGTGCTTCAGTGCAACGGTGTTACGGTGCTTCAGTGCTTCGGTGCTTCAGTGCTTCAGTGCTACGGTGCCTCACTGCTACGGTGCTTCAGTGCTACAGGTGCTACGGTGCTTCAGTGCTTCATTGCTTCAGTGCTTCAGTGCTACGGTGCTACAGATGCTACGGTGCTTCGGTGCTTCAGTGCTTCAGTGCTACGGTGCCTCAGTGCTACGGTGCTTCAGTGCTACAGGTGCTACGGTGCTTCTGTGCTTCAGTGCAACGGTGTTACGGTGCTTCGGTGCATCGGTGCTACGGTGCTTCAGTGCTTCAGTGCTACGGTGTCTCAGTGCTACGGTGCTTCAGTGCTTCGGTGCTTCAGTGCTACAGTGCTTCGGTGCTTCAGTGCTTCAGTGCTTCAGTCAGTCAGTGTGCTTCAGTGCTTCGGTGCTTCAGTGCTTCAGTGCTTCAGTGCTTCAGTGCTTCAGTGCTTCGGTGCTTCGTCTTCGTGCTTCAGTGCTTCGGTGCTTCGGTGCTTCAGTGCTTCGGTGCTTCGGTGCTTCAGCTGGTGCTTCAGTGCTTCGGTGCTTGCTTCAGTGCTTCGGTGCTTCAGTGCTTTCAGTGCTTCAGTGCTGCTTCAGCTTCAGTGCTTCAGTGCTTCGTGCTTCAGTGCTTCAGTGCTTCAGCAGGTGCTTCGTGCTTCAGTGCTTCAGTGCTTCAGTGCTTCAGTGCTTCGTGCTTCAGTACTACTTCAGTGCTTCAGTGCTTCAGTGCTTCAGTGCTTCGCTGCTTCAGTGCTTCAGTGCTTCAGTGCTTCAGTGCTTCAGTGCTTCAGTGCTTCAGTGCTTCAGTGCTTCAGCCATGCTTCTACAGTGCTTCAGTGCTTCAGTGCTTCAGTGCTTCAGTGCTTCAGTGCTACGGTGCCTCAGTGTTACGGTGCTTCAGTACTACAGGTGCTACAGTGCTTCGGTGTTTCAGTGCTTCAGTGCTTCAGTGCTTCAGTGCTTCAGTGCTTCAGTGCTTCAGTGCTTCAGTGCTTCAGTGCTTCAGTGCTTCAGTGCTTCACTGTGCCATGCTGCTGCTCAGTGCTACAGTGCTTCGGTGCTTCGGTGCTTCAGTGCTTCAGTGCTTCAGTGCTTCAGTGCTGTGCTACGGTGCTTCAGTGCTACGGTGCTTCAGTGCTACAGGTGCTACGGTGCTTCGGTGCTTCAGTGCTTCAGTGCTTCGGTGCTTCGGTGCTTCGGTGCTTCAGTGCTTCGGTGCTTCAGTGCTTCAGTGCTTCAGTGCTTCGGTGCTTCAGTGCTACGGTGCTTCAGTGCTACAGTGCTTCAGTGCTTCAGTGCTTCAGTGCTTCGGTGCTTCAGTGCTTCAGTGCTTCAGTGCTTCAGTGCTTCTGTGCTTCAGTGCTTCAGTGCTTCAGTGCTACGGTGCTTCAGTGCTACAGGTGCTACGGTGCTTCGGTGCTTCAGTGCTTTTCAGTGCGTCAGTGCTTCGGTGCTTCAGTGCTTCAGTGCTTCGGTGCTTCAGTGCTTCAGTGCTTCGGTGCTTCAGTGCTTCAGTGCTACGGTGCTCAGTGCTACGGTGCTTCAGTGCTACAGGTGCTACAGTGCTTCAGTGCTTCAGTGCTTCAGTGCTTCAGTGCTTCAGTGCTTCAGTGCTTCAGTGCTTCAGTGCTTCAGTGCTTCAGTGCTTCAGTGCTTCAGTGCTACGGTGCTTCAGTGCTACAGTGCTACGGTGCTTCGGTGCTTCAGTGCTTCAGTGCTTCAGTGCTTCAGTGCTTCGGTGCTTCGCTTCAGTGCTTCAGTGCTTCGGTGCTTCAGTGCTTCTGCTTCAGTGCTTCGGTGCTTCAGTGCTAGTGCTTCAGTGCTACGTGCTTCAGTGCTCAGTGCTTCGGTGCTTGCAGTGCTTCAGGTGCTTCAGGTGCTTCAGTGCTTCAGTGCTTCAGTGCTTCAGTGCTTCAGTGCTTTCAGTGCTTCGGTGCTACTACGGTGCTGCTTCGGTGCTACTGCTCGGTGCTTCGCTTCGGTGCTTCAGTGCTTCAGTGCTTCGGTGCTCAGTGCTACGGTGCTTCAGTGCTACAGGTGCTACGGTGCTTCTGTGCTTCAGTGCAACGGTGCTTCACTGCTACGGTGCTTCGGTGCTTCGGTGCTTCGGTGCTTCGGTGCTTCAGTGCTTCAGTGCTACGGTGCTACAGTGCTACGGTGCTTCGGTGCTTCAGTGCTGCTTCAGTGCTTCGGTGCTTCAGTGCTTCAGTGCTTCAGTGCTTCAGTGCTTCTTCAGTGCTTCAGTGCTTCGGTGCTTCAGTGCTTCGGTGCTTCGGTGTGCTTCAGTGCTTCAGTGCTTCGTGTGCAGTGCTCAGTGCTTCAGTGCTTCGTGCTTGCTTCGGTGCTTCGGTGCTTCAGTGCTGTGCTTCAGTGCTTCAGTGCTTCGGTGCTTCAGTGCTTCAGTGCTTCAGTGCTTCGGTGCTTCGGTGCTTCAGTGCTTCAGTGCTTCAGTGCTTCGGTGCTTCGGTGCTTCAGTGCTTCAGTGCTTCGTGCTTCGGTGCTTCAGTGCTTCAGTGCTTCAGTGCTTCGGTGCTTCAGTGCTTCAGTGCTACTGTGCTTCACTGCTACGGTGCTTCAGTGCTTCAGGTGCTACGGTGCTTCAGTGCTTCAGTGCTTCAGTGCTTCAGTGCTACGGTGCTACAGTGCTACGGTGCTTCGGTGCTTCGGTGCTTCAGTGCTTCAGTGCTTCGTGCTGCTCAGTGCTTCGGTGCTTCAGTGCTTCAGTGCTTCAGTGCTACAGGTGCTACGGTGCTTCAGTGCTTCAGGTGCTTCAGTGCTTCGGTGTGTTTCGGTGCTTCGGTGCTTCGGTGCTTCAGTGCTTCAGTGCTTCAGTGCTACGGTGTGCTCAGTGCTTCAGTGCTTCAGTGCTTCAGTGCTTCAGTGCTTCAGTGCTTCAGTGCTTCAGTGCTTCAGTGCTTCAGTACTTCAGTGCTTCAGTGCTTCAGTGCTTCAGTGCTTCAGTGCTTCAGTGCTTCAGTGCTTCAGTGCTTCAGTGCTTCAGTGCTTCAGTGCTTCAGTGCTTCAGTGCTTCAGTGCTTCAGTGCTTCAGTTTCAGTGCTTCAGTGCTTCAGTGCTTCAGTGCTTCAGTGCTTCAGTGCTATAGTGCTTCAGTGCTACAGATGCTACGGTGCTTCAGTACTTCAGTGCTTCAGTGCTTCAGTGCTACGGTGCGTCAGTGCTACGGTGCTTCAGTGCTACAGGTGCTACGGTGCTTCGGTGCTTCAGTGCTTCGGTGCTTCGATGCTTCGGTGCTTCGGTGCTTCAGTGCTTCAGTGCTACGGTGCCTCAGTGCTACGGTGCTTCATGCAGTACTTCAGTGCTACAGTGCTTCGGTGCTTCAGTGCTTCAGTGCTTCAGTGCTTCAGTGCTTCTGTGCTTCAGTGCTTCAGTGCTTCAGTGCTACGGTGCTTCAGTGCTACAGGTGCTACGGTGCTTCGGTGCTTCAGTGTTTTAGTGCGTCAGTGCTTCGGTGCTTCAGTGCTTCAGTGCTTCGGTGCTTCAGTGCTTCAGTGCTTCGGTGCTTCAGTGCTTCAGTGCTACGGTGCCTCAGTGCTACGGTGCTTCAGTACTTCAGTGCTACAGTGCTTCGGTGCTTCAGTGCTTCAGTGCTTCAGTGCTTCAGTGCTTCAGTGCTTCTGTGCTTCAGTGCTTCAGTGCTTCAGTGCTACGGTGCTTCAGTGCTACAGGTGCTACGGTGCTTCGGTGCTTCAGTGTTTTAGTGCGTCAGTGCTTCGGTGCTTCAGTGCTTCAGTGCTTCGGTGCTTCAGTGCTTCAGTGCTTCGGTGCTTCAGTGCTTCACTGCTACGGTGCCTCACTGCTCACGCTACGTGCTTCAGTGCTACAGGTGCTACGGTGCTTCGGTGCTTCAGTGCTACGGTGCTTCAGTGCTACAGGTGCTACGGTGCTTCGGTGCTTCAGTGCTACGGTGCTTCGATGCTTCGGTGCTTCGGTGCTTCAGTGCTTCAGTGCTACGGTGCCTCAGTGCTACGGTGCTTCATGCAGTACTTCAGTGCTACAGTGCTTCGGTGCTTCAGTGCTTCAGTGCTTCAGTGCTTCAGTGCTTCAGTGCTTCTGTGCTTCAGTGCTTCAGTGCTTCAGTGCTACGGTGCTTCAGTGCTACAGGTGCTACGGTGCTTCGGTGCTTCAGTGTTTTAGTGCGTCAGTGCTTCGGTGCTTCAGTACTTCAGTGCTTCGGTGCTTCAGTGCTTCAGTGCTTCGGTGCTTCAGTGCTTCAGTGCTACGGTGCCTCACTGCTACGGTGCTTCAGTGCTACAGGTGCTACGGTGCTTCAGTGCTTCATTGCTTCAGAGCTACGGTGCCACGGTGCTTCAGTGCCACGGTGCTTCAGTGCCATTGAGCTTCAATGCTATACAGCGCTTACCGCAGTACGGCGCTTCAGTGCTACGGTGCTTTAGGTCTAAGGTATAATGTTAGAACATAGAACAGGTGTGATGGTAGGGCTTAAATTCGTGACGGTAATCATGAACCTTTAACCTACAATACACTGAAACCATGAAAGTTTAGTCATTTCTGCTTCCAATGCTGCTACTTTCCAAAACTTTCGTTCGCTCTTGTTGTGTTCTGCTGTTTGTTGTGAATCCGATTCTTCATAGAAATTCCCAAATTACTATCTCCAAAGTGGTTCCCGCTTTTGTAAATAAACACAGCTCACTTTTAGAGTTGATCAACAAGAACCGGTCGCCATTGTCAAGGCTCAATGACCACGGAAAGAGCAAAATTACTCGGACTTCGGTTATTTTTGGCCGCTATCAGTTTAAATCCTGGTAAGCTTACGTGTTATACCACTGTTCTATGAAGCTTGGGGCTCCTAAAAAGCGGGAATTTCGAACGATAATCAAGGTAGTACATAGATTGGGTTTCCTGTGGTATATAGAAATTTATATAGAAAGTGCCTTCCGTGACTCGTTCGTACTCTGTGCCGAGCGTAAACGAACATTTCATTTTTAAATCTATCCACCTCAACAGAAGCGCTTCGTATTTCTAAACAAACTTAGAGTAGTTTGATGTTGATAAATATATTTATTTTGATGGAAATTTCGGAGAGAATTTCGGACTGCCGGGAGACTGCTTGTCATAATATCGCGGGATTAAAATGTCTCATATTGCTGGTAACGGGCAGGAAATTCGGTAAAGAATTCGAGTGGACTTAATGTGATATTGATTAAGAGGTTCAACAAACAGAACGAATCAGTACCAGAGCAACATTTGACGCTTACAAAGTGCGTAAGGATTGGGTTGGATTGGCTGAAACAATGATAGTTTTTGGACAGTTGCTCTTATACTTGGCAAAGTAGTATGTTGTATCAATAGCCGTTGAAGAGACTTGACACTAAATGATGAAAGACTTTACAAAACGAGAAAAACCAAGAAGAAATACTGGAAGATGTACTTGAAATATACTGGTCTCGAAAAGAACAATAAAAGGAATAAAAAGGCACAGGAAACCCCCCAAAAGTATCCCTGTAAAAAAAAAACTCATCTCATCCTCTAGAAGCGTTTATAGAAACGACACTTGTTTCATCCTTTGTGGTCTTTTCACTGAAGAACAAGTCAGTATCCACTGTTCAGAAGTTTCACATAGTCCAGGGTTTATTGAACGGATACGATAGCCCGCGAGATTCATGGGTATACATGTCAGTCCTATCAGAAGTCGTTTCTTATTGGAGCCTGTAGGCATAAGCACTACTTATAATGTGATACTTCTCAACACAGTGGATATTGACTTGTTCTACAGTGAAAATACTTTTACCAAACTCGAAACAAGTTTCTATAACCACTTATAACCAACAGGATGAGATGGCTCAATCAAAGGATGTTCAAGAGTACCTTTTCACAATGACACTTTTTTTGGCTTTCATTGTTAATACTTTCATTCATCTTGTTTTTCCTGGTTTTGTAAAGTCTGTCGTCTTAGTGTCAAGATTGATTGATTGATTGAAGTCCTCATGTTTCAAAGCGTTATTCATTCAAAGGACTTTGCTAAGGTAGAAGAGCAGCTGTCTAAAAAAACTATTGATGTTTGGACCCAACTCAATCTTCATTACATACTGCCAGTTGGGGTTTTTAACCTGTTTATGTTTACGTTTACTTAATATTCTGTTACAGTGGATATTGACTTGTTCTTCAGTGAAAAGACCATAAATGATGAAACAAGTGTCGTTTCTATAAACGCTTCTTGAGGATGAGATGAGTACTTTTTTTACAGGGATACTTTTTGAGGGTTTCCTGTGCCTTTTCATTCCTAGCTTTTATTGTTCTTTTCAAGACCAGTATATTTCAAGTACATCTTCCAGTATTTCATCTTGGTTTTCCTCGTTTTGTAAAGTATTTCATCAGTTAGTGTCAAGTCTCTTCAACGGCTATTGGTACAACATAATACTTTGCCAAGTAGAATAGCAACTGTCTAAAAACTATCTTTGTTTAGATCCAACCCAATCCTATACACTTTGAAA
Source organism: Actinostola sp. cb2023 (assembly GCA_033675265.1). Classification (NCBI taxonomy): domain Eukaryota; kingdom Metazoa; phylum Cnidaria; class Anthozoa; order Actiniaria; family Actinostolidae; genus Actinostola; species Actinostola sp. cb2023. The sequence continues at coordinate 122,704 of JAUJYZ010001583.1, read as the reverse complement.
GCGTCAAATTGCATAACAAATAATAATAAAAAGGTAAAAACCTTCTAAGGCGTCGGTAGTTCCTTTCTGAATGTTGCTCTGGTACTGATTCGTTCTGTTTGTTGAATATTTTATATATGAACCTCTTAATCAATATCACATTAAGTCCACTTGAATTCGTTACCAAACCTCCTGCCATTGTTTGCACTTTCAAATGAAGGAAATAAAATGAAAAGACCACTCGCCTTGCTGACATTCATTCTGACATTCTGAGCTGAACACAGTAGTTGCGAAACAGCGGACAATGAATTCATGCAGAAGTTCGTTTCTGTCTTTAGTACGTTCGGTTACAATAATCGTACTATTTCTTCAAGGAAGTTGTAATGAAGATAAGACAAACGTGAACAAACCGAACTGTACCATACCAAAGACCAGTCATTGCAAGGTTACCCGCTCGACAAACCGCTCAGTGTCTCATCATGTCCGCTTAGTGGTGTGTAAGATTACAGACGTGTGTCAGTTAGAAAATCTTTTGGTTGATAAAACCAACGTTACTCATCTGTAAGTAAGACTAGTCATTGTAGATTTACAAATAGTTCACTGCCCCACCATCGCTTAGTGGTGTGTAAGATTACAGACGTGTAAAACCAACGTTACTCATCTGTAAGTAAGAATTCACGTATCTTATTTATCTGTTCTCGTACGAATCCAAGTAATTTAACAGTCTTTCTTGCTGTTGTTTTTGTAGAGATTTGTCGCACAATAAGCTGCAAGTGATACCCGAAAGATCATTGGCTCGTTACACCGACCTTCTAATGCTGTAAGTGTTATGATAGCGAGGAAATTGCATGTACTGCCTAATGCGATCGTCATCACTTCTGTATATGTAATTTTTGTTGGGTGGGCTTTTGTCCAATATGGCGGACCCGGCATGTCGATATTCAAGGGAGAACTTACAAAATATAGTTCGGTTCAATGTATGTACACCTGTTTTCAAAAACGTTGCCCTTCTACAAAATAGTAAAATAGTAAAAAATAATTGATTAGAGAAACAATAAGCCAGATAAGAGTTCAGTGGATTTCGGTTGTTTCTCCAAGTAATTCCTTTTTTTGCTATTTTACTATTTTGTATTTTGTAAAAGGGCAACATTTTTGAAAACAGGTGTATACTAAAGCTACAAATTAAAATATCCAAAAATGAAGGTATGTCATCGGGCGAATCAGTAATGTTTCCAGAAATTGTCAAAAATGATGAAGTTGCAATCGGGAGCGAACGTCAAAACACTCGTTTTTCACCTTGGATGTGGATGCATATCCATAAGCTCAGGGGCGTAGCGTGCATATACGCACTACGCACGTACACACCTGCGTACAATTTAAAATACTTCAAATATAAATATTATTAAAAAAAACATAAAAATCGATAGCGGTATATATAACCCGATTACATAAATTATTTACACAACCTTTACATAAATCTCAAAAAATTAAAAAACTGAGTGAAAAATGCTTTTTACTATGTATATATGTAGCAAGAAAGTCCGCTGGAAAACGATGAAAATGGTATTTCAAAGGCTCTATATTTCTAAATTTTCAGGGGGAGCATGCCCCCTCATGATCACGTCACCTTTATAACTCGCAAATACGAAGCTCAATTCACAAAATACTGAAACATCCCACTATTCACCTCATATGTAATAGATTTTCAAAATAAAAACAATTGTGTCATGTGCACTTTAAAGAAATAATTTCATCGACAAATCATTGCACGATTGCATTACCTTAAATAACTGCAGAATATCGATTTGAGAAAATCGGACCTCAGGCGACAGCTTTGATGTGTTTTGACTATGAAATATCAACGTATGGTCATGTAAAATATACAGTCAATCCAAAAAGGTTGTCCAGAATATTTATAATATTCATTAATAATTCATTAGGCTGCTCTCCAATCTGTGCTCAGCATTCTGGTCACGTGGCTACCTTGTAACTCCCATACAATTTCCAAGAAACTTAAAGCACGGGGAGGGCTTGAATAGTTGGCAGGGAATAGGTGGGGTTGATTAATTACTGCAATTGTTTTAAGTATGATACAGAATAGTAATAAAGCTTATTAGTTCTGTATCTGATACAGAATACTAATAGACCTTATTAGTATTCTGTATCGATCAATGCATTATATGAGAGGAACAATACATTATCCTAAAAGCTAATTAAGAAAAATACTCGTTAGATTTTGTTCCGCAGTTTCTTTAATGTAACTCCCTTCCTCTATTGGAGCTTAGCACCTTCACCGTTTTAACTTACTTACTAATGATACAATCATTGGATTTCTAGCTTTATGCGGCAATACTTTCACAATCTCAAATAAATAACAAGCTTTGAAAGACACGAGATTACTTCAAATTAAGGACATAGCACAGTTCTGGCTAAATGTTGCGTTACTTGCTACATTATTCTTTTCAAGAACCTCGAATTAGAAGATGGTAAAGTAATGTTAGCCAAAGAACTTCATACGGAATTTATGTGTCAAAAGACAAGTCAATAGACTCTTTCCATGCTACCTTGTTTCGACGAGACATCTGCCAGTCTTCAAAAATCTTTACACTCCACTTTGTGCTAGTTTGGGTACATTCCCTCAACAACTGACTCTCTGGTGATGCACTTTTGGCAGTTTACGAAAATTGTCAGCCATCGTCTCAAATGCCCGTCTTAGCTCTATGACCTTCCTGTGAGAACTGTTCTCGAATTGATTGAAAAGAATCAAACTGAACTCCGTTCGCATTTCATTCACAATTAAAGCCCCATTTTGAAAACCAAACAAAAGTATAAATGTATTCTCATTGAAAAAGCATTCATATTACATATTTGCCATATTTATTCTTTGTATATGTCTCAATGAGCAACCAACTCTATTCAAAAACTACCAAGAATGAAAAGGAATAAGACATTTATTAAACAATCGATATCTTAACTAAGCTACAATACAAAAATGCTCTCATTGTTCAGTGCGGTCAAGCAATCGGAATGAGAATTGAATGCTAAAAGAACAGTTATTATATTTTAAGAGTATCCATGTAATATGCAGGCATTAATTTAAATAAATTGTAGTGGCTTCATCTGCATTTGAAATTTGTTTAACGAACCAAGCTTTCGGCCATTACGGCCATCTTCTGAAGATGGCCGCAATGGCCGAAAGCTTGGTTCATTAAACAAATTTCAAATGCAGATGAAGCCACTACAATTTATTTAAGTTATTATATTATTTTCAAACAATGGTTCAAACAATGGTTCAAACAATGGTTCAAACAATGATTAAACAATATCATAAGTAATTTACAACATTCGTGACAATGTTGTATCTTATTTACAATCTCGAGCCGAAGGCGAGAGATTGTAAATAAGCTTAAGATACAACATTGCCACTCATATTGTAAATAATACATACACATATACACATATAACTATCACGTGACCGCATATACAGAACACATTTAAAAGGTTAAAAAGGTCTTAAAGTGTTGATTTTATACTGAATAATGTAGCCAAAAGCTGATTACTAATAAGGGAACCTGGAGTTAATGTATTCCGTATATACGGTCACGTGATAGTTATATGTGTATATATTCTGGACAACCTTTTTTGGATTGACTGACTGTATATATTATATATAAAAAAAATATAGAAAACGCTGTTCTGTTCTTTTCTGTAACAAAAATTACTGAATGTCGTTAATGAAACTTTTCCTTTATAGAGATTTAGCTAACAACAACATCGCCATTTTGACCTACGAAGCGTTTTATGGCCTTGACAGTCTAACTTCACTGTAAGTAATAGAAATAGAAAACTGACGCAAATTGATTTTTTTGAAGAAAATAATTGACGGCGAGAGGCGACAGTATTTTCACACATTGTTGGCTTCTATCGATTTGTCGTTTGGAATTGCATGGTTGAAAGATATAACAATTTCTAAGAAATCAACGTTGGGCGCTAGCTTGGATATACAACTATTTCTAAAAAGGTTGGTGAAGGTTTTCCCTGCTGACAGAGTCTCCTTTTCTCCCGAGGAAGAGAAGAGGAAGAAAAGAAGACTCTGCCCCCATCCGTTGAATTCTCTGATCTAACCGCCGTCCACTATTGTGGACGGGGAAACTGGTTTAAAGCCCGCCAATATAAACGGTTGAATTTTCCAAATATTTGTCTGTTTGCCAACGGCCAACGGGATATGGTAAATCTCTTATTTATCAAGCGGCAATGCGAGTGGCAATGGAGAATCGGCAAGTCGTCGATCATGTTTTGATTGTGTAATCGTCCCTGATTTCTGATCAGATGAAATCGTACGAAAAGTTCGGATTAAAGTGCTGTACAAAAATTCAAGATCAGTCCGAAGGGTCGTCCGAAGGTATTGGTGAACCAAGAGATAGATACGAGTCCTGAAACACTTCAAAAGTGGCATAGTAAAATCAAAACAATAACTTTTAACTTTGATTTGTTGATTTCACATCTTCGCGTCGTGAATAGCCTCATCTGGAGTCAATCAATGTCACCCGTTGCTTAGTAATAGTAACGCATGCGCAACAGAGAATTCAACGGATGGATGCAGAGTCTTCCTTTCTTCCTCTTCTCTTCCTCGGGAGAAAAGGAGACTCTGTCAGCAGGGAAGTGAAGGTTTTGTTGCATCTTGCATCTTGCATACCAAGCCCGAAATGTATTGTGGATCATATGTATATAATGTCAGCATACACATACAGAAGAAAATATGCCGGCTCCATATTGCGAAGGTAAAGTTTTGGAAAATTATTGTTGTGACCTTTCACTGATTACATTCACATTGCCCATAGTGTATTTGGGGCTTGGTATGCAAGATGCAAGATGCAACAAAACCTTCACCAACTTTTTGTCGTTGTCGTTGTCGTATCAGTGAAATATTGTCTATGCTCTTAATTTACTGTCGTTAATGCATATCAAACTTATGTCCTGCATCATTGAACATTTGCTCCTGTTGGGATCCAGTATCACGCGGACTACGTTTTTGTTAACGGCTCTTGCGCAAAATGATTGAATTACAATGTGCTTTGTTTACTAATGCACGTTTGAGGCCCGATTGATCCAGCAATTTGTTCTGTGGCCGCTAAATAAATCAGATTCGTACGTGACTGGTTTATCATTTCTGACAATGTGTAAATCAGGTAGCTAAAATATAAAAGATGGAAAAGCTGCATTTGTTTCCTCAACTTGGGAAAATATATCACAAATTCGAACTTACTTATTGATCTGGTGTGTAAATATTGGAAATTGCCTTCAAAAAAACGTCCTTTCCGAGCCATAATTTATTTGAGAATTACCCTATGTAGCTACTACATACAGAGCACCAACTCAGAGCACCAATATGATGTTCACGATGACCAAACAAAGAGTTTTAGATTTCATTTTGCCGCAGCTTAATTATATCCAATACACATGTATTTTATATCAAAACGCGCGTAAAATTACAGAGAGTTAGAATCTGGCGGTAGGTTTTTGATTGCCACAATTCCCAAGGAATTCAGAGGGTTTTTGTGTGTAGCGTATGTCACGCTCTCCTATATCTCTTCAGAGATTTCAGTTCGATCGACTTTGAAGAAACGGAAAATGCCGCGGTCAAATATATTTATTTTTGCTTGAATTGCTAGCTTATCCATTCCTTATATATTCTTCTTTTATTTTTTGATGGTAAGTTTTTGGTTTTATTTTAACCGTGCAGTAAAAAGCAAAAATGTATCAAAATCATGCTGTTTTTATTGATAGACCGCCGTCGCCTCATCTCCATATGTGAAACAATGACCTTTTGTATAACATAAGTTTGATATGTTTACAAATTGGTTGATATACGCAATTCAGTCTTTGGGTTGCGCATGGCTTTTCCAATACATGATCTCTCTGTCTGTCTGTCAATTAGTAATGAGACTGGTCCAACCAAACTTCTACCGCTCTCAAGGAATTCCCCTCGCTGGAGTTTTAACTGTTTAAATGTTTACTTTCCAGGAATCTCAATGGAAATCCATTTCGATCGTTTACTGGGAGATTGTCGGGCTTATTCCCCTCGCTTGTGACTCTGGACGCTACAGGAATAATGAACTGGAAACCAGAGAAGAAGATGCTTCAACTGCGCATGCTCATGAATATCACTGGATTGTCTTGGTCAGCGGTTTGCAAGGACTGCTCTTTTTATCGTACTAATATCACGTGGTCACCAGAACCACAATTTGAAAGAACATATTTATGTCTTCATTTTCATTTTGTGGTAAATCAGTTCTCACAAGGCGCAAAGCTTTTAAACGAGACTTACTTTCATTATCGTTGCAATAGCAATGCAGAATATGATAGAGATCCTGATTTCCTTTGCAAATATTCGTCAGAGCAGTCATATTATCACCAAGTATATACGACAAACTCCTGTTGGCGCGAACTGTTGATATCACTTACTTGTATCTCTGTTTTAGCCGTACTTACAACACTCCTGAACCTCGTAGTGTTTGTAACCATCTTGTCTTCCCGTGCTCTCCGTAAGAATGTGTCTATGTTGTTTGTGTGTAATTTGGCTGTCAGTGACTTTCTGATCGATGTATATATCGTGTGTATTGGTATATACTGGAATAGTGCACCGTTTAGTTATCTTCATGATAATTCTGAGAGGAATTGTCTAAAAATCGGTTTTCTGTGGATGTTGGGTCAATCCAGTGCTGTAAGTACTTCATTACTCTTAACAGTAGAGAGATATCTAGTCATTGTGTACACTATGAATCCAGACTTAAGAATATCTCGTCGTATGGCCGTCATTTTGCTAGTAATGTCTTGGGTAATCGCCTTTTTCTTCACTGGATTTGCTTTGTACTATAATCTGTATTCGCAATCATTTTGGTGTGTTCCCATTGCACTTAGCACTAATCCCGTGTACGTACGCGTCTTTACAGTAGTAGTAGCATCGCTAGCAATTCTTTCATATCTCATAATATTCATATTATACTTCCATATTTACTTCAATGCTAAGCGCACAGCCCAAACGGCTGGCTTCAAACGAGAATCTAAACTTGCTAAGCGAGTAGCGCTCATTGTATTCACCAATGTGTTTTTATTTGTTCTGCCACTTGTGCTCAGTTCTGTAGCTGCAGCCATGGGTTCTCACGTTTTAAGTAATGCTGTCAGAGGGCAATTAACGCATACTATGCCAGGATTGAGCGTATGTCTCAACTCGCTTCTCAATCCCCTGCTGTACGCCTACCGAACAGAACTTTTCATGGAAGTCTTAAAAAAGAAAGTATCAAGACTTCGACAACAGTTAGGGGGGTAGTCAAAGAGGTTTCTCGTGACACCCGTTGGATTGAAGAAAATGTCATGCCAGTTATTTATTTAATAATAATAATAATTTATTACTTACAGAGCCCTATTTACATTAGAGAGATTTAGCAAACACGACGTGACGTGAAAGAGGACGGTGCGCACGCTGACGAATAACTGTGAAACGACCGTTGGCGTCCTCAACGTCATGAAGAGGACGTGAAAACAAGTGAAATGGCGTCGTGAACTTGACGTCGCGACGTTGTCACGGTAGTCACGCAATGACCAAATGTGATATATTCGTCATAGAACGTCGCGTTCTCACGTCGCGTCGTGTTTGCTAAATCTCTCTAATAACAGATCAATAGCACTTTACAATAGAGAAATAAATAACAATTGTTAAACTAAAATCACATACATGAAAACATTACTCGATGCTGATTGGCTGATGGGAGTTCAGTTCAAATTTAATTGCACTGAAATTCAGCTTAAAAAAAGTTGTAATACAGTGCAATTACAAATACAAATTCTCGATTTTCATTGGCTGAAATACAATAGAAAATTATATTAGCCAATCACATTGCAGTGGTTTCCTTGGCAACAGAAAATTCACAGAAAATCAAAAAATTCAAGATGGCGGAAGTTTTTCCGAAAAGGGTTCAAAAACGCTACCAAAATAACTAAAAATCAATTTTATACAGTACAAAAGGCAGAAACTGAATATGAAAGAAAGACTCGCTGCCTGTTATCCTGGAGTTAGCAAGCACCAAAAACAACATTTTTGCCATTTTATAGACTCGACATGATATTGACGGGGAAGCCTTGACTAGAAAGGAAAACGGCGATAAATGAAGAAGTTTGTTGGCGCTTGTAATCAAAATGTACTTCAATCTTCTACAAATTAATGAGTATTCAACTTTGGTTTGAGTAGGAAATTAATCAAGGATATTCCAGGGCCGTACATAACCCAAAATTTAAGGGGGGCAGTACCCGCGGTACATAACAGCAAAAAATAAATAAAAATAGTACAGTTCTCAGTACTTTTTGGTATCTTTTTCGCTCTGCTAGGAGGGCAACTGCCCCCCTGCCCCTGTGCTGTGCACGGCCCTGTATTCAGTGATTTTCACAAAGTTTAGTTGAATGTAGTCTCCCTGAGTGCGTGAATGAACTATCGATTAAAAACTAAGGATCAAACTTTTAAGCTTTCGGGAATAGAAAATCAGAATCAGCGCTCGTTTCAACTTTCTAAAAACGATGAACAGCCTTTGTACTTATTACTGTTTGTTGCTATAATCAGTATGTAGGGATTGTTGTGTTTGTAGTGTCGATTAATTTATTGATAATTAATGTCAAATATAATCGAGTACTTCGCTACGGGCATGGTTGTCAACATGTGTCTTTTCTGTCTAATTTTCGTTGAATTGTTTCTTGTATGTGATTAATAAGTAATCATACAGTTTCTCGTTCAATTTGAATTAATTTACACTCGTGTGTTTTTCAAAGAGCTCAAATTGCACTCGCCCTACGGGCTCGTGCAATTTTGACACTCTTCAGTTGAAAAACACACTCGTGCAAATTAATATAATTCCAAATTGAACTCGAAACCGTATGAGTACCTACCTACCTATACATGTCCTATAAATGCAAATGTATTTATAGAGTGCTGTTCACCGTATGCTATTGGTCAGTGTTTAAAATATCACTCTCACTGAATGTACTGCAGGTGAACGAATGCGTACAATGTAAACTGCATGTGGTGAGTTGCTACAGACACGAAGAATAGTCTGGCTTTTGTTTTGTACACCTGTGCTTGTGATAGACTGGTAGCCATAATAACGGGTTTTTTTTAACGGATGTGATGTTTGATAATTACCAGTGAGAAGACACTAACTGATCAAATCCGCTAAGCAACCTCGGGTTTCAGACACGAAAACCTGGTAGTTTTCTCTATGAGATTTTGGAATTTGAAATAAAAACAAATATAAAACTTACCCTTATGAGCATCCATGAGTAACGACCGTCGATCTGACGACCGCAAATGGCATTGGGACTTTCTCCTTATTCATTTATTCATTCGTAGACATTTTGACAACATGCATTTTCAAATCGCCGAATAGTTTCAATTGCTGGCTTTGAATCAGCTGTTAAAACTCCTTGAATCTCATTATTTGCTTCAAATGACGGGCAAACACTGCCCTCCATATGCTATCAAGCAGAGAGTATTCTATTGAAAAGGTGCAATTCAGCTGATGAAAATTCCTTACGAGACCGGAAATAACGTCTAATGAAATCAAGCAATAGACCGTTTTACCGATACAGCGGCCATTTTGGATTCTAATGTTTTGGCTAAAACATTATGGGATGCTCAGGGTGCAAATGACCCAAAAACTGTAGGGAGTGGAGTCGCGTCAATATATTATTTTTCTATGTCACTCTAGCCATAATGTTGTATGCCGGACTTAATATGACATGTGTTGTGTATTGTTGTATAATTTTGTACAAATTCATTGCTTTAAATTAGGTTTTCGTAGTTTATCACGGCCAAATGGTTACTAGCTTGCACCCTGGGCATCCCATAATTTCTCCATAATTCAAGATGGCCGCCGTATCGGTAAAAAGGTCTATTGATTGCTATTCAACGCTCGTAGGGATAACTTCTCAAGTATCACGGATAAATAAATTAATTAGGAGATTCCCAAAGTCCTTTGCGGTCGTCAGCTTCTTGCTTGTTGCTTTCGGCCCGGACCAGGCGGTGTTGGACACGGACCACGTGGTCCGGAACATCCAATGAGAACGCTGGATTGCCTAGCCGTGTTTTGAAGATTTTTGTGAACTTTATTTTCCAAGTGTGTGATTTATTTCGTCTATTAGAAAATTATTTTGAACATCTACACAAAACTTTTATATACAATGTGAAGGTGGATATGTGAACTACGCCTGGATGGATTTTCAAGAACAGGTAAGGTATTTTAGTACCTAAAATGTGTCCAGTTAGTCTTGTGTCTTTTCATTTTCGTTCGTCAAACATCGAATATTATAAATTCAGCTTTTGTTTTTAAATGAATATTCTCAATGTACATGTAATAGAGTGAATCCAATAAACCTTGGCACTACTAATTAGTTGTCAGTGTTTATTAGATGCAAAGGAACAAAAAAAAACAAAAGAGTGAGTGTCTAATAGTGTGTATTGGTACATAGTTTTAGTAGAGTGATTGCAATAAACCTGTGAAACAGTCAGTAGACTAATAGACACTGGTAGACTTTATTTCCATTGTTTTCTTTTGTGTTTATTAAACTATTACACACCAGCATCTAATTTTTATTTCACGGGTTTGTTGCAATCACTCTAAATAACCCAGGTTAATTATTGGAATCACTAATGAAAATATATATTTGGTATCCACTGATTTATCAGGTTGTACATGTAAATGCTCCTGTGAATAAAAAGCCACTACAATGGGAAACCAGTTAACTGGCTGCACTTCTGCAATTTATTGGACTGTACTGCTGAGGGTTTGAAACCCTGTCCATGTTATAGGACAACAAAATCTATTAAAAATACCTAGGACAGACTCGCATAAAATTATATACCCTGTTCAGGGCAGAGAGGCCAAAACCATACCCTGTCCAGCAGCATGTCCCCATACATTTATATGGAAATCAAGTATGTAATACTTGATCATGAACCCCTGGCTAGGGGAATAAAAAATTCCCCACCCTAAAATAAAGCATCAGTATTCATTTCTATTGTACACTAGTCTTATTATATTGTACAGCTGTAATATTTTTAATAATATTTCATACTACTACAGATGATAATGATAATACATTATTATATATTTTAGCAAATTCAGTTTGACGCAAGGTACAGTCATCTGACTACTTTTAAAACATTCTTAACATCCATTGCACATTGCATTCCTCTTTGATTGGTTTCCTCGACAATCACTTTGGCCTATGCAGTCCAATTCCCTTGATTGATGTTACCCACCTCCCTGATGTTACATGGTATACACACACTACATAGCTTGTGTACATGTAATTAGTAATTTTTAGAGACTTGTTTTAATAATATCTGTATTGTAAGTTATTTGGTAATTTGTCGCTTGGTAATTGTTAGTAATGTAGTTCGTAAGGTTTCTTCAAGCGTAAAAAGACTCAGAATATCTGTATTGTTGATAAGGCCCGCTATTACCAGTTTGTATTGTACCTGTGTAAATAAAAATAAAACAAATAATGAATGGTAAATGAATATTATAAACTGTAAATCTTACCATTTACCTACATACATTTTTAGTATACACCTATTTCAAATAACGTTGTCGCGTTCAAAGCAACAAGCGTCAAGCCAAGACCGAAGTGAATGCTGGTCAAATTATTCAAATCAGACCTATTTTCTATGGAACGAATTGCCCTATACCACTATGACGTCAAATCAAAACAATCTATTGTTTAAACGCTAAGGATCATGGTCGCTAGAGGGGGACAAAACAGCAACAACACAAAGGATTTACCAAATAAATGTATTTTACAGACGGTCTGAAAGCGATAAAAGTCACCAAACACAGTAAATATTGTGGGAAAAGTATCGATGAACATAATATCTGGAAACTAGCCAATTTGAAATCAAGCGAACCTCAGCAGAGCAGATTTAGTTCAAATTTCTATTGTTCTTCACGATTCTGTCCCCCTCATAAATAAGCCGTTACGTCATAGTGGTATAGGGCAATTGTGATACGCAAACAAACACGTGAAAATGTTCATATTTTGCAATTAGTCCTTATAGAAACAATTGTGATTAAAAATAATAATTGCCAACACAAAACCAGCATTCACTTCGGTCTTGGCTTGACGCTTTGAACGCGACAACGTTATTTGAAATAGGTGTATAAATATTTATATAATACAGCATAACCATCGTGCTTTGTGGTGCGTGTCCAACACCGCCTGGGCCCGGACAACGATATTTGGAATAGGTGCATATTTAATGTCTATACGCTCTGATTATCCAGTCACTAAGTACAACATCAATGACTTTGCTCGACAATTTGTAACTGCGTGATAGTGGGTTCCATCGCTTAGTTTTTAAAGCCGCATCTACACGAACAAGTTTTCAATATATTCCTTGACAAGTTTTCCTTGACAAGGAAAAATTGACAATATTTTGTCATCTACACGAGCAAGTTTTCCTTGACAAGTTTTCCTTGACAAGGAAAAATTGACAATTTTTGGTCGTCTACACCAGCAAGTTTTCCTTGTCAACTTAGGAAAACTTGTCAAGGAAAATTTGCTCGTGTAGATTCTGCTTTACTCTAGTTTCGAGTTTAAACGAGATGTCGCGCAACTTACTAATTCATTGGCCTTTGATGCACTGCTGTTATCGCAGCCTTCTGAATTTTTAATATATATTTGTGTCCATGATATACAAACTCACGATCCTTAGTTTAATCCTGTACACCACACCTTTTTGGAGTTATGATATTTCTTGTCCTTTGGACGAGAAAACAAGTATTTGACATGGACCGGTACGCGACCTGGATGTTATATTGTCTCACTGAATACTCTACCTGAACTTTTCAGTTGTTCCTTGTTTCCGTTATTGTTGGAAGGGGTTTACCTAGTTGTTGACGTCTATAATTAACAAACTACTTGCTTGTATAAATAACGAAGACATCCGGCATTGTCAGTAATGTTTGGACCATTCACTGGCAGTTTTATATTTACCATTTGGAGCAAATACAGCTGCTTTACATTTATTATTATTATTATTATTATTATTATTATTATTATTATTATTATTATTATTATTATTATTATTATTATTATTATTATTATTATTATTATTATTATTATTATTATTATTATTATTATTATTATTATTATTATTATTATTATTATTATTATTATTATTATTATTATTATTATATTACAGCAATATGCAGAAATTCTGATCCAACCAAGGATATAGTATATAACTATATCGGGTGCATTGTGGGTAATGGACGCGCGCGCGATTCAAAGTACCAAAGCGTGGACTAGCGTGTAGTAGTGTTGTTTATAAGCAGCGCTAAAGTTGGAAAAGTTGGAAGGCCAGAAAGTGTACATACTATTCTAAATCTCTAGACTATCCGTACAAAATTTCATGATCTAGCCTTTCAAACGGTTTTATTGATATAGACTGAAAATAATGGATATTTCGGCTGAGTTGAAAAGCCGTATTGAACTCGTTCTTCACTGATGAGTTCTGCTGAAAGAATCGACTCGCTCAAGGACAGCAAAACAAACTTGACGGTAATAATTTGACGAACGTGCTGGAATAGTACTTGATCTACTCTGCATAGTATTCTTCTGTATTTATAGTCTAATGTGTTAACTGGGACCGTTATCTGTACCGTAATTGCTCTTCTACTGTCAAAACGATCAAATCTCAACAGAGTTTATTCTTACTGAATAGAGAGACATCACTTCTTCCATTCCTACTCTGATAACTTAGTGATTCTCAGTTATTATTTTCCCTTTCCCCTGCTTTTGGGCTCTATTATAATTTTATTTAGTAATAAGTATTAGAAAAATTACCAAAAGCTGCTCCGGCAATTTATGCAAAACTCAGAGTCAAATAAGAGTGAATGTTTGAATATTAATTTACGTTTCAACAGTCACGCACGCATGTTTGTTTATAGCATCTAAATTGAGATAACGCTGATCGATAACCAGTTTTCACTATACGCAGGAGCCCATAAGTAGGAGCGTCCATGCTCTATATTGGGTCTGTGTCACAGCGTTTTCACAAGTGTGGTTATTTTTAGAACAGTTTTTCCGCGAAAGAAGGTCAATTGACCAATCAGAGAACGTTTCCGGTATAGCGGTTTCATTTCCGGTTTCACGTCAAAAATAAAATGGTGGAATTTCGAAAGACCAAAAGAGATGAATGTACAAATAAAAGTCAGGATTATCCAGTTTTCTTTGTGTCTGATTCACAATTTTATCATACCAACAACTTCCCGGGATTCCATAGGCCGCTACTTTGAACCTTGACCTAAAATTCTAGACTGCGTTTCCCGAACGAAGTGAACTTACAGGATTTGAATTGAAGTGATGGCCAGGCGGTTTCGTGGCAGAGTTTCGAGGATAGATTATGTGAACGCGTGTTTTCTGATCAGAAATATCAGTTCCTGTTTACCTCACGGAGAAATACAAACGTATTATGAAGCGTACATGTGCCTCTGAAACGTTAGAAAGTCAAAGTTAAAGTCAAGTAAGGTGCATTGAAAGCGATAGTCTATTTAGGCAGTTGGCTTGTAATTTGGTTTTTCGCTTCTGTCAATCAACATGAAAAATCAGAAAACTTAAAAATAAAAGTCAGAAGACCCACCACATGGAAACCAAATATGATTTTGAGCTACATTATGGATCATTTGGTCGAAGAATGTATCAGTTTAGTTTTCAATTCGTTTGAGTTTTGATTTGATGATCTTTGATCATTAATTCAGTGACAAGTTCCAGCCGACTGTTTGAATGTCTGAGTACCGGCGCAGTAAGAAGGTCACTGAATTTAAAAACAAAGCAATTTTGAGTCAGTTTCGCTCAACTCTTCTTTATATTGACAGTGAAGCGTGTGTATAAAATAAGAAGCTCAGTGAATCTATTAAATTAAACATCAAAACTTGAATGAAGGTGTTTTTATTAATATATTTCAAATCGGCAGACTCACAAAAATATTCACAATCCATTTTTAAGTCATTTTAGGTAACAGAAGACACAACAAATGACAACAAATACGCTTACTTTCACAAATCTTATTTGTAATTTGATTCACTCGTCTTGTCGCTCATGCAGTTTCAGCGAATTTGTTTTTGAATAGCCTTGTCAGTCTTCAAACTCCACAACGATAATTACAAGATACCACTAAACCACATCCAAGAATAAATTGAATTCACTTTCTGACGAAATAGTTTAGACGAAAATATGTCTTTGAAAGTCTTCGGCTAATTTGCATCCACACGCTACAACAGCTTCTTAGTCGGTCACTTCGTGTTCGAGTTCTTCGAACCACTTGCTTTGGATGCCTTTAGAAGCACAATCGTCACCACTATCACTTTCAAGTGATTAATTCTGTTGTACCGAATGACTCAATACTGCTCTCACTATCACTAGACGATTCGTAGTTTAGTTCACTTGAAGAATCTCTTTGTCGTCGTCGGATGCCATCTTTATTTTACCTGCCATCTCATCAAAATTCAAAAAAAAAAGGCATACCGGAAACGTTCTCTGATTGGTCAAAATTCGCGGGAAAACTGTTCTAAAAATAACCACACTTGTGAAAACGCTGTGACACTACCCAATACCGTATGGACGCTCCTACTTATGGGCTCCTGCTATACGTTAATACAGTTGAGTTTCTTTTGATAGTCTAATAAGACGCTAGGACAGCGTTTAGTCGGGCTTCTCGCATAACGAAGTCCGAGCTGCTTCTTTATTGTCACTATTGAATCATTATGCATATTTATAATTGCCAAGGAATAAATACGTCTTCTCGGGTGTTTTCCTTGATCATTCACCTGATCTACAGTTTCAAAGATGGCATCTATCAAATTATTCAATTTCTTCTTGGGGGGGAGGGGGGGGGGGGGGGGGGGGGGGGGGGGGGGTTGGAGATTTTTTTTTTTGGGGGGGGGGTGTTGGGGTGTGGGTGGTTGGGCAGCGGGTACTCGATCCAGAATTTTTTGGATAGGGGTGCGCCGCCATGACCCTAAAAACCTTACCCTATCCTGGATCTAAAAACGGACATTCTCCGTACCCTATCCCAGACCTAAGCTTCAAAGTCAACAGATGGTCTGAATCGGGGGTTAAATGACTACTGACAAAAGAAGTATCAAACACATTCAATTGTTCAAAACAGTTCTGACAAATGACCAAATATTTGACTGATAACTGACATATAGACCTCCCATTCAGACCCTCTCAACACCCTATCCCAGACCTAAGCTTCAAAATCAACGCCCTATCAAGACCTGAAATCGAAAATTGGACACCAATTTGGAGCTAATAATTTTTATTTTGAATTGCCGCTATGATGGTTCGAGTTAGCTCACTGCCCTGTGCTACATGTACGGCTCTGGCACTTGGTTGCATAGGGCACTAGTTCATTACTAGCGCCCTGGTCGCATTTAGCCTCACATGAGAACCGCAGGCGAGCACCACATTGTGGTGTACATATTAAAAGCGGGCATCCACTGTACTATAAACAAACGTGCGTGCGTGACTGTTGAAACGTAAATTAATATTCAAACATTCACTCTTATTTGACTCTGAGTTTTGCATAAATTGCCGGAGCAGCTTTTGGTAATTTTTCTAATACTTATTACTAAATAAAATTATAATAGAGCCCAAAAGCAGGGGAAAGGGAAAATAATAACTGAGAATCACTAAGTTATCAGAGTAGGAATGGAAGAAGTGATGTCTCTCTATTCAGTAAGAATAAACTCTGTTGAGATTTGATCGTTTTGACAGTAGAAGAGCAATTACGGTACAGATAACGGTCCCAGTTAACACATTAGACTATAAATACAGAAGAATACTATGCAGAGTAGATCAAGTACTATTCCAGCACGTTCGTCAAATTATTACCGTCAAGTTTGTTTTGCTGTCCTTGAGCGAGTCGATTCTTTCAGCAGAAGTACAGGACCCGAAATGATCCCTGGCTCCGAAATGATCCCTGGCCCCGAAATGATCCCCAAAGTGTCTAGACTGGCTCCGAAATGATACCGGACCCGAAATGATCCCCAGACTGGCTCCGAAATGATCCCCAGTGAAATTCGGGAATGGTTGTATTCAGTCCCGGACCGTTCGACCTTTCTTTTCTCTTTTTCTTTCTTTTGTTTCTCTGGGGGGTTTTTTCTTCCTTCCTTTCGTCTTTCTCTCTCTATTTTTCTTCCTTCCTTTCATCTTTCTCTCTCTCTCTCTATCTTTCCTTCTTCCTTTCTTTCTCTAATATATATATCAAATCATGAAATGTTACGAACCCGGAACCGTACGAATCTATTGTGAACGTTTAGATGTTTCTTTGGATAATTTATTAGTTATATTCTTACATAATCATAGTGCTATGGCTCCTGGCTATGCTTATTGTCATAGTTTCATTCTTATACATTTAATTATTATATATGAACTTTTGTAAAATATTTTTGGATTATACTCATGTACATTATCTGTGTACCAAAGTCCCATATTATTATTATTATTATTATTCAGGGACGGATCCAAGGGGGGGGGGGGCATTGGGGACCGGTGCCCATCCCCCCCCCCCCCCCCCCCCCCCCTCCTTTGAGTTGGGCCCGATACACATATTCGCCCACGTCTCCCCACCATTTGATGCCCAGAATGGATGGAAATTGCATTTTCGAGCTTTCAGATTTCAAAATTTTCTGGGGGGTGCACCCCCCTTTCAAAATCTCTAGATCCGCCCCTGTTATTATTTCACAATATTACAAGCTAGTCCGAAATATTATAAGAATAATAATCATAAACTAGTCATTGGTTATGATGTGATGTACATGACGTGACAGAGATGTGATGTACATGTGATATTATCCGCGCGCTGTCATCTGCAATGTTTACGTGAATTGTTTAATTTCTCTTCCCAGTAAACTACGACCCCGGACTGCGACACTCTTGAGCTTTCTATTCATATCTTCTGAGATATACACGTGATAGAGATTCTGATTCTTGAATTTTATTCACTCAGTGGTTTGATAATCTTCCATGTAAAAATGTTTTGATTTCGCGATCGTATCTTGTCCATTTCAGGCGTGGGAACGGTCCATTCTGATTGGTTGATTTATTATTATTATACGTTATTGCAGGCGCGTGTACATAACCACCTGAACGATTTTAGAAATCTATTAGCATAGAATAGAGTATTATTACAATTCAATTCAAATACAGTTGATAAAAAGTATACATGTAATCTCGTTGAGTTGTTTAATACTAGTCGTTTCTGGTAGAAAGTGAGGTGCTGCGAGTTGTGCACTGCCTACATGTAGCTTTTAATGCATATATTTGATGTACATGTCACAGGGTTTGTTCCTTGTTAGCGTGGCGCATTAACTGGTAAAACACGATAACAATCTGGTCATAGACAGACAGCTATTCTTAGACTTTCAGCAGTCAGTGATCACTTTTATTCTCACCATTGCATAAAGTTTGTACTGACGATATGCAGTAATTAATACAAATATGGATTCAATGAAATAGAGAATTGTTATTTACTGGCCAGATGTCAGGAAAGATGTTGAAGCCTCATAAGTACACTGTCTTGTAGAAGATAATGTTGCGTTGAATCCAGTAAATAATATTTATACTTTTGATTCGTAGAGTACATTGTAGATGTATGTTGTAGTGTTCTGGGATATTAAAAAGTCATAGAGATTTGAACAAGTCATGAATACATTGTAGTCTGACAGAAGTAGATAACTCAAAACTCCTCTTCACCAAAAAAACCCAAGTACATGTAGATCAGTCTTGATCCAGTGTGTGATATTTTCTGTTTACATTGAGGCAAAGCCATTATAATGAAACAGTAATCCAGAGGGTAATGTTTTGAGCAGTTAAATGATGGCTTTGTAGCCAATCAATAAAGCAGTTTCACATAACGGTATTAAGCAGTATTGAAGATTGAATGAGTCCAATAAATAGGTTTTGTCCTTGTAAGTGAAGATTTATCAATCCTTGACAAGTTTCCTGTGCTCCATGCTTCAAAGTGTTCAAATATAATGCTTGAAAGATACCAGGTAGATGTATTGCTTGATTTCATTAGACGTCATTTCCGGTCTCGTGAGGATTTTTTATCAGCTGAATTGCACCTTTTCAATAGAATACTCTCTGCTTGATAGCACATGGAGGGCAGTGTTTGCCCGTCATTTGAAGCATATAATGAGATTCAAGGAGTTATTGGTTTGGCGAAGACCAACGAGCTCGATCAGGCAGATAGGTCAGTGACAGCGTCTCTGTATCTGGGATACTGTGTCTTTCAAAAGCATTCAAGTACATGCTGTCTCCTTCGGTTAATATCTGATCGACTGTAGAAGTACTCCATTGTGGAACTGGACGCGACTGTGCACACAACACTCGCTGAAAAACTCATAAAACAACATTGTCTTCCCCTTGAAATGTCACTAAATTGTTCGTGACCTTGATGAATGCTTCCAGCAATGAATAAAGTTGCATTTGACATAATAGATTTGTAGAAAACGAACACTTTCCTGGCTTGAATCAGCGAAAAATAAACGGCACTTCAACCAGGCTAGTACAGAAGACACGAGGTCGATTGAACGTGGTGTGAGTGTGCGCTGATCGAAAGTACCGTGGCTCACAAAATCATCTCCACACACACACAACTCCACAAACCCACTCCGTGAAATGCAGTCGAGATTCTCGTTGCATCCACATAAGTGCCCAGATCCCACACGACCAAACATGACACAGGAACTCCGTCAAGATTAGTTTCGCTGCTCGCCTGGCGGCTCGCAGCAAAAATAAATAAACGCTATAATAATTTTCATTGAGAATTTGTTGGTCAAGGAATTAATCTACGGGACTGAATTCAACCATTCCTGAATTTCACTGGGGATCATTTCAGAGCCAGTCTGGGGATCATTTCGGGTCCGGTATCATTTCGGAGCCAGTCTAGACACTTTGGGGATCATTTCAGGGCCAGGGATCATTTCGGAGCCAGGGATCATTTCGGGTCCTGTACGAACTCGTCAGTGAAGAACGAGTTCAATACGGCTTTTCAACTCAGCCGAAATATCCATTATTTTCAGTCTATATCAATAAAACCGTTTGAAAGGCTAGATGATGAAATTTTGTACGGATAGTCTAGAGATTTAGAATAGTATGTACACTTTCTGGCCTTCCAACTTTTCCAACTTTAGCGCTGCTTATAAACAACACTACTACACGCTAGTCCACGCTTTGGTACTTTGAATCGCGCGCGCGTCCATTACCCACAATGCACCCGATATAGTTATATACTATATCCTTGGTTGGATCAGAATTTCTGCATATTGCTGTATTATCATTATTATTATTATTATTATTATTATTATATTATTATTATTATTATTATTATTATTATTATTATTATTATTATTATTATTATTATTATTATTATTATTATTATTATTATTATTATTATTATTATTATAATTATTATATCTGGACATCGGACGATGTCGAAACGTCGTAATTTCCTTGCGTTTGTCTTTCTTTTAAATATATTATTATCATTATTATTATTATTATTATTATTATTATTATTATTATTATTATTATTATTACAATTGAATATCGATGCTAACATACACGTATGTTTTACTCGATCGCGACTATGAATGTTATATAAAAATATATATTTATATATATTTATCATTTGGAGCAAATACAGCTGCCTAAAAAGTCCCCAAATGGTGAGTCTTTTTGTTTTTGTTGTTTTTGTTGTTGTTGTTGTTGTTTTAAGGTGGCTCGAAGTAGTTTTTAACTGACCACACTTCTACTTTTCATTTGGTGAATTGATAGACTTATCCTAGACCGATCAAAACGACTTTTGCACCAGTTATCGGGTAAAGATGGAAATTTAGAATTATGTCAATTTCAGCTCGATCGAAGTTTCCTTGGCAACGATAAATAAAGATCGTTGAAATCAGTTTTTCTAAAATATCTCAAGATTTCGATGAGCTCTAGACAAGCGACTATCAAATTTGCATATTGAGATTTCAAACCTCTATAACTCATAAACGCAAGGTTCAAATCACAAAATACTGAACCCACCAACTATTCAGCTAATTTAATTTATAAGGCATCTCTGGTTTGAAGGTTTTTTAATAGTGTAGGAGCTTTAGGCTTCCAGACTGAAACCTTCAAGACTAATGAACTGCGGTTCAAAGACGTAAAATATATACTTTACGTCTTTGAACCGCAGTTCATTAGTCTTAAAGGTTTCAGCCGGAAGCCGAAAGCTCCTACATTAAAAATGGATGTCGAAACCGCAGCAGATAACCATAAACGGCTGTGTGTCTTCTGGAAGTCTCTATTTCTTTCTTTGACTGACTTATAAAGTCTTCTCCTTCCACTGCCGCTTCGACGGCCGCCATGTCGTGTAACGAAATATTTTTTGGTTGTTGAACAACTCTCATTATCATCCCTTATTGTCCAATAATACTCAAAATATTATCCTCCGACTAATGGAGGATGTCCAAAGACTAATTCGAAATGGTCACTCCACAGCCAGTTCAAAAGATTACAAAGATTTACATGGATTAATGAACAACGCTATCTCACGGGTGAAACTTGAAAAAATTGGGCCAGTGTTTTCAATATAGAGCTTATCGACCGCGCATGCGCCACGGATGACATAGTCCCTTTAAGCTTAAAATGTTAACTTCCCCAGATGTCACTTTAATTATGTCCAAACATCAAATTCATCGGTAATAACTGGAAGGAGATATTTGGAAAATGATCTAAAAGATAGTTAAGAAAGCAAGCCTTAATTAACATGCTTGAGTAGCTGTCTATCTATCTATGTCCTTCGCCTCAAGTGGCACTTCCAACATGGCGACTGCAAAAAAATTCTTCGCGCCGGAATTATTCCTTCAGCTTCTGAGTTCTACACATCAGCATTTCGGTATTCAGCTTCTGAGTAGTAGTTTCCGACATATTTTAGTGTCGGTCTAGCGCGAACTGTGATGTACGTGTAAACCAATCAAAATTGTATCAGCGCGCAAAGTACTACTGGGAAATATCACGTGACAAATGCATTTTGCGACACAGCAAAATATGACCAGGTAGCCCGAGTAAAGAACGCATATTGCAGACCTTAAACTGCAGAACGATAAAATGAAGAACGGTAAACTAAATGCAGAACGTATAGAGTACGTTTTCCTTGTTCACATCGAATCCCAAAACACCGACATACATACAATATACATACTCTATAAAAAAATTTTTACATTTATGGAATTAAGAGTTTTTTTAACTTGGGTGCTGGGATTCACTTTGACATTTCACGGACCACTACGCCGCGTAAATTACGGAATTCGAAACAAACAGGTTTGATGAGTTAGCATCCGAGAGCGAGGCGAACAGCATAGTCCTTTTCACGGATAGAACGGAAGTAGTTGAACGGAGTGCATTCTGGTCTAGATTCGGCACAAACACAACAATCCAGGCGCCATATGGGCTGCAATGATGACACGAGATACTCCTTGACATGTGGCATAATGACCCATCTAAGATTAGCAAAATATAGTAATCTCTAGTAACTACATTATACGGTGTACGACGTATAATTTTCATTTTCTGCTCTTCGAATTACCGTTATATACACAAAGAAACGAAGAAAAACAATAAAACGAACCTTTCTCGGTATCTCGTGTTATTATTGCAGCCCATCACGGTACACCGAGGCATGATGAAGTGAGTTTGTTTATGTTCTTCCGGAGTTCTTCGATCCAAAGTGGCGCTCAGATTGTTGTGTTTGTACCGAATATAGTCCACAATGCATTGCGTTCGGCCACTTCCGGCCTATCCGTGAAAAGGCCTATGGTATAACAGACGTGACTAAGGCCTGGTCGTGACCAGAGGAATTCGTTTTCCGCCTCTCGTGGCTTCGCCGTTCGACCTTCGCTTCGCCCTTTCCCTCTCGACAAAATCTCCTCAGGAACCCAGGGTACAAAACACCACGGACCTTTGGTTTTTCTGATTTAATTCAGGACACACAATACTTAGCTTACAGAAATCATCCCGATTGTTGAATGCTTATTGCTTAGTGGAAAATGAAATATCTAGCAATCGATGACATCTCTTTCTTCCCGGCTTTCTTCACCACTCGTCGTCGTTGCTTAAGCTCTCTAACGATTAGTATTTAAACGGAACTTTTCAAAACGCATCCGCATCACGCATCAACTGCACCGGAATTGCGCACAGAATATTTCCTGAGGGGATCATGTTTTGACAATTGCGGCATTTCATGTAATAAACTGTCGGAGGTTCTGGTCTAGTTTTGTGGTCTAGTTTATAAGAAGTGCATATGAACATATGTATATGAAATATGCGCTATATTTCACATTTTATATATTATTATTGTATATTATATTATTGTACATTATTGTAATGCGCATCTGAAAATTTTAGGATTGATATTTGCGGAATATAAGTGAATACATTATTATTATTATTATTATTATTATTATTATTATTATTATTATTATTATTATTATTATTATTATTATTATTATTATTATTATCCAAATGGTCTTGAGAGCAGAAGCTTCGTCAATAATTTGATAAAGATTACAACAATTTTTAATTTAAACATGTTTCGGCAGTGCTGCTGCCATCATCAGTAATTTAATGAGTGATCTATACAATGTATGAGCTTATATAAAATATATCAGTATGAAGAACAAAAGAACATTGAAGTATGTGATTACAGTGAAAGTTTTAAATTTACATGAGAGACTTGTTGATTTAAAGAGGGCTTTTCCCAAAGGATGTGAATGGCTTCCTTAATTTTCAATTAGACCTTTTGTGTATAAGACATGTGTCCTATGTACCAGAATGTCCTACTTATGTCAGGGTATTGTTATGCATGCACGTGAGAGACATAGGGATCCATTAATGGCGTGAAAACATGAAGTATGCAGATTAATATTTCGCCATTGTGAAAGTTGTGAATTTTATTGCTGCATGCAAGCGAGTGTGACTGTGGAATTCTTTGCAAACGTGGAATGTAATACGATTAGTATAGAGTGTTCGTTTGCCTTG
Source organism: Actinostola sp. cb2023 (assembly GCA_033675265.1). NCBI lineage: Eukaryota > Metazoa > Cnidaria > Anthozoa > Actiniaria > Actinostolidae > Actinostola > Actinostola sp. cb2023. Next base: position 98,587 of record JAUJYZ010001583.1, on the reverse strand, counting down.
CGTTGCCGAAACTGAGATCATGGTTGACTGTCAGGGCTTGCCTGATATTTGTTTGCGGGTTTTGGAACCCCAAAATAGAAGAAAACACACAATTTGTAGCGACCACAATGCACTTTGGTCTGGGAATGCAATATGCAACAAAACCTAGGACAACGTTTTTTTGAATTAGCTGTATCAGGAGCTGTATTAGGAGTATCAGGAGCTCCTGGCTGTATACATGTATATCCATGTTGGAAAGGTAAAATAAATTTGTGGATATAGTATTAAAAAGTATTAGTGTTGGTTTAGATGGGCATTGGGTAAGTCATGCAGTTACTCGTAGGCTAATGAAGCAAAATTTAGACCCCCTAATTGTCTGAGCTCTCGTAAGCGGCCATCTCCCGTAAGCGACCATCTCCCGTAATCGACCATCTCCCGTAATCGACCATCTCCCGTAATCGACCATCTCCCGTAATCGACCATCTCCCGTAATCGACCATCTCCCGTAATCGACCATCTCCCGTAAGCGACCAATAGGCTTGACATTTTGGGTGGTCGCTTAATGGAGGTTGAACTGTATTTATTTTGTTGTGCATGGTTTATTGTTTGCCATCTATTTCATGCTAGCGATGACATTGTGTGTTCTTTTCTCTAGTTCTTATAAGTTTTATACTAAAGCCTGGTTCTTTAGTTCTTAGTTTTATACTAAAGCCTGGTTCTCTAGTTCTTAGTTTTATACTAAAGCCTGGTTCTCTAGTTCTTAGTTTTATACTAAAGCCTGGTTCACATTTGATCACTACGTTCGCCGAATCGAAAAACATGCCCAGCGATCGCAGCGATTCACACAAATTTTAAAACAAAATCCCGAATAATCAAGTTACCACACAGATATCAACTGCATTTATACCTCGTTCTGGTGTCAGATTACTATTAATTTTTTTCTCCTAATTTACTTACTTTCTTTTATTCATTCGTTGCTAAACTTTAGCAATTGAAAGTGGATAGAAGAACCTTCATGTATCAATAAGTTAACATTAAAAAATAGATTATTAAGGTGAATAGTCACAGGATTTGAAACTTCGTGATTTGGAGCTTTGGATATGTGCGGTAATAAGGGTTTGAAATCTCAAAATGCAAATAAAGTGACGTATGAGGAGACATCATTTATTATACAAAAACACCCTAGTGCACATTACTGACATTTTAAAACTGCAGAAACTTTCCTTAGTTTTCATTGCATACTTCCATATCATTTTTAATTATTTCAGTTCAAAGCGCTACTTGAAAATCACTTAATAAATTATGGAAAATGCCTGCTTTAACGTCGTCACAAAATTAGCATGTCATGATTTGTAAAACCTCTATAACTGACATTAATGCGAAGCTCAAATCAAATAACACTGAACCACCCCAATATTCACTTCATATTCAAGTGATTTCTAAAATGAAAAAATAAGGGTGATAGACACTTTAAAATTGAGAAAGAAAGAATTAAAAAAGGTAAGAAAAAATAATGAATGGATAAAATCAATTTAAAATCAGGATTTTGCTTTTGTTTTGTTGAAAAACTGATCATTGTTTGCAAGAAAAATTAATGCAATTTTGGGATACTCTCGATCTTTGCCGTCAGTTCCGCAGTCCAAACTTTACAGATTCTCAAATTTCACAGGATCACTTTTGCGGCGACTTGGGATCATTTTTGCGGCGGTACAAGTAGCCTGCGTAGCGGCCCAAAGGGAAGGGGGAAGGGGGAGTGGAAGGGAAAGGGGGAGGGGAATTGGCAAGGATATTAGTATAAATATGCAAATATCATTAATGTACTAACGGAATTCCACATAAATATACTGTTTAATGCAAAAAAACAACAATGATTGGCACAGCTGACTCTGACATAGACAATTTCAGTCGATGGAGTGCACGCGTTGTGGGTCACCACAACAGCGTTAGCCAATCACTGCGGGCCCGTAGGACAGACCACAAAATGTTATCGATTTACATCAATCCTTTGTTGTTATTTTTATTCTGACGGTTATAATGCGTGCACACAAAATCCTTTGTTGGAACTAGTGGTATTTTGCACTATTTGTTCGAATTGTTCGTGCTATTGAATGCACTCTAGCATTAATGGTATGTAGCTATTATGTTGTACAAACTAACAAAAGAGATGCCGATAACTATATACATCTACAACACAAGCACTAACAATAGCACATTGTTGGTAATGTGAAAGCATGCAGATATTATCTTGTTCACGTGCCCTGATAAGTAGGACGTCCTGGTACATAGGACATATGTCTTATACGCAAAAGGTCTATTGGAAGCCAGTTCTGGCCTGATCAAGTATCTTAAATGATTCATTGGAGCATAGGGCTCGACATTCCGACGAGCTCAACAAGTCTCTCATGTAAATTTAAAACTTTCACTGTAATCACATACTTCAATGTTCTTTTGTTCTTCATACTGATATATTTTATATAAGCTCATACATTGTATAGATCACTCATTAAATTACTGATGATGGCAGCAGCACTGCCGAAACATGTTTAAATTAAAAATTGTTGTAATCTTTATCAAATTATTATTATTATTATTGTTATTATTATTATTATTATTATTATTATTATTATTATTATTATTATTATTATTATTATTATTATTAATATTATTATTATTATTATATAAGTATAAATATCTCGCGAAGAATTATCATCAGCTGAATTTCACCTGAACCATAGAATACTGCGTACTTGGGTGCAGTTTTGACCCTCAATCGAAGATAAATAATTGACATTCAAGGACTTTTAATACTGGTTTTCGCATGGAATGAATGAATGAATGTATGACACCTTTATTTTGCTTATATTCAGAACGTGCAGTCCTTTCAGATCAAAATCTGCTATCAATAGGAACCTTGACAGTTGTACTATATAACTACCGGCCTATATTCATACTTCCAGTATCAAAACTCCTGCATGGAAAGAGATAAGAACTTGTGTCGTGTGAAATCCTACACAGCTGCGACCCGTCAATAAATAATTAAAAGTGATCATTGCGCTCATGCTTACGTCTGACACGTTTTCACAGTGACATAAAGCCTCTTGTGCTTGCGTTTATGCTAACGTCTGACCCGTTTTCACAGCGACATAAAGCCTCTTGTGCTTGCGTTTCTGCATACGTCTGACCCGTTTTCGCAGCGACATAAAGCCTCTAGTGCATGCGTTTCTGCATACGTCTGACCCGTTTTCACAGCGACATAAAGCCTCTTGTGCTTGCGTTTCTGCATACGTCTGACCCGTTTTCACAGCGACATAAAGCCTCTTGTGCTTGCGTTTCTGCATTCGTCTGACCCGTTTTCACAGCGACATAAAGCCTCTTGTGCTTGCGTTTATGCTAACGTCTGACCCGTTTTCACAGTGACATAAAGCCTCTTGTGCATGTGATTATACTTACGTCTGACACGTTTTCACAGTGACATAAAGCCTCTTGTGCTTGCATTTATGCTAACGTCTGACACGTTTTCACAGTGACATAAAGCCTCTTGTGCATGTGATTATGCTTACGTCTGACACGTTTTCACAGTGACATAAAGCCTCTTGTGCTTGCGTTTATGCTAACGTCTGACACGTTTTCACAGTGACATAAAGCCTCTTGTGCTTGCGTTTATGCTAACGTCTGACACGTTTTCACAGTGACATAAAGCCTCTTGTGCATGTGATTATGCTTACGTCTGACACGTTTTCACAGTGACATTAAGCCTCTTGTGCATGTGATTATGCTTACGTCTGACACGTTTTCACAGTGACATTAAGCCTCTTGTGCATGTGATTATGCTTACACGTCTGACAGCGTTTTGTGCTTGCACAGTCTGACATTTTCAAGCCTCTCTGTGCTTGCGTTTTATGCTTTTCACAGTGACATAAAGCCTCTTGTGCATCTTACGACACGTTTTCACAGTGACATAAAGCCTCTTGTGCTTGCGTTTATGCTAACGTCTGACACGTTTTCACAGTGACATTAAGCCTTGTGCATGTGATTATGCTTACGTCTTTTCACAGTGCATAAAGCCTCTTGTGCGCGTTTATGCTAACGTCTGACACGTTTTCACAGTGACATTAAGCCTCTTGTGCATGTGATTATGCTTATGTCTGACACGTTTTCACAGTGACATTAAGCCTCTTGTGCATGTGATTATGCTAACGTCTGACATGTTTTCACAGTAACATAAAGCCTCTTGTGCATGCGTTTCTGCATTCGTCTGACCCGTTTTCACAGCGACATAAAGCCTCTTGTGCTTGCGTTTATGCTAACGTCTGACCCGTTTTCACAGCGACATAAAGCATCTTGTGCTTGCGTTTCTGCATACGTCTGACCCGTTTTCACAGTGACATAAAGCCTCTTGTGCATGTGATTATGCTTACGTCTGACCCGTTTTCACAGTGACATAAAGCCTCTTGTGCATGTGATTATGCTTACGTCTGACACGTTTTCACAGTGACATTAAGCCTCTTGTGCATGTGATTATGCTTACGTCTGACACGTTTTCACAGTGACATTAAGCCTCTTGTGCATGTGATTATGTCGGTGAAAATCAACCATCTGGCTGAAACCAAACTGTAACGAACAACAATTTGCGGCCGTGCCTGCGGCCGATATAAACATATCATTCTAAAGTTTTAGTACCGAATGGATTCAATTCGAAAACAGAATTTAAAAAGCCATCTTAATATGATATTCTATAACTAACTATACGCTCTAGCCAAGATCTCATAGTATGCAGTTAATTATACGCTTTAGAAGAGTACATTTTCCTGGCAAAAGTTCCTTCTCCTTTCAGCACATTTCAGTTGAAACGGACGGCAAACTTCAGTCGTAAATTATTTAACCCCTAAACCATCGGTTGTTGAAACTTTAATTGTATAATAGGTATTCATTACGCCATAAAACCGCTATTGGACGATGGTTCCAATAGTTGGTTTACGTGGCTTTTGACCGGACGCGTGCTGGCTGTCACCTTCAACATTTTTGACGTAAAAGGCTCTGATTGACAAAAGACAACTTAACGAGGAAATTTGCGTCCAACACCGCAATGCCATCACGTGCTTAGGGTGCATAAAAAACGAACGGATCGTCTTCCAAGCAGTCAGTTAAGGAGCAGCAACGAATTAGAGCAGGTAAGCAAGATATTGTTGGTAAAATCAAGTCAATATTCGTAGAAAAAGAGAGCATTTCCATCTATTTGTTAGCCTAATGCTTTCAGACATTACTCGTGCAGTTTCTATACGTCAGTGCATACTCCCATGCCCACGTAGAGGTCGATAGTATAGTTGATTTATTTAGTTATGATTAGTTCTCAATTATAGTATCTACGGTAGAAAAAAATGTTGGAGCGGTAACGGGAACTCGAGATGATATTGATTCTAGTTCGAGATAACGGAAGTTAATTGAGATAACCGAGTACATCTTACAGAAAAATAGAATGAGAGGGTCAAAGTTGTTTCTTGTTCGAGATTGCGAGCTAGGTTTGGCGAGATATGTAAGTAGAAAAACTCGCGTATAAGAAATTGTGCATTAAGAACCTATACAGGATGAAATTTTGGCAGTTTTAATCAACTTAAAGAAAACATATAAAACGCTCATAATAAGTAAATGTAGTAATTAAAATTGTATCACCAACATGGAGTTTACACATTGTAACACTGAAGATGAGCGAGTAGTTCGAAAGCTCGGATTATTACTGAAATAATTTCCAGGTTGATCGTTAAAGCATTTACTTATTATGAATTACAACACAACCTATATACATCAACTGGATAAAATAACGGTTTCAGACCGACAGTTGAAAGAGAAGGCATCGATCTCTTGAGATGCAAGCAGAAGAAAGTGGCCGCACCCATATTAATATACTCATATATGTTACTAGCGACAATAATATTCACTCACCATAAATAAGGCAACCTTATTTATTATTTAACCCAGAAGGCCCAGTGGAAGATTAGCTATGCTAAACTGGTGCATTTTATAAATGTTTTTTTATATTTACCTTCTTAAAATAAAGTTCATTCATTCATTCATTCATTCATTCATTCATTCATTCATTCATTCATTCAACCTATTTGAACCCAAACACCCTTGATTTTGCACTAGACGTCAGATACATAACAACTTTATTAGGTTGGCTTGGAAAAAAATAATGCTGGTTCTTCTACTCGTTTTTTACCGGCTGTAACTGAGTTCAAGACAGCACTATATTAGGACTATAGAATGGTCTCTGAAAAATACCGGGTCTCGGCAAAATCTGAGCGAGTCTCGAAATCTCGGCATTCCAGGAAAGAATCTTGGATTCCGAATTTCGTAAAAATCAATATGCGGCTCGAAATAAATCTCGAAGTTTCAAAGTTTCAAACAAAATAGTAAAGTCTCGGGCTTGGATTTTTTTTTTTTTTTTTTAATAATGATTTCATATACATTTAAGTTACAAAACAACATACACTCATGTAGGATTTTACCATTATATATAGCCCTTATATTATATAAAAATAATAGAAACACATATTTTTATTCAGTACAGTACTTGTAAAAACCATTGAACGGCCGAAAAAATAAACGTCTTTTTAGATTACATTAACACTTTCAAATCATATTTATGTTCCTTTTTAATTGGTATTAGAAGTGTCACAAGTATATCGTTTGAACTTCTAGTTACGGCACTTATATACCTTTTAACTACTAAACACTGTTATTTTGTTTATATAGTACGTACAGGCAAAATGTTCCTCGCGTTTCTTTTTCTTGGAAGCTTCGCCTTTTCGGCAGTCGCAGGTAAGAAATTTTATCATTTTACCTTCCAGTTTTCATGACATTTAATGTACGTGTGTCCCAGACATGACAACAAAACAGAAACAAAAACATCCAGATTACGTTTACAAATCATAAACCATATTAATCTTTAGCCTCTACCAATATATTTTACAGCAATCATATAGTATTCATATCAAGATTGAGGTTAATGATACTGGTTTTAAGGTTTACTACTTTGGTTAATTATCGTTTACTGCTGTAATGGATAATGGGCTTGTGCCACGTGACTTTTTTTAAATTTCACCAAAGGCAAACGAAAATATCATAACTTGAAAGAGCATACTAAAATTAGTAAAAGTTGTAAATTTCAAAAGAATCAAGCAAATAAGACAAAAGTTAAAGGCTTTCAAAGTTTCCCGCTTTGACAAGGATTTGAGTATGGGGTTTTCGCTTGGAGGGCAAGCGTTTCCCTCCAACATAAGTACATTTCCATACAAAAAGGCAAAGTTTGATTGCCTGTAACTATTGCCCTATTTACTTACTTCCTTTCAAACTTTCCACTTTTACTAACTTTAGCAGCATGCTCTTTCCAGTTATGGTAGTTTCGTTTGTCTTCGGTGAAGATTTAAAAAGTCATGTGACAGGTGACACAACTGAGCTCATTGGCAAGCCTATTGTTAGAATTATGTCTCGTTCTCTACAGGTGATTATACCAGAGATGCTTTGAGATTCCACAACGAGTATCGTCGTATTCATAGCGTCCCTCACCTACGTCTTAACAGCCAGCTGAGTGCCGGTGCCGCGGCTTACGCTCGTACGTTTATGCGCCTTGGCAAAATAAAACACTCGGACCAAAGTACCCGCCCTGATATAGGAGAAAGCCTCATCTATTGGTGCAAAAGTGAAGGTGATCCACTTCCTGCTAGGGAATCGGTGAAGAAAATGTAAGAGAACTGCGTACTTTTTTTTTAAATTTCGACCACCAACCACCATCACCACCACTACTACCACGAAATCACTATCAGCACCACTATCACTATCAGCACCACTACCACCACCACCACTAACACCACTATCACCACTATCACTATCAGGACCTATCAGCACCACTACCACCACAACAACAACAACCACTACTACAACTACCAACACTATCACCACTACCACTACCACTACCACTACCACTACCACTGCCACTACCACTACCACTACCACTACCACTACCACTACCACTACCACTACCACTACCACTACCACTACCACTGCCACTACCACTACCACTACCACTACCACTACCACTACCACTACCACTACCACTACCACTACCACTACCACTACCACTACCACTACCACTACCACTACCACTACCACTACCACTACCACTACCACTACCACTACCACTACCACTACCACTACCACTACCACTACCACTACCACTACCACTACCACTACCATGCACTACCACTACCACTACCACTACCACTACCACTACCACTACCACTACCACTACCACTACCACTACCACTACCACTACCACTACTACCACTACCACTACCACTACTACCACTACCACTACCACTACCACTACCACTACCACTACCACTACCACTACCACTACCACTACCACTACCACTACCACTACCACTACCACTACCACTACCACTACCACTACCACTACCACTACCACTACCACTACCACTACCACTACCACTACCACTACCACTACCACTACCACTACCACTACCACTACCACTACCACTACCACTACCACTACCACTACCACTACCACTACCACTACCACTACCACTACCACTACCAATACCACTACCACTACCACTACCACTACCACTACTATAACAAACAGCAATGTTCAGCAGCAACATTAGGAGGAAATGAGTAAGCAAATTCATGACGTAACCTGTTGTATTATAGGTATGACGAAGTATGTCTGTACGACTTCGCGAAACCAGGGTATTCTCTCGCGACCAGCCACTTCTCGCAAATGGTCTGGAAGGGTACCACTGAGCTTGGCGTTGGCACGGCGAAAGGAACGAAGGATTGCATGAATTGCCTGTACGTTGTGTACCGTTACAAAAAAATCGGCAACATCAAGAACAAATGTTACTTTAAGAAAAATGTTCTTCAAGGTTCCTTTAAGAAAAGCTACTGCAAAACCATCAAAAATACTGGATGAACCAGACATGGCACAAGGCGAAGTTCTAGAGGAACATTTATATACATAGAGCGCCATTTCCGTATCTTTCAATAGTGCTTTCCAATGTATTCTGATTATAAGGAAATTCATTACAAATATACACCTAATTCAATATAGTTAGTCACCCTTGACTCGCAAAGGTGCGACCCCAGAGAATCATGGGAGATACTGTTTACCAACAATGGACGTCATAATTGTTGAGACACTTTTCATTTTGTACAATTCCGTACATGTTGAAACTCAGTTGCAATACATTATTTAATTTCCTAAATGTTCGACGAAATATCTGGATAAACCTCTCTCCCCCTATCAATGTTGAAGCTGAATCATGCCTACATGTCACCCAAACGCATTATTGCTCTAAACAACATTGTATGATGGGTGGAGGGGAAGATATTCGCACCCATAATAACTTGTAAGAAAAACACATGTTTTTTGAACCACATCAAAAAGTGTCTCAACTAATTTTGACGCCCATTGCAGAAGTCTTTACCCAAATTCCCTGACCTTTCGACGGAACATTGCTATGGTGATTTGTATCAATTCAGTGATTGGTGGATGTATCTGAAAGCATGCAGTAAAATGATTGGATAAATAAATAAATAAATACAAATTATTATTATTATTATTATATTATCACATAACTGTCATTAACGACAGTTGCAGATTATGATCAATATACCATTTCGATCTCTTAACATTTAATTTGTTTTGTGATTATATTTGCTGACAGACACCATGCATAACAGGTACCGACTTGGTGTCTCTGTGCCCTTTTAAATATGAGACCCCCTAAGCGGCACCAAATCGCGAATTAGCGACTTTAGCAACGAGTGGAGGACTGGGAACGAGTTTTAAGAATTTTAAATATAATTAAAAAATGAACCCCAACATAAGAAAGAGCATATCAGAATTAGCATCATTACAAAGTTTCAGGTTTTGTTTCCAAACATCGCAAAAATTACAAAGAAATGTATGTTTAGTAGTACTGAGTAACCATACATTTATTTGTATTTTTTTGCAGTATTTAAATGTCTGCAGTTCAGTTGCTGCTTCTCCAAACACTATCAAACTCCTAAAACTTACTAATTCTGATATGCTCTTTCTTGTGATGGGTTCAGGAGGGAGGGGGTGACTCTATTGTTCTCGAATTAGCATTTTTCACTTACTCATACCTACCAGTGTGACGTCACGGCTCGCTGGAACGAATTTCAATATGGCGGCCAGTCTGGTTTTCTTTATGCCGACTATAAAACGCTCAATATTCTGTTCAGATCTTCGTGTACAGTGTATATGTATTTTTTTTTAGTTTCTAGAGGTATTACTGTGTAAGAATATGTCTATTGAGTTAAAAGTAGCGCAAGGATTATGTAATTTTTTCGGAGTTTTAGTCTTCATGGTTATCAAAATGGAGACCGAAACATTTCAACCGGGTAAAGATCTCGGCTTTATGGAGAAGCTAATTTAAGTAATGGTTACTTCAAAAAAGGAGGTTCTACTTAGAAGGTAATGATCATGGACTGTGTTGAATATGGTGGATGTACATGCTCTGGATCTTTGTATCTTTGCCTCCAAAGTTGTTGTGTACAAAATAAGCTGTCTTCTCTTCCCATTAGACCTTTGGTAAGTCATGTATGTACATTACCGCTCAATATATATCACTCATGAAATCGAATGTGCCTTGGTTTCTATACCAATTTAGTTAATTTAGTTAAAGAGGGCCACGCATGACCAATTAATTTAAAATTTATTGCAATTCTATTGCTATATGACTGAGTTTCAAGTAAGATATTGAACAATAGTCCCCCCCCCCCCCCCCCCCCCCCCTCCCTCCCTCCTGGATGGGTTAATTTTTTAAATTAATTAATTCTTAGAACTCGTTCACAGTCCTCCGCTCGTTTCTAAAGTGGCTAATTTCAATCCCTGAAAGGTACAACGCGCATTCCTGTCACCTCCGATTTGTCTTGTGGTATGTCTTCATTCAAGCATATTTAGAAAACCTCTGATATATATTCGCTCTACCTCTCCAGTTACTCACCAATGCAAGTCAGTCGGATCATCAGGTTTGGACTGACGATCCGTCTCACCGGAAGACATTTCGTAGCCTGAACGGCAAATAATTATCACTACAATCTTTCAAAAAGTAATACTTTTTGCGGCAGGACCGCTCTGATTTATTTCACCTTACACTCTGAGAGACTGCATTTGCCTTGACTATCTTCAAAAACCCGAGAAACGACAACCTAGTTTGACCGCTCTGGCTCTGGCTTTTGGGGGAATTCCTTTTTTTATGAACCCCCCAAATCTGCTTCTCTTTCCATCAATCGGCTTTCTTCTGGTTCGATTCACTTGAAAAATACATTATGTCTTTACTAGTTTTGAGTTCTTTTAGAGTTCGAAGTCGAAATGATTTAAACAACTGGAACAACTTTATAATGCTTGGATCCTTAGTAACGGTGACGTCACAATACAATACAATTAGTACAATACAATAACTTTATTTTAGGAGGGAGACGTACTAACCATTTACAGTTTTCTAACTTACGGCCCTCAGAATTAATTATTGTTCATATTAGGTAATAAAGATTGATAAAATAAAAAACTTGCATAACGTTGAAAATCATGAAAGCTACGTGTATGAAAGCTATGATTTATGATTTTCAACCCGACAACGATTATGCAATTAGCTATATATATTCAATTTATTATAATTAAATTAAGTTATTATTTTAACAAGTATTCAAGGTTAGGGGTAGTTTTTTATAGCATTAAATATTTTAGAAAGCTGCATATCTCTGACCTTATTACAAATAAAGTATGTATGTATAGTAACGCCCTCGAAAAGACTGGTGACGTTGTCATGGTAATGTCACTTGATTATATCCTTCTGGCCTTCTGGCCTTCTGGCCTTCTGGCCTTCTGGCCTTCTGGCCTTCTGGCCTTCTGGCCTTCTGGCCTTCTGGCCTTCTGGCCTTCTGGCCTTCTGGCCTTCTGGCCTTCTGGCCTTCTGGCCTTCTGGCCTTCTGGCCTTCTGGCCTTCTGGCCTTCTGGCCTTCTGGCCTTCTGGCCTTCTGGCCCCGGTTGCACAAAAGGTGAATAGTGCTATCCACGGCCGGATAAGTTACTTAGTTATATTTTTATATAAATAGAGGGCCTGACCTTCTGGCCCTCTGGAAGAAATGACGTGTCATTTCGTAGCCTGCATGCAAATATTTGCTGCATTTGCTTTGACTATCTTCTAAAACCCGAGAAACGAGAACCTAGTTTGACCGCAGTGTAGATTCGAGTACTGAGTGGTATTCAGCTATTTTACTTGATAGTACTGATTAACCCGATGTATAAAATAATTTAGATATAACGCGCGCTCTCATTGGTCAAAACACCGTTTTAGATGAGAGTATATAAACACGCTACGTCATGACCTTGAACGACCTTGAAGCGATGCAGTGGATTTGATCGACACCAAATATTTGTTTTTCTGCTGTTAAACATGTTTTATTTAATAAACATATTTTCAACGAAAGCCATATAATTAGTTTTTCTTGTTTTCTCAAGTTCAAGTTCTATCTAGATGTGATTTTGCTGTTTTGAAACTGAAAACTTGCAAGAATTGAGTTTTAAATACACCAAAAACTGGCGACGAATCGTCCACTTTTGTCGACAAATCACAATATAAACGAAGAGAACTAAATAATCTAACTGCTCAGTTTTCTCAATCACATACTAACCGTTCTATGAGTTCTATAGTTTGTCAAGTCAGTTAACGACTGAAAATACCAAGCAACGATAGCCGTATTTAATATAAACTTATAACTCACAAAACAGAGCGATTTTTGTAGCTACAATTACAAATTGACAAGCTGTTCGCCGGACAATATATCTAGTAAAATATGTCAAAGAGAAAAAATATTGTCAAATGTCTCTAAAACGTCCATCGTGTATACATTCTTGTCAAGAAAAACGCTGAAAAGATTTAAAAATACGACAAAAACTGTGGATATTTGGCTACCTGACTTCGTGCTCATTCCGGTTGTCAAATATTTCGGCAAAAAGTTGGCGATTCGTCTTCATTAGCTCAGCTTTTCTTCGTTCAGTTCGTATTTACAGGATACACAAACTGATAAAGAAAGCCGTAAGAAGCATTCTTCTTTAATTTTCTGACTGAAAATAGCATTCTTCAAAACGTTTTTCCTGTCAAAACAGTTAACTTTTCTTTTTTTTCTTTTTATTTCTTTTTATATTGATGCTTTATTTGTACTTAACTTATTAAACGGCGAAACGGCACAGAAAAAAGTTGTCGAGTCGCTTGCCATTTTGATTTCTTTCGCGAGATTTGATTGGATGATGGGCGATTTCTGATGCTTTTCAGGAGAATTGCAAGTTTGATCAGTAGAATAAATATAAAACAGTTTTCCGTTTTATATACTCTGATCTAAACACGCGGGATGTTGGGAGAACACTTGAGAAGCTGGAAACCACTCCGCTTCGCGTCGTGGTTTCCTACGCTTCTCTCGTGTTCTCCCAACATCCCGCGTGTTTAGATCAGAGTATATAAAACGGAAAACTGTTTTATATTTATTAAACAGCGACTGAACAACAACTTTATTATATATCAACTATATAGCACACTAGTAAGTAATAATAATAATAATAATAATAATAATAATAATAATAATGATAATAATAATAATAATAATAATAATAATAAAAAACTCTACTACTAAAAAAAAAAGAGAATAAAACTAATAAAATGCACTAACTAAAAAAAACAAAACAAATAAAACAATAAATCTAACTAATTGCTGCAATTGCAGTCTCAACATCCAAGTCTATGTCTTTTATGTTGCTATTTAATCTTCTCAGTGTGGTTCTTGAGCCTCTAAGAGGGTGTGGATGGGGTTAACAGTTAACTGACAATTGGCCTAAAATTTAGTAGTTAACTGACAAATGACCCAGAAATTAGTAGTTTACTGACAATTAAAAAATAACAGTTAACTGACATTTTATTATTTTAGTTTAAAATTGTTGTTCCATCGTTCTTAAAACTGATAATCATTTACTAAACAGTGATCTAAAGGCTTCTTTAGACTTTGTATTCAATGTCACGTTATCTATAAAGGTCATCTAAGCTTGTAATCTTGTAAGACCTGGTGGAATATTGACACATTTTTGTATCGATTATTAAATGTAACCTGAGCTGATGTCCTCTCTGAACTTCACCACGAGTCTCAGTTCGCTCTTGACTCTGCATCTCGCCATGGCCTTGAGTGGTATTGTCAAAGTTATTTTGAGCTTTTATAGAATTAGTGATGAAGGGTCCACGTTCGAGCGTCACAGAGGTCGCGTCCCCATCGAATTTGCGAAGCAACTAACTCGATAGAGAACGCGCACAAACACTAATCGAGTTCATGGGCATCAAAGAACAACAAGCCAATAAATATGGACTCGGTTCATTCGAGTTAAAACTGTTCATGCAGGCCTGACAAGAGTGAATGAAAATGCATGGGAGCTGGAGCTGCCCCATCCGATTGTCAATCTATTGGAAAGCAATACAAGCGAGTTAAAGCCGCGTTCTTCCAGTTCTAGTTTGATAGGTGAGCAATAACTTACACAAAAAGACTTGATATTCTTGGTGCGTTTACTGAGTATTTAATACTAGCTTTTTGACAGGAGCCCATAAGTAGGAGCATCCATGCTACATATATTGGGTCTATGTCACGGCGTTTGAACAAGTTTGGCTATTTCTCGAAATTGACCAATCACTGTGCACTTCCGGTTTTATTTGCAGCAACTCGTTTTATTTGCAGCAACTCGTTTTATTTGCAGCAACTCGTTTTATTTGCAGCAACTCATTTTATATTGTTGCAACTTGTTTTATTTGCCGCGCAACTCGTTAACGATTTGCAGCAACAATGATTGGTCAATTTCATGTTCTAAAATAGCCAAATTTGTTCACATATCAAACTTATGTCCTGCATCATTGAACATTTGCTCCTGTTGGGATCCAGTATCACGCGGACAACGTTTTTTGTTAATGCTTTGTTTACTAATGCACGTGAGGCCCGATTGATCCAGCAATTTGTTCACTATGACCGCTAAATAAAGCAGATTCGTACGTGACTGGTTTATCATTTCTGAATTCATATTTTTCCTTTGACAATGTGTAAATCAGGTAGCTAAAATATAAGAGAGGATGGAAAAGCTGCATATGTTTCCTCAAAGGGAAAATATATCACAAATTCGAACTAACTTATTGATCTCGTGCGTGTAAATATTGGAAATTGCCTTCAAAAAACGTCCTTTCCGAGCCATAATTTATTTGCGAATTCGCCGGCCTATGTAGCTTCTACATACAGACCGCGATACAGAGCACCAATATGATGTTCACAATTACCAAACAAAGAGTTTTAGATTTCATTTTGCCACCGCTTAATTAAGTTTAATATACATGTATTTTATATCAAAATGCGCGTACAATTACAGAGCATTAGAATCTGGCGGTAGGTTTTTGATTGACACAATTCCCAAGGGTTTCTGAGGGTTTCAGTGCGTAGCGTATGTCACGCTCTCCTATCATCAGAAATTTCAGTTCTATCGACTTTGAAGAAACGGAAAATGCCACCTTCAAATCTATTTATTTTTGCTTGAATTGCCAGCTTATTCATTCCTTACATATTCGTCTTTTATATTCCGTTGGTAGGTTTTTGATTGACACAATTCCCAAGGATTTCTGAGGGTTTTAGTGCGTAGCGTATGTTACGCTCTCCTATATCTCTTCAGAAATTTCAGTTCTATCGACTTTGAAGAAACGGAAAATGCCACCTTCAAATCTATTTATTTTTGCTTGAATTGCCAGCTTATTCATTCCTTACATATTCATCTTTTATATTCCGTTGGTAGGTTTTTGATTTGTATTTTAACAATGCAGTAAAAAGCAAAAATGTATCAAAATTATGCTGTTTTTCGCCTAAACAAGACTCGCCTCATCTGCATATGTGAAACAATGACCTTTTGTATAACATAAGTTTGATATGAGCCGTGACAGATTTTAAAGCTACACGGATGCTCCTACTTATGGACTCCTGCTTTTTGGTCAATAGTTAGCTAATAGAAGATGACTCTCCGTGCTTATATACAAAAATAATGCACGCTGGGGTCTTGAAAGCTGCTAGTGGATGCACGAGCGGAACGCGAGTGCATTCAGCAGCCGTTTCAAGACCTCAGAAGTACATTATTTTTGTATAGAAGCACGGTGAGTCATCTTCTATTCGCTTTATAATATAAAATTAAACAGGCTTTCTGCTTTGTTTTCGCTGCACCGTGCATGTATACAAAAATAATGCACGCTCAGCAACCAATCAAATCGCGCGTTCTTGGGAGGTACACATAGTTTATATTATAAAGTCGTTTTAGTCGCACTGTTGAATAGTAAGATAAATTTAGTTGACGTCACCTAAAATAGTAAAAGCGCGCCAAATCAAGGTTGCTAGACCGGCTGGATGTTATCTAGATCGTTACAGCCAACTTGATTTTATTATTATTATTTTAAAGTACATGTCATCCAGAAAACAATTAATTGGACCAATAAAGTGCCAATAATTGTCCAACAAAAAAACTAAAGAGTAAAATACGAACGAAAGTGGTCCAAGTGGGACAAATGTGACTGGAACAAAGAGAAAAAGGCGATATTTAATGGTTTTACATTTAATGAGTGATATTTAATGGTTTTATTACCTATTGTTTGATAATTAGTACTTGCCTTCCTATAATATCTATCATTTAAAAAAACGAAAGTTAATAAGTAATTAAAATTAGACAAATTAGTAGTTAACTGACAATTGGCCAAAAATTTAGTAGCTAACTGACAATTGGCCAAAAATTTAGTAGTTAACTGATAATCGCATACCCCCATCCATACCCTCCTCTAAGGCACAGAAGAGCTGATCTCAAGATGGAGAAGGAGACCTTTGCCCGTATCCAGGATATAGTCGTAGCATAATCTTCCCCTTTCTTGTTGGCAATTAGTTCGGCGAGCCTACTGTGGTATCTTCTACACTCATCTGCCATACCTCACGTTGTGGTAAATACTAGAGGCGTAAAGGTCGCTTGTTCAATTTCCAGGACTCTGCTGGCGTACATGCGCTTTTTCTCATTTTCATGTTGGCGGTATTATTATTATTATTAATAATAATAATAATAATAATAATAATAATAATAAATAATAATAATAATAATAATAATAATAATAATAATAATAATAATAATAATAATAATGGAAACTTTATTTCATGTATTTTTTACACAAACAATTGCAAATCTCACTACATGTAGGTAATTTACAATTGACTACTTGAACTCGAAAATAAAATAATAATAATAATAATAATAATAATAATAATAATAATAATAATAATAATAATAATAATAATAATAGCAATAGCAATAATAATAATAATAATAATTATTATTATTATTATTATTATTATTATTATTATTATTATTATTATTATTATTATTATTATTATTATTATTATTATTATTATTATTATAATATTATTATGGAAACTTTATTTCATGTATTCTTACACAAACAATTGCAAATCTCACTACATGTAGGTAATTTACAATTGACCGCTTAACTGATAAGCAGTACGAACGTATTATGACTGGTCATACCAACAAAATCACCAAACTTCTAAACAGAGAGCTAGATGTCGACGAACATATAACCAACATCTCGTCCTATGACTTATCTTTCTTCCAAAAGCTAGTATTGTGTCGAGGATTGAAGTTTTATCTTCCCCAAGATAAACCTGCCATTGAAATCCAAGCTCATTAGTTTTGAGAAAACGTATTGGAAGCTTGAGCCAACGTTACCTAGTGATAAGAAGGAATTGACTGCTGCGAACCTCCGAACCATCGCACTCAACTACATTGAATGTAAAGGCCAAAAACCACCGAAAGCCTTAAAAAGAGCCGTTAACCAACTGAAACGTCGGTCTGACCGGCATCATCATTGCAAAACCCGATAAGGGATCAGGTGTAGTCGTGATGGACAAGTCCGAATATATCCGTCTATTTTGAAAAGCATCCATAGATGACAAGTCTAAATTCACTTCCATCAGCTTAGAGAGACCTAAACCATTATTGCAGAAAGAGAAACACCTAGATTCTGTTGTCCGCAAAATTCTCCCAAAGCCGACTGCGCATGCAGATATGATTTGTAGAAAATGTTCACGACTTGCTCATTTGTATGGTCTCCCAAAGACTCACAAGAAAACACTGGCAATGCGTCCGATTTCTGATCTGCAACGGGAACCTACAATTACGCGCTGGCTAAATGGCTCGATGATAAACTTAAGACTCTATCGATCAACCGCTTTATGATCCCAGATACTCTCTCATTTGCTGATGAGATTCGAGAAGTGACATTAAACGAGAATGATATCTTGGTATCGTATGATTGTCTCCTCTCTATTCACCAATGTGCCCCTGAAACAATTGGAATTCTCGCCGAGAAAGCCTTCTCTAACAACTGGTTCAACAACATCTATGACTTGAACATTCAGAAATCCGATTTGATTGCGCTCCTTGAACTGGCAACGAAAGATCAACTTTTTCAATTTAACGGTAATTCTTTGAACAAACAGACGGAGTAGCGATGGGCTCACCCCTGGGACCTCTCATGGCTAATGCTTTTGTGTGCTCAATAGAAGAAAAGCTGGAGCGCGAGAATAAGTTGCCCGACTTCTACAGAAGGTATGTCGATGACACACTATCTACAATGCCAGACGTGTCAGTAGCTGAATCTTTCCTGACTACATTGAATACGTGCCATCCCGGCCCTCGCTGAGTTTCACTATGGAATTAGCTAATAATGTTTTAAAACTGCCGTTTCTCGATCGGCATGGAAATTTGGAAGAGTGGTTGCCAACTGAGTACCAGTGCATCTACAAAGCGGTCATAATGTCAACCCTAAAGCCTTGGACCTGACTGACAACTTTTCCATCCTCAAGATGTGCCAAGGAAAGTTGGACTGCCTCATCTACGAGATGTTGCTTATTAAAAAGATCAGTTCAAAGATAAACATTCAATCGGATTCCATCCGTGCTAAAGCTAGTATTTGTTTAATTCATATCAAACTTATGGGTGACAAAAGGTCAGCGGTCGTGAAACCATAAGCGCGACAGAGCGAATCGTGTTTCAATTTCAGAGGTTTTTCCACAGGCAGCCCAACCATTCCTTTTGAGGCTACTAAATATTTCAATAAAATGATATTTGCCGCCTTTTTTGATGGGTTTCCTGTGGTAGAGCGCGCGCGCATTTATATATTGGGCTTCCTGTGTTGAGTAAGGTATAATATAACAATAGAGTTGATGTCGCGGGCGTAAATATGTTTTTGGCCCGAGTCAGGCTCATTTTGGCCCGAGCCACCGGGTTATTTTGTGATTTTTGATTGGCTTAGAGCAGCGGTCTAAAATACATTTTAGCCCGCTGATTTCGCCATTTTAGACCGCAAAATACGCCACAATGCCCGATGAAATGATTATAATGTTGGTTCCCTGTGCATAGAAATGTATAATGTTGGGATCCCTGTGTACGTTCTGCGGGACGCGCCCGCAGTAATGTGTATATTGAAACAAGGTGTGAAACTGATGGCGTATCATGGCCTGATGTGCGGCGCACTTTAGTGGTGCACTTTTCCGTGAGCCGAAGAGCCGAAGTCGTCGTACGCTACAGGCCCGTGGGGGGTACCCAGGGTGAAGACGTTATTTTCGGTGTAAACGTTGGGATTCTATTCCCTATTCATGGTAAGTTTAACAGTTCACAATTCATGTCAACTCTAAGTAAATTTAGAAGAAATTTGACGGTTTTACTAGTAGTCCGTTTTCATTTTGAATGGTGGAGAAACTTTGGATGAGTTGTGCTCGACACGTGAGAAAGTTTTGCCAGTGAAAAGTAAGTTGAAAAGTAAGCTGAACTAAAAGTATTTTTGTCAAGGTTTTTACGTAGTATTTGCTCTAAATGTTCTCTAATAAAAGGACATGCCTATACTAGGGCAGAAGGGCTGCTTAATACTCCTCAACAAATCCGTTTTTTCATAAATTATGACTGTGCTATTTGACTTGTGTAGTTTTGTTAGTGATCGAAATACACTTAGCTTCAACAAGGAACCTCTCTCAACTGAGTGATTTTACTTTATCTGTTTAAACATTTTGACTGTCTCATCTAGAAAGTGTTTGACTAATCTTGTACTTTACTTTAGTTCTTTTGACACAAGGGAACGCCAACACAGCATAAACCATCTGAAGCAAAAATATAGACAAACTCAAATTCACTGACATCGAAGGAGACATGAATGGCGATGGACTCATGAAGCTGCCGTGAACTAAAATATTAACAGTTGTTCATTATTACCATTGAAATAGCACAACACATTTAGCAAATACTATCATCTGAGAAACACAGAGTACTGAATTTTAACTGTATTTTTCGTAAGAACAGTAATTAGCTTATCGTTTCCACTCTGATGTTTGTTATTCAATCATTCACAACTTGTCGGTTGTGTACAATTATTTAATTGTTATTATTTATTCATGCTATTACTGATTAATATAGTGTTCAGAATAAATTGTACAGAAAGAACGTCAAAACAGTGTGTCAGAAAAAACTAGTAAACTTATTGTTGTAATAAATACGTTTGTTTGTCATTTTGATAGCAAAAACTGTCTTGTGCAGTACTAAATATTGAAATTCAAGACTGAAGGCTGATACTACGTAGAAATAAAAAGCTTAACACAACACCAACATGATAGAGCAAGAGAGAGCCAGGATCGGCAACCGTAGACAGCTGTTTCGTTAAGTTCTTTTGGAACTCGTCAGTACGGTGTAGCGGGAGCAACAAACGCCAACTTAGAAATCCAACGTATGTTACTTGCGCATCGACTCTGAAACTCAATTGCAACCAGCTCAAATTTAGAAACCCGCCGATTGGCTCACACCACAACACGTGCGGTAATATGGTCCAAAGGGCAAGAAACCAAAATATCATGTCTAAAATATTGAGATTATTCAGCATTTATAAAACACAATGCGTTAATTTTGAAGATTTTAATCGATAAAAATCAAAATACAAAACAAATACGTTACAGAAGTCAAAACAGAAAACAAATATAAGTATATTGTAGATGTTTTGACTTATGTTTAGTGAACATATAAATGTTAAAACTTGCCAAAAAGAGCATAGTTTAGATTTGCCGAGCGCTTGTCGATGTCCTCTCGCGCGAAGGTAAAATCCGACTGTTTCACGGAAAAGTGCACCACTAAAGTGCGCCGCACATCGGTCCATGAGGCGCAAAATGTCAAAATTAAAATTTCTCAGCGTACGGTGAAGTTAGACGGCTGAAACTTATGAAGTGTTTAGAGAATACGGTAAAGTTTAATTATTCGAAGAAAAATTGAATTTTCACGTCATATTGACAAAGATTAGGAGCAAAATCGTATTTGTCACGTGATCGAGTTTCATTTGTTTCAATATACACATGTACTGCGGGACGCGCGGGATGCGCACAGGGAGCCCACTAGTATACGGTACTCAACACAGGAAGCCCAACATATCTACGTATTATATATATTGCGCGCGCGCGCTCTACCACAGGAAACCCATCAAAAAAAGACGCAAATATCATTTTATTGAATTAATTAGTAGCCTCAAAAGGAATGGTTGGGCTGCCTGTGGTTTTTCTTGAATTTCTTCTTTATTGAAGCGCATTCCCAAAACCTACCATCAGCTATTAAAGTATACACATATAAGCTACGTTTCTGTGTTTTCTTGGGCGAAAATATGAAATTTAAGACATGTATTTTTGCACCGATCGACTGTCGATTGGAGTATGGATATGACCGGGCGTTCCACGTTTTGACCTAAAAGGCTTTAAGAAACTGGGCCTGTATGCAAATGTGTTTGCTAAATCAAAAACCTACCGCCAAATTCAAATTGCATAATAAATTTCCCGCGTTTTGATATATAATACATCTATATTGCTGAAAGATATCCTATGTATAAATGAGGTTCGTGATTTTGATAGTGACCTTACAAGGGGTCTCTTCAGTAAACGCTACCGGAAGTCTCGACAACAAAGTACAAAGTCAGTTCGGACCACGTAATTTCTTCATGAAATAAACAAGTAAAGTCGATCTACATTTAAGAAGGGTATTATATTCTATATTTATCTAATTTGTAAGGTCTATCGATACAAATTCGCTAGAATGAGCAAATCTCACCCGATGTATGCAATAAGTTTGATATGAACACTGAACTCTTTTATAACTATTGAACATTGAACACTATTCTTATGTTAATTATGTAAATTTCGTACGTAACTTATATGTTACTCATTATTCATCTCACTTTACTTGATAATGATGACAGGATGTCATCGAAACGTAGTAATCTCTTATCACTAGTTTTTCTCCTTAATTAAATTATAATAATAATAATAACAACAATAATAATGATAATACAGTTGAACCTCCAATTGCGACCACTCTCGTAAGCGACCACCTCTCGTAAGCGACCAGTATCCCAAAATACCAAAAGTTCAGTTCCAAGTTAAATCACTATAGTTGGAACCTGTCGTAAGCGACCGCCTCTCGTAAGCGACCACAAAGCTTGACATTTTGGGTGGTCGTTTACGGGAGGTTTGACTGTAATCATAATAATAATAATTATTATTATTAATAATGATGATAATGATAATGATAATGATAATAATAATAATAATAATAATAATAATAATAATAATAATAATAATAATAATAATAATAATAATAATAATAATAATAATAATAATAATAATAATAATAATAATGATAAGAAGAAGAAGAAGAAGAAGAAGAAGAAGAAGAAGAAGAAGAACGTTTTCCTATTTGATAGAGTAAATTCAGTGTAAACTGAGGAATTATTCACCTCCGAGCAAAACAATATGGCGTCGCGTTTCTCGAGCGTTCTTGGTAATAAATTATTTTTGGCTGGCTATTCACTTGTGTTGTATATACTAAAACAATTATTCCCCTCAGTGTCGGTGAGTAGTTGTAGATATTTACTTGTCGAAGACTCGCGGCTCGGTAAATATCCACTACTACTCACCTCCACTTCGGGGAATAATTGTTAAATATAATAATAATAAACGAAATATAGTTTATCACTAGAGTGCCATTAAAGTAGTTTCTTTCTTGTCCGAGAAATCACTTCGATTGTGTTTTCTCTGAGAAAAAGTGTTTTTCGTTCAGAAAATGATATGTGGATCCGGAGGTCCGAATACGAGGGGTCAGCCTGTAGCCAAACAATATTCTGTAGCCGACTAAGTGTTGTTTACGTAGAACACAATTCCCAGCTTTGCTGCTTTTTTACTGTTGCGCATACGCATGCGGATGAACTTATGTTGCAGGGAACTTCTTGCATTTTAACACCATCTTGTAGGTTTGTCTAAACCTTCTGTCTGTGGCGCCATAAATGAAAGGATTAACAGCCGAGGACAAGGAAGCACAGAATGGAATCACTAACTGATAGACATTGGAAGATATATCGTTCTTTTGATCCAGGACAGCTACTATGGCAGTAGGGATCCAGCAACAGACGAACGCTATGAACACTGCTAGTACAGTCCTAGTGACTTTAGCTTCGACCGCTTGTACCCTGAGAGTGTGCACGTCTTGGTGGGTGCGGTTACGGGTGTGGTTGTCGTTCTCTCTTTGCATTATGCATTCATTTTCAATTATTATAGCTGTTTGTGAACTACATGGTTGCTCGTCCTCATCTGTCGGTTTCTTGCAGCTACATGGTTGCACGTCCTCATCTGTCGGTTTCTTGCGTGGTTGCACGTCCTCATATATCGGTTCCTTTCGTGGTTGCACGCCCTCATCTGTCGGTTTCTTGCAACTACATGATTGCACGTCCTCATCTGTCGGTTTCTTGCAGCTACATGATTGCACGTCCTCATCTGTCGGTTTCTTGCAGCTACATGGTTGCACGTCCTCATCTGTCGGTTTCTTGCAGCTACATGATTGCACGTCCTCATTTGTCGGTTTCTTGCAGCTACATGATTGCACGTCCTCATCTGTCGGTTTCTTGCAGCTACATGGTTGCACGTCCTCATCTGTCGGTTTCTTGCAGCTACATGGTTGCACGTCCTCATCTGTCGGTTTCTTGCAGCTACATGGTTGCACGTCCTCATCTGTCGGTTTCTTGCAGCTACATGATTGCACGTCCTCATCTGTCGGTTTCTTGCAGCTACATGATTGCACGTCCTCATCTGTCGGTTTCTTGCAGCTACATGATTGCACGTTTTCATCTGTCGGTTTCTTGCAGCTACATGGTTGCACGTCCTCATCTGTCGGTTTCTTGCAGCTACATGGTTGCACGTCCTCATCTGTCGGTTTCTTGCAGCTACATGATTGCACGTCCTCATCTGTCGGTTTCTTGCAGCTACATGATTGCACGTCCTCATCTGTCGGTTTCTTGCAGCTACATGATTGCACGTCCTCATCTGTCGGTTTCTTGAGTGGTTGCACGTCCTCATATATCGGTTTCTTGCGTGGTTGCACGTCCTCATCTGTCGGTTTCTTGAGTGGTTGCACGTCCTCATATATCGGTTTCTTGAGTGGTTGCACGTCCTCATCTGTCGGTTTCTTGCAGCTACATGGTTGCACGTCCTCATCTGTCGGTTTCTTGAGTGGTTGCACGTC
The DNA here is from genome assembly GCA_033675265.1 of Actinostola sp. cb2023. NCBI lineage: Eukaryota > Metazoa > Cnidaria > Anthozoa > Actiniaria > Actinostolidae > Actinostola > Actinostola sp. cb2023. The sequence continues at coordinate 73,848 of JAUJYZ010001583.1, read as the reverse complement.
CTCATCTGTCGGTTTCTTGCAGCTACATGGTTGCACGTCCTCATCTGTCGGTTTCTTGAGTGGTTGCACGTCCTCATCTGTCGGTTTCTTGCAGCTACATGATTGCACGTCCTCATCTGTCGGTTTCTTGCAGCTACATGGTTGGACGTCCTCTGTCGGTTTCTTTCAGCTACATGATTGCACGTCCTCATCTGTCGGTTTCTTGAGTGGTTGCACGTCCTCATCTGTCGGTTTCTTGAGTGGTTGCACGTCCTCATCTGTCGGTTTCTTGCAGCTACATGGTTGCACGTCCTCTGTCGGTTTCTTGCAGCTACATGATTGCACGTCCTCATCTGTCGGTTTCTTGAGTGGTTGCACGTCCTCATCTGTCGGTTTCTTGAGTGGTTGCACGTCCTCATCTGTCAGTTTCTTGCAGCTACATGGTTGGACGTCCTCTGTCGGTTTCTTGCAGCTACATGATTGCACGTCCTCATCTGTCGGTTTCTTGAGTGGTTGCACGTCCTCATCTGTCGGTTTCTTGCAGCTACATGATTGCACGTCCTCATCTGTCGGTTTCTTGCAGCTACATGGTTGCACGTCCTCATCTGTCGGTTTCTTGCAGCTACATGGTTGCACGTCCTCATCTGTCGGTTTCTTGCAGCTACATGGTTGCACGTCCTCATCTGTCGGTTTCTTGCAGCTACATGATTGCACGTCCTCATCTGTCGGTTTCTTGCAGCTACATGATTGCACGTCCTCATCTGTCGGTTTCTTGCAGCTACATGATTGCACGTCCTCATCTGTCGGTTTCTTGCAGCTACATGGTTGCACGTCCTCATCTGTCGGTTTCTTGCAGCTACATGGTTGCACGTCCTCATCTGTCGGTTTCTTGCAGCTACATGATTGCACGTCCTCATCTGTCGGTTTCTTGCAGCTACATGATTGCACGTCCTCATCTGTCGGTTTCTTGCAGCTACATGATTGCACGTCCTCATCTGTCGGTTTCTTGAGTGGTTGCACGTCCTCATATATCGGTTTCTTGCGTGGTTGCACGTCCTCATCTGTCGGTTTCTTGAGTGGTTGCACGTTCTCATATATCGGTTTCTTGAGTGGTTGCACGTCCTCATCTGTCGGTTTCTTGCAGCTACATGGTTGCACGTCCTCATCTGTCGGTTTCTTGAGTGGTTGCACGTCCTCATCTGTCGGTTTCTTGCAGCTACATGGTTGCACGTCCTCATCTGTCGGTTTCTTGAGTGGTTGCACGTCCTCATCTGTCGGTTTCTTGCAGCTACATGATTGCACGTCCTCATCTGTCGGTTTCTTGCAGCTACATGGTTGGACGTCCTCTGTCGGTTTCTTTCAGCTACATGATTGCACGTCCTCATCTGTCGGTTTCTTGAGTGGTTGCACGTCCTCATCTGTCGGTTTCTTGAGTGGTTGCACGTCCTCATCTGTCGGTTTCTTGCAGCTACATGGTTGCACGTCCTCTGTCGGTTTCTTGCAGCTACATGATTGCACGTCCTCATCTGTCGGTTTCTTGAGTGGTTGCACGTCCTCATCTGTCGGTTTCTTGAGTGGTTGCACGTCCTCATCTGTCAGTTTCTTGCAGCTACATGGTTGGACGTCCTCTGTCGGTTTCTTGCAGCTACATGATTGCACGTCCTCATCTGTCGGTTTCTTGAGTGGTTGCACGTCCTCATCTGTCGGTTTCTTGCAGCTACATGGTTGGACGTCCTCTGTCGGTTTCTTGCAGCTACATGATTGCACGTCCTCATCTGTCGGTTTCTTGAGTGGTTGCACGTCCTCATCTGTCGGTTTCTTGAGTGGTTGCACGTCCTCATCTGTCGGTTTCTTGAGTGGTTGCACGTCCTCATATATCGGTTTCTTGCGTGGTTGCACGTCCTCATCTGTCGGTTTCTTGCAGCTACATGGTTGGACGTCCTCGTCAGTCGGTTTCTTGCACCTATTGTTGATTGTCGATGCCGCGTTCTGTTTATATAAAGTCGCTTGCTGTTCTATGTTGTTGCCTATTTCTAGCCCCTCTTTAAAAGCGTCTAGGTTTGAGTTGGTCGTTTCTCTGTGCTGATGGCTGGCAAGGCAGGGGTAAACAGGAGCTGGAGTTTCCTTATCCTTTTTTCCCCTTTTGCCATTCGAAATTCTCCTTCTCCATTCTGCCGTGAAGGGTGTCTGCTTACTGTGTTTGTCGGTGCGGGGCCGCTGCACATCTGTTGTTTTTACGCCAATGTTACGATTGTGTCTTCGTACAGAGCAATAGATGGACGTGTAACTTACAAAGATGATAATAACGGGAATCCCGATGAATAACACGATTACCAACCTTTGTACCACATTTTTAAGCGTTAGGTAGTTGTCACTGATAATCAACACACACGTTGCCATCGGCCAAACGAAATCATACTTGGCGTAACCAGGAATGACTAGTGAAACCTGCATGACTATAATAGTCAAACACATCACCCCAATAATAATCATAATGACTTGATTTGTGATGTATCGACGATAGAAATTCGGCTTTACAACACATAAGTACCTTATAATCCCTGCTAGGGCCATGATTGTCACGGACATTCCAGTTAAGACGTACAACAGAAAGCCTTGCATCCAACACACCGGTCTCTCTTTATCGTACGATATCCATCTGGCCCTGAAAGTATGATTCACATTGGTTATTCCAATCGCTAGCGCTGCTGTAGTCAGAGGTATTACTACCAGCGCCCCGATGAGGTCGGTCGTTGCTAGGGCTAGAATCACGATGCCGATTTTCGTGCGAAGGCGAGGATTTTTGCGAACACTAACACACACTAGTGTGTTGCCAAACAACGCCACTGCATCGATTGCTACCATGATTACAACTCTGTAGAATATTAGGAAATCCATCGTCAAAATTGCTTCTCTTCAAAATCCACTGAAAGTTCCCCGCGTTCAAATCTGACCCTCAAAATCGCTCCTCTTCAAAACTGGCTGAAATTAAAGTGAAGACCTGTCAGGACTCTTCTAGATTCGTGGATGAAAAATTCAAAATATTTTCTGTTTACGAAATAATATATTCTGCCACCATTGCGCCATCAGCGGATGTCTAACTGTGCGGATTATCTTTTAAAACCAAAGTAATAGAAGGTCCACTACGTACGTCGTGCAGGTGTTACAGTTTGCTGAGTAGGCCATGACATCTCCGCTATACCCAAAAACCTTTTGTATTGGCCTGAACAGGTGTCGCGCGGTGGCAAAATTATTCGAGTACTTTGAGCTTGCAGAGGGGTACTAAATAATAAAACCTTAAAAGTGCACTTCAAATGGGTACGTGTAACACTCCACAATTGAATTTTCTATTGGAAATCTTAAAACCAAAATACAAAATTGCTCATGTTTTAAGAATTTTGATTATTACAAACTAAATTCAAAATTCAAAATTGCTACGTTTTTGTATATTCAAACTTTAGAATTAAGTTCAAAAATCTTAAAAGCACACACAATTACATATTTTTAATTTTGAAAGCAGAATGGAAAACAAAAAAGAGCTAATTGATTATTATTTATTTGAACGTGATTTCAATTTACAAAATCTTTGTAATTTCACTTTTTTAAGTTTCAAAAGATTGAAGCTCCCTTTAGGGGAGGGGTCAAAGGAGCTGTTGGTCAAGAGAGGACACTATATATTTATATGCCACCCCACCCATATATGTTACTTTTCAACCAAGGTACACCCTCTCCCACGACTGAAAGGAAGTTTACATATAAGCAAGTTTCAGAATATTTGCTTAGCAACCAGCATGATAAGTGAGGATTTTCAAGGAAAATCATAGAACTCTTTTGTAGCAGGAAATCCACAGATTTGATTATGGTGCTATGTCACAAGAACAGGTTGATAGCACAGTACATCAAGTATTACCGCCTACTCTGCTACTCAGCCAACTCTCGCCTTGAGGATCCCCTTATTACGGACACCTCGCTAATACGTACGGACAGGCCGGTTAGATCCCCGACAAAAATTAATACTGCAATGACTGAAAATAACGGACTCTCGCTATTTATACGGACAACAGATGACGGTCCTGAGGATGTGTGCTATAACGAGAGTTCACTTTCAATACAATGGAACCCGGTTAATACGGACACCATCGGGACGAGACCGCGCAGTGTCCGCGTATTAACCGGGTTGGTCAATTTACGTCACTCGTGATTGTGTAATACATTGCTATTGCTACTTGAATTGCTATTGAATACTTGAATCTCTGATCGCATGTAATATAAGCGATTAATTTACACATTGTCGTTGTCTTGAGAAAATAAAGTGTAACCGGGTAGACTTTGTATGAAAATGGGCATATTTGGAGAGGAAAAAGTGTCCGTTGTCCGTATTATCCGTTGTACGTATGAAACGGGTATATTTTATAGGCATTTGTATGAGTTTCAGCCGGGACAGAACAACATGTCCGTATTAACCGGGTGGTCCGTGGGCGTTTCGTTCATTCGATTTTCGTCTGAAATCCAAAATCCAAAATAGCTGTTAATTTTGATTTTTGATTTTCGATTTTAAACAAAAATGAAAATTGGTTTTACATCTTATGCTTCTTTTCTGGTAAGAATTAATATTTTGGTACCAAATTTCAAAATCGCCGACCTGCACTTCAATTTCTGTTCTGGATCCAAATCGGAACGAGTCGAGCGACCAATACATTAACTTGCAGGGGAGGGGTCATAGTCGAAAATAGACAGGCCGCTCGCAAGTACACTTTGGAGGGAGGGGTAAAGTACGGCTTTTTGCAAACTGAATTCAACATGGCGGACACGTCTTCCTGCAGTATGGTATTTTTTTCTCAATGAATGCAAAGAAACAAGGCCCTTGAACAAACTCACTCAAAGACAAAACGAATATGGAATTCATTGTCATCTTCGGCACAACATAAAATGCTTATTTGCCTTCTGGAAGGAGTGCACTTTTGTTTATAAGGTGAGCAATAACAATGACAATGACATTCAAATCAAACTTTGTTTATTTATTAAGCTTATTTAAGCTTACATCATCTAATAAATAAATCACAATATTTAGTAACATCATAGTGATGGCACTTAACCTGTGAATCAAAATATATCATACTCTACTTTGGAGTTGGGCTGTGCTAGTGATATGGCATTCTAGAGTACAAACACTAAAAGCATGAAATATAAAGCTAGTAAATTACTAGAAATAGTCATATTGACTTAACTTAAATCTAACTTAGAGTGATTGCAATAAACCCGTGAAATAAAAATTAATTCGTAGTTGTTAGACTAGTGTGTAATAGTCAAATACTCACAAAAGAAAACAATGGCAATAAAGTCTACTTAGTGTCTAGATTAGTCTACTAAACTTAATAGTTGGTACCGTTTCACGCTTTTAGTGTTTGTACTCTACCAAACATCTCAAACAGGACTATACTTCAGTAAACAACACAAAAACTATAAAATATTAACATTCTTTTAACATACAGTACATGTATAATACTCTACTTAATGGTGCTAGTGCATGGGCTGTGCTAGCTAGTGCATGATGTGATGGCATCCCACCAAACACCTCTTGAAACAGTACTGAGCTAAAAATACTCCAGTAAACAACTGTCACAAAAACGATTAAATATTAACATTCTTTTAACATAACTATTTAAGCCTGTTTTTCACTAGCGGCATAAAGCAGACTTGAGTTAATGCACACCTGACATTAACAGTGATTGTCTTTTTTTGCACCTATGTGAAAAATAAGATACTGAGTCTGCATATGTTGCTTTATATGCTTATATCGCTCGTGAAAACCAGGCTTACAATAATTGGCTATTAATAGTAATAAGGTGTTTCAATTGTTTGGTCTTTACACTCAACAGCTGTTTTCCAAGACTTTGGAACATCCTACAAGAAAATCATCAAGACCCTTAAACTGTCCAGTGTGTGCATATCCCATTGGCTCGTGGCAGTTGGGGCAGGCTTTCTCCAACCCCCCCTCGCCTTCATACCATTTTGTTATGCAACTGCTGCATCCTAATAAAACATTCATTTACAGCATCTGCTGGCTATAACTGGTGGCTTCATAGGTGTTGTAAGACATATTTTACATTTAAAAGAATCTTGAACAAGTTTTGCAAGACCAAGTGGCATTAGCATATTATTATTAACTGAGAGAATTTCAGCAACAGACTCTTTGAGCTCAAACACATCACTGGCTATTGTACTGACATCATTCTCTAAGTTCTTGAAGACTTTTGACTTTTGAGCTTTGCCATCGTCATCATCTGCCTTTCTCTTGTGACTTGGTATGCGTATTGCATACAACTTTCGGCTTGGACATTTCCAAAAAGCTACACCTGCAATGTAACAATCATGATATTAATGTTGATGACAATACTTTGAAATGTTTTATTACACCAGCCTATAATACAAGTTTAGTAGAACTTTTGCGGTATATTGTAGTAACTTTTAAATTACTTTTTGGGATTCCTGTGGTAACTAGTAACAAATATATAAAAGACATATGGCTAACCTTTAGTTCCTGATTCGTCTTCTATTGGGAGGCCATTACCAGACACTATGATTATTTCTTCACCAAACTTCTCTTTGGCCAGTTTTGTCACACACGACACGTTAGCTGATTGTTCATCTAAGAAAACGAATGTTTGTTTGATTTCTGTGAACTGAGGTTGGGCCTTCCCATTTTTTTGCATGGTAGCAAAGATAATTTTGCAAGAAAATTTCGATTTTTTTCATCCAGTTGCCCTTGGCAGCAAATAGAGATCCAGATGGATTTGTACTGGTGGGAGTGGTATTCGGCATGGAACTGGAGTAACATGATACTGACGCTGACGAAGAAATGGAGGGCCCACTAGCCGTGTTTCCCATCACAAGCATCGAGGCGCCATCAAATAATTCTGCCAAGTTGAATCGCCCATTTTCATTTGGCCAATATGTTTTATCTCCAAATTCCTCCTTTAGATAAAGGGTACTTTGCTCTACCTATCAAGTGAAAGTAAACAAAATACTTAATATTTACATGCATTTCCTACAAAACTTGCTTTGATAAAAGAAAGTGGTAAGGATTTGGAATTTTTCAAAAAAAGTTTTCCGAAGAATGCACACAAGACAATTAGCTGCTCGAGTGGTTCTATCTTCTGGGGTTTTTTAATGATCAATGCCCAACGTTGGTAAATTCGTGTAAATTTTGAGAGAGCGAACTTTCGGTTCGATACTGTATCACTATAAACAATCTGACCGGATTGCAAGGTAAAAGTGGTATAATAAGTTTTTTACATAAAAATTATAGTAACAATTACTGATTCTTTAATATCATTTTAGATTGGGAAAAACGGAAAAGCTCAGTTTCATTCACTTGGTATCGGAGGCGGCTTTGAAGTTCTAGTCTGTTGAAGTTGTCAATTTCAAGTACGGTATACTAATAATATACTGTGAGCCCATGACATAAATATAGTGAATATGAAACTGTCCAAAATTCGATGTGTTGACGTGTTTTAGTCTGTATAATGATTATAACACAACTCAACTAGCGGAGCAATTCTAAATTCTTAAGGTGGCGGCGCTCTATGAAAACGACACAAAACACGTTCTATTATCCATCAAAAAAGTAGAGTGGAGGGGTATTCTAAAATCTGCCAAACTTGCACTAGACTAGGAAACATATTTGCTTTTCGGGCTAACATGAAATTAGTGGTTGGTTTCTGTGCTTTTACAATTTTCGGGAATATGTGCTTGCATTTTGCAATGACCGTGGGAACCGACTAAAATGATTGGTCCATATGTTCTCAAAACGGCGATTCTCTCGGACGAGTCAAGAAACAGAAGCAATAACCCATACAGCAAAAGAGAAATACAAAAAACATCGACCAAGGAGGAAACTCTGTTAGCAGGGTACTCTAAATCGTATGTTAGCGTCATTCGATGTGGTGGGATGTGGAACTGTTTTTTAGGCCATCAAAGAACAACGTGGCTCACGAGTGAAAACATATCAGATACTCACCTTAAAAGCTATCCCTAATCGTTGACCTGTTATGTCATTTATCGAGAATGACAAGGTCAAATTAGTTCCATCCCTTCTGAATTGAAAGGTCTTGGTGCTAGCCATAGCGAGGACACGCCAAAATGCCAAATGGTTTCGACTTTTTCCAAAACCAACCCACGCCACGTGTTCTGCATCTAAACATTCCTCAACATACGCAAGGGATTGGTCAATTTGGTGTAAGATGCACATTGATTGGTTAAGCTCACTTTCGCACCTGATTGGTCTAGCCTTTTTCCCGCCTTTTACCCGCTAATTATGCTTTATCCACGTAAAAAATTATGTAATGGAGGAAGTTATTAGCGTGGATTTAGTCCGACAACTTGTTCAGCAAAAACGTTTGACTCACAGACAAGTCAGTGAGGAGCTAAGAAATAAGTATCCCAATGTTAGAGGTCTGAGTGAAATGAGTGTCAGGCGATTTTGCTCTAAATACAATATCCACCGATCGTCTCGCATTTCCGATGGAGAGCTGGATGTTATTGTACATAAAGCTGTGTCCGAGGTAATAAATAATGTGAAATATTTGTTATTTTCATTTTAAAATATTCATATAAGTCTTGATCTGTCAGGTTGGTCCAACATATGGCCGGAAAATGTTGAAAGGTAAATTGGAATCCCAAAATGTACGAGCTCATGACAAAAGAATTTCGGCATCATTGAAAAGAGTTACTCCTGAATATCATCAACAAAGAGTACAGCTGACAGCTAGATTGATGAATCCTGTTCCATATAATGCTGCCTATTTTGGACACAAGATCCATCTAGATCAGAATGAGAAACTGGTGATGTATGGGTGCACAAGTATATTGGCAGTAGATGGTTATAGTCGTCACATTTTGGCCATTGTATCAATGCCTGTTAAGAACAATGTGGAAATCTACAAGTGTGTATACAGGTTTGAACTGCTGACAATTAAGGGACGGACCATTAGAAAAGTGATTTTGAAGACGCAATTATTATGCCGATGGCACTGGAATTTTTTTGTCTTTGTTTTGCCCCCACCCATCACGACTGCACAACCCATTCCCACCCCCTCAAAAAAAATCTACCCCACCCCACCCCACCTCCCTCCCCCCACTCTCCTCTCCCACCCAATCACTTTTCAAATGGTCCATCCCCAATGTCTCTGTCTCATTTTTTAAATTGATTATAATGTGACTGGCTGACCGATTGATTGGCTTTTAATTTATACTAGGCCAATTGCTATCAACTATGGTATTTGGGATCAGCTGAGAGTTGATTGTGGAAAAGAATTCAACCTTATTTGTTTTATCCAACAAACCTTAGCACCCTTCAGACACAACATTTTGCGTACTCCAGTAAGGCAGACCCCTTCAACAAAGGTGATCAATGTGCATTGTATAAAATTATTGATATACTGTAAATCCTCTATTTAGCCCTCCTCTCATCTCTAATAAGCCCCCCTTTTTGGGACAGGAAATTTACTACATGTAAGCTCCTCTCTCTTTTAAGACCCCCTAGCCTCCCATCCCCTCACTTTTCTTTTAGAACCAAAACTATAAACGCCAGGCTATTACCATGCAATTTACCAATCTGGGTACAAACATACAGTATTTGCAAGCTTTGAGGGAATGGATATATTATTGGTACTTGTACGAAAATATATATTAACCCTTTGACTCCCACGGCGCCCGAAACCGCCCGTAAAAATCGATACTGCTTTTAAAAATTCAAACTTTCTGAATTTTCGTAACATCGATCTCCTGACCAGTTTTTAGTGACAACTAGATAACTCTTCAAATTTTAACTTCAAGTAAACTGACTTACAGGTCCGATTTCTGGGCACTAGTTCAATTTATTTTTCATAGAAATCAAAAATGCGCGTTTTTGACGCAATTTTACACCTCGAAAATGAACGACATTTGACTTGGATTTTCTTCCAAAATACATCCTTCCGAAACAAAACGCCACTTTCTCGGCAAACTTCCATCTCTCTTCTTGATATAGTCATGAATTTTTCACTCTCTCTTCCTTAGCTTGCAGAACAATAGCCATTTCCTTAGGGACCACTTTCGCTAACACGTGTTTTCCTTCTGCACCCCGAAAAGGATGCCGGGAAACATCCGGGAATTTCGGCATAGATCTCCCCGAATATCCCTTTTTTAAGAGCCACTCGGTCCTACAGGCAAAATATTGCACCGGTTGCATTCTTTACAAGTCCAAAGTCGCCAAAAATGCCTTTGTAGGTCGTGGAATCCACCACAGAAAGACCAGAGAGACGATTTCACACTTGAGTCCGCCATTTTGAATTTCGAAACGGCAAGGTCGAAATGTGTTCGTGAATTCGTATCTAAACTCCTGATTTCTTCCAGGAGAACGGTCTCTACCACACCAGTCAAGCTTAATGATGCTGTCCTGGGGGCTTCTGTGGTGAATAATGGCTATAAACACTCTAAAAATGCAAAATAGTCCACTCCTAGCAGCTACGAACTCCTGTCCCTCGTGGCGATCCATGACAAGAGAAAGATTACGTCAGAACCTGAGCCCGTAGGCTTTCAGAACTGTCAAGATTTCCATGGAAACCCCTTATATGGAATCGAAATTTCCTATGACGTGATTAGGTCCAGAAAATCGCTAAAAAACTCAAAAATCTCTGGGTGTCAAAGGGTTAATTATGAATATAATAATATTCATGAAAAAATATATCGATTCTGATTGGCTAAGAGCAGTGCAGTTGAATTATGAATATTATTAATCATATGATTTCTCATTCAATTTGGAATAATTTGCACTTGTGTGGTTTTCAAATTATTTTGAAATTGAACATGAAACCGTATGGACAATTCACTAACATATATAAGTCCCCCCTCAAACTAGTTGAAATAAATAAATATATATATATGTATATATATAAATAGAGGATTTATTATTTTACCCTATTTGCATTTTGTATATTTTGACACTTTATAAACATACAAAGAAACACAAACTAACTTCTGGAGCAATTATTACCCTACATAGGGCTCTATTTAAACTAGCAATGCTAAATTAGGTGTCCCTGTATAAATATTTGTAATAGTAAATAAATAAAAAATGCTGACCATTCTCATATTTCCAGAACCATATGGCAGAACGACATTGGGTGGAAATAAATAGCAGAATCAACTACCCAGTAAAAGCCTATCTAAACAGAATGGTAGAGGAAGAAATCATTGACATGAGAGATGACATTGACAAATTCTGTGTTTCTTGGGTCACAATAAGAGTTGTACAGGCAGGAGTTCAGGAACTTGTACCAGCATGGAATCATCATTTCATACCTGGTGTGTCTATCATTTTGTAACAAACAATTAAAACAATTTATACTCATGTTCTTATAAAAGCTCCACTTCACATTTATTGTTTTCAGGAATAGGCAAACCAATTGACTTAATGGCCAAAAATAACAGAGCTGCACCCCTACAGGATACATCAGTCCCATCTCCAGAACATGCCCAACAACTATATGAAAGAAGTGGGGGAAAGTTAAAAACTTTTGGAGCTTTTGGAGAAGACCCACTAAAAGAAAGCCCTCCATTACAAGACATAAGACACCAAGAATTTGCAAGACAGATACCATCTTTTCCAAATGTGTTTAATGCAATTGTAAATAATAATCCTGAACCTTTCAAGAATAGCATTAGAATTTTTATTTCCATAACAAAACGACTAGCTCCAAGTAGGTAATGTCAACAACTTTTCACTCTTGCATACTGGTATTTATGTTGTCCTTCTGCTATCTAGTTTTGTAGCCTTTTACAACTTTTTGCTCATGATCGAGTAATCAAATGAAAGGTTTGGATATAAAGTACCTCGAAGGTTTTTCAAGTGCAATGAATGTTGCTGAGTAACTGAAAGAAAGGGAAAGGAGAAGATTAATTGGTCATTCTTGTGATGACATCGCATATGTATACTAATTATGGCAGCTTTGATCTGACATTATTCCTTTATTAACTAATTATTACCGGTAACTTAATTAATTACTATAATATGCCAATTATCACTTGAGAATGGTGTCAGTGATGCCGAAACGTTGTATATACTAACGCTCAATTTTTAAGTTTCACAAAATCAATCCCTAATTATCATAACAATAATTATTTATTGTTCAATTATTCTCTTGAGAGAAAATAGGTATGAACAAGAAAGGAAATTCACAAAGTACTCTAGTAGTTGTAATCAAGTGATGCCATAATCTTTAAAATAATGTACGTCCTATTGATTATTATGTGAATGAGTTTTTTTTTTATTACAGCATATACATTGAATAAACAGATCAGATTTAGTTAGCATCAGATACAATCCATGGAAATGAGAGGCTAACTAATTAATGCACATTAATATTTGTGTTATGACCATTTCAAGAGCTTGAAGTGCCATATACAAATGTATCATGCACTAGCACTATACATGTAAATAGTTATGTTAAAAGAATGTTAATATTTAATCGTTTTTGTGACAGTTGTTTACTGGAGTATTTTTAGCTCAGTACTGTTTCAAGAGGTGTTTGGTGGGATGCCATCACATCATGCACTAGCTAGCACAGCCCATGCACTAGCACCATTAAGTAGAGTATTATACATGTACTGTATGTTAAAAGAATGTTAATATTTTATAGTTTTTGTGTTGTTTACTGAAGTATAGTCCTGTTTGAGATGTTTGGTAGAGTACAAACACTAAAAGCGTGAAACGGTACCAACTATTAAGTTTAGTAGACTAATCTAGACACTAAGTAGACTTTATTGCCATTGTTTTCTTTTGTGAGTATTTGACTATTACACACTAGTCTAACAACTACGAATTAATTTTTATTTCACGGGTTTATTGCAATCACTCTAAGTTAGATTTAAGTTAAGTCAATATGACTATTTCTAGTAATATTTACTAGCTTTATATTTCATGCTTTTAGTGTTTGTACTCTAGAATGCCATATCACTAGCACAGCCCAACTCCAAAGTAGAGTATGATATATTTTGATTCACAGGTTAAGTGCCATCACTATGATGTTACTAAATATTGTGATTTATTTATTAGATGATGTAAGCTTAAATAAGCTTAATAAATAAACAAAGTTTGATTTGAATGTCATTGTCATTGTTATTGCTCACCTTATAAACAAAAGTGCACTCCTTCCAGAAGGCAAATAAGCATTTTATGTTGTGCCGAAGATGACAATGAATTCCATATTCGTTTTGTCTTTGAGTGAGTTTGTTCAAGGGCCTTGTTTCTTTGCATTCATTGAGAAAAAAATACCATACTGCAGGAAGACGTGTCCGCCATGTTGAATTCAGTTTGCAAAAAGCCGTACTTTACCCCTCCCTCCAAAGTGTACTTGCGAGCGGCCTGTCTATTTTCGACTATGACCCCTCCCCTGCAAGTTAATGTATTGGTCGCTCGACTCGTTCCGATTTGGATCCAGAACAGAAATTGAAGTGCAGGTCGGCGATTTTGAAATTTGGTACCAAAATATTAATTCTTACCAGAAAAGAAGCATAAGATGTAAAACCAATTTTCATTTTTGTTTAAAATCGAAAATCAAAAATCAAAATTAACAGCTATTTTGGATTTTGGATTTCAGACGAAAATCGAATGAACGAAACGCCCACGGACCCACACGGACCCTTTGACCCCTCCCCTAAAGGGAGCTTCCATCTTCAATTACAAAGATTTTGTCAATAATCAATTAGCTCTTTTTTGTTTTTAAAAATTAAAAATATGTGATTTTGTGTGCTTTTAAGATTTTTGAACTTAATTCTAAAGTTTGAATATACAAAAATGTAGCAATATTGAATTTTGAAATTAGTTTGTAATAATCAAAATTCTTAAAACACGAGCAATTTTGTATTTTGGTTTTAAGATTTCCAATAGAAAATTCAATTGTGGAGTGTTACACGGACCCAAATGCTTCAAAGGAAATCCGTCAAAGTGTTCAAGTCCGTGATATATTGCCTGAGTGTTGGGTGAATATACTGATATATTGCCTGAGTGTTGGGTCACAATATAGAATATAGAATATAGAATCTAGAATCTAGAATCTAGAATCTAGAATCTAGAAAATAGAAAATAGAATATAGAAAATAGATCTAGAATCTAGAATCTAGAATCTAGAATCTAGAATCTAGAATCTAGAATCTAGAATCTAGAATCTAGAATCTAGAATCTAGAATCTAGAATCTAGAATCTAGAATCTAGAATCTAGAATCTAGAATCTAGAATCTAGAATCTAGAATCTAGAATCTAGAATCTAGAATCTAGAATCTAGAATCTAGAATCTAGAATCTAGAATCTAGAATCTAGAATCTAGAATCTAGAATCTAGAATCTAGAATCTAGAATCTAGAATCTAGAATCTAGAATCTAGAATCTAGAATCTAGAAAATAGAAAATAGAAAATAGAATCTAGAATCTAGAATCTAGAATTTAGAATCTAGAAAATAGAAAATAGAATCTAGAAAATAGAATCTAGAATCTAGCGCGACAAGTTGCACGAACGATGGTAATACGAGAAACATTGCTCTGCAACTTGCAACGCAACAATGTTGCGCGACAAGTTGCACGATTTTGTTGCCCGTATTACCGCACCTTTACGCACGAGAAAATTCTAGGACGGGAACGTGAGGACGACAACGCGCGCACTGACGAAAAACGACTCAAAATGAACGTTGACGTCCGCGACGGAAATCTACGACGTGAAAACAGGTGAGGTGCCGTCGTAGATTGCCGTCGCAGACGTCAACGTTCGTTTTGAGCCGTTATTCGTCAGTGCGCGCGTTGTCGTCCTCACGTTCCCGTCCTACAATTTTCTCGTGCGTAAGGTCCCTATTAGGGAGCTTCAGATTCGACTACGAGTACGACTACGAGTACGAGTTTTGAGCGCGCGCGCTAACTTGTTGTCGTAATCGTGCTCGCGCAAATTCAAAATTTAGATTCAAAAACAAACAAACGAAATTTTATCGCTTCCGCTTTTTCTTCAAATTTAAGCAAAAATAACACTGATCTTTAATTCTTTCTTATCACAACAAGAAGAACAATCATTAAAGAAGATGTTATTGAGTGTTCTAGATTAAAAAGACCGAAATATTTAGTCAAAATGTCTCACTCAAAACTCGTACTCTAGACAACGAGTTTTGCAAGAAATCTCGTCGTAGTCGAAACGACGACAACGAGTTTTTCACGCTGGCGTGACAATGTCACGGTTTTACGCATGCGCACTAATCGTAACGGCGAAAACTCGTACTCGTAGTCGTACTCGTAGTCGAATCTGAAGCTCCCTAAGAGGACAGATGCATAGAATGACGTTTCGCTCGCGCACGGAACCAGCGCGCGCTTGAATCAGTTTTTCTTTCAAATTTATTTGTCGTTTAGAAGCCTTTTCCGCTTTCCTGAGTAAATATTGTTGTAAAAAAAAACAAATCGAACAAGGTTTTCCCATGTTCGATTTGTTAAATTGAATAATGCCGTATATTTGCACTCGAAAAGGCATGTATTTGCACTCGAAAACCGTGCGTCGTATTTAACTATTAGAAGATGACTCTCCGTGCTTCTATACAAAAATAATGCACGCTGATGTATTGAAAGCTGCTAGTGGATGCACGAGCGGAACGCGATTGCATTCAGCAGCTTTCAAGACCTCAGAAGTGCATTTTTTTTGCATAGAAGCACGGAGAGTTATCATCTATTCGCTTTATAATATAAAACTAGTTTAAACAAGCTTTCTGCTTTGTTTTCGCTGCTCCGTGCATCTATAAAAAAAAATATAAAAAATGCACGCTCAGCAACCAATCAAATCGCGCGTTCTTGGGAGGTACACATAGTTTATATTATCAAATAATATAGAATATAGAATACATAGTTAGTGCCTGACGTACAGTTGTATCCCCGCTAGTGAGAGGGCCTAGCACCTATGTACTTATCTGAACTTGTAAGTAGATCCACTCGTACGTGATAACCTACGTTCAGCTAGCTCTCTGCTTCTTGTACCCGCCCGGTGCATGGCAAATCTAAAATCACACTTGGTGCTTGGTGATCGCTGATGCACCTAAGTTATGGAATAACCTGTTTTCTGAACTACGCGTAACCTTAGTAATCTATCTGCATTTAAATCTCAACTGAAAAACTACCTGTCTAGCTTTTGATCTGTAATTTGTATGATATTTGTTTATTATATTCGATCTTTATTGATTTGATTAATGTTGCTAGACAGTTTTGTAAGAGCATAGAGACAATAGTATTATGCTCCAAATACCCATTATTATTATTATTATTATTATCATTATTATTATTATCTTATCTTATTAATCACATACATGAAAACATTACTCGATGCTGATTGGCTGATTGGAGTTCAGTTCAAATGTAATTGCACTGTTCAGTGCAAAAAGTTGACCGATTCAGTGCCAAAAAAAAATTAATTCAGTGCAATTACAAATGCAAATTCTCGATTTTCGTTGGCTAAAATACAATAGAAAATTATATTAGCCAATCACATTGCGATGGTTTCCATGGCAACAGAAAATTCACAGAAAATCAAAAAATTCAAGATGGCGGAAGGTTTGCCGAAAAGGGTTCAAAAACGCTACCAAAATCACTAAAATCGATTTTATACATTACAAAAGGCAGAAAGAATGTGAAAGAAGGACTCGCTGCCTGTTATTCTGGAGTTTAATATAGCAAGCACCAAAAACAACATTTTTACCATTTTATAGACTCGACATGAAAGTCGACGGGGGAGCCTTGACTAGAAAGGAAAACTGTGATAAATGAGGAACTTTGTTGGCTCTTGTAAGCAAAATGTACTTCAATCTTCTACAAATTAATGAGTATTCGACTTTGGTTTGAGTGGTCAGAAAAGTAATCAAGGATATTCAGTAATTTACAGTAAGTTTAGTCGATTTTATCTCTCTGAGAGTGTTAATGAACTGATTCCGGCGGATTAATAGAAAATCAGAGTTATGAACTTTCTAAAAACGATGAACAGCCTTTGTACTTATTACTGTTTGTTGTTATAATCAGTATGTAGAGATTGTTGTGTTTGTAGTGTCGATTAATTTGTTGATAATTAATGTCAAATAAACGAGTACTTCGCTACGTGCATGCTTGTCAACATCCGTCTTTTGCTGTCAATTTTTCGCTGAATTTTTTCATGTATGAATAATAAGAATTCACACAGTTTCTCGTTGAAGTGCAATTTTGATACTCTTTGATAAATCATATCAAGAAATCTGTGCTTTTTACGTAGACCAGCTACGGGGACTGGGCACGAGTTTACCGGTCACCCTGTGTTAGGTTTCCCAGTCTTTTTGGCCGTGTTACAAAATGGAGGACAATGTTTACATTCATTTACTCGATTTGTTGTAAGTTTGGATGGATTTTTCGATAAAAATCGTACTTTTAAGCGAAAAATATTTACAGGTACAATGTACAAGTACAATGCCCAAATATGGACATAGGAAAGCTGGCCGAGCAACAGCACACTTTAACATGGCCAGAAATTCCGGTCATCCTGAGCCGGAAGTCACGCAACGGCTTTCATTCGGAAAATACACCTCGAGTATCAGTAAAAATTCGCTCCAAAACACGTTAAATACGGCTCCTTTAGTGAATTAAACACCATTCGACATTCAAACAACTACCAAACTGTATGTGTTAGGTATATTTAGAGCTCAATATTATCGAAGAAACATTTTAGAAGCGAAATAGTAGGGAGTTTAAGATTGCGCGACGTCTGACGTAGTACGTGACGAATATGACGTCAAGACTCAGGGCGAGGACGCCGTTCCCGTTGTTGCAAAATTCAATTTAAGGTAAACAAACCGAACGACGTGGAGTGTTTATGCACGTGTTTTTGCAATGAGCTCTTTAAGAGAGGTTGACTGTAAAATTCGAAGAAAATGAAAGAAAGACGGAAAATGAGGATTAGCTGATTTCAATCACGTTTTGGTCATAGTTTGTGTTAGAGGTCTAAATTAAATCCACGGCATTAGTTTCTTAAAATATCATAATGCCGGCAATCTACAGGCCATGCAAATTTGGTGTATTGAGGAGGCCTGGGGCGAGAAGTGAAAATAGGAAATTTAGGGTATGTTTCAAGGGTCGTTACTCGTACGCAATAAGGGTATTAGAACAAAAAACACATTTGACAAATCTAGCACAATTTTCTTCAAAACGTTAAATTTTCGAAGAATCTACAGCTCTATTTTGAGAAAGGGTTTTTGTCTAAGAAAAAATATGAAAATATTGTATTTGAAGAGTAAGTTTTGGCGAAACGTCTGATCATCCAGCGGACTTGATTCTTAGTATTTATAGAGTTCGAAGTATAAGAAAGCTTGTGAAATCAAGTGTTTCCTGGGTAATTTCATAGAAAGTTTGAAAAATCCAGTCAAATTCTCTGAAAATCACACACACAAAAAATATTGTTTTTGCATTTTATTCTGGAAATAAAGGAAATTTGACATTTGAGCAAAGAAATACCAATACAACAAGACAGTTGTGATGCTTGGTTTATTATTTAGGAGGATCAAGGAGATTGAACATTATTGTTTTTGAAGAAATTGTGTGTCACAATTAGTCACTTTGGAAACGAGTAAAGGACTGGGAACGAGTTTTTAGAATTAATCTAATTAAGAAATGAACCCCATCACAAGAAAGAGCATGTCAGCGTTAGTAAGTTTACAAAGTTTCGATAGGTTCAGTTAGATATTGAACGAATAACAGCTTTCCAAACATCTCGAAATTTACCGCAAAGAAGTGTATGTGTCCCCTGTAACCATAGCCTCCACTAAAGCCCCGGTCAAACGTAAACGCAAGTCGCTGCAAGTTCATGCAAGTTTTGACTTGCGTAGACGTTTGATCGCTATTAAACTTGCAGGGACTTGCATCGACGCTATACGGGGACGTGCCGCTGGAGAGGGTATGATTTTTGGCCTCTCTGTCCTGAACAGGGTAGAACAGGGTATATGATTTTATGTGAGTCTGTCCTAAACAGGGTATGGTAATGCACGATTGTTGTCGTTAAATATGGTTTTATCCGGTATTTAGCCATATATCTGAGATCCGAGATTTGCCGGTCTTTAGCAGGTCATCAGTCAATGAAAACGCGTTAGAATTGTGTGTATTTTGTCCTTCGTCCTAAACAGGGTCCTAAAATAGAGGGTACGTGTTGTCCTAGACAGGGTATGTATTTTTGATTATTTTTGTCCCAAACAGGGTCAGGTTTTCAAACCCTCAGCGGCACCCCTATACCCAAACATGGGAGGTTTCTTGGTGTTGCAGAACACCAGATGACGTTAGACAATGAACACAAAGAACGAGAAGAATGAACTTGAACCAAAACAATACCCTGCATACAAAGAAACCTAACCAAAAATACAATGCAGACTGTAGCACCAAGAAACACCCCAAGCATGGGTCAAGTACCTCCCCCCCCCCCCCCCCCCCCCCCCCCCCCCCCCCCCCCCCCCCCCCCCCCCCCCCCCCCCCCCCCCCCCCCCCCCCCCCCCCCCCCCCCCCCCCCCCCACCGTTTGACCGGCAAACGCGAACGCATGCGCAATGCGCAAGTCACTGAAAGTGTCTTCGCAATTCAGCCGAATGAATAAACCACAGTTAGCCGGAAACATATGAACTTAATTGCATCAACTTGCGTTCACCGTTTGACCGGCTACTGGAGGAGGCTGCTCTAACCATACATTTCTTTGCAGTTTTTGAATGTCTGCAGTTCATTTACTACTTGTCCAAACCCTATCAAACTCCTGAAACTTACCAATTCTGATATGCTCTTTCTTGTGATGGGCCGTTCATTTTTCAATTATATTAATTTTAAAAACTCGTTCCCAGTCCTTTACTCATTTCCAAAATGGCTAATTGGGTACCTTTTGCGGTCGGGATATAGCGTACCTTTTGCGGTCGGGATATAGGGTCCCTTTTGCGGTTGGGATATAGCGTACCGTTTGCGGTCGGGATATAGGGTACCTTTTGCGGTCGGGATATAGCGTACCTTTTGCGGTCGGGATATAGGGTCCCTTTTTCGGTTGGGATATAGCGTACCGTTTGCGGTCGGGATATAGGGTACCTTTTGCGGTCGGGATATAGGTACCTATTGCGGTCGGGATATAGGGTACCTTTTGCGGTCGGGGTATAGCGTACCTTTTGCGGTCGGGATATAAGGTACCTTTTGCGGTCGGGATATAGGGTACCTTTTGCGGTCGGGATATATGGTACCTTTTGCGGTCGGGATATAGGGTACCTTTTGCGGTCGGGGTATAGCGTACCTTTTGCGGTCGGGATATAGGGTACCTTTTGCGGTCGGGATATAGCGTACCTTTTGCGGTCGGGATATAGGGTACCTTTTGCGGTCGGGATATAGGGTACCTTTTGCGGTCGGGATATAGGGTACCTTTTGCGGTCGGGGTATAGCGTACCTTTTGCGGTCGGGATATAAGGTACCTTTTGCGGTCGGGATATAGGGTCCCTTTTGCGGTTGGGATATAGGGTCCCTTTTGCAGTCGGGATATAGGGTACCTTTTGCGGTTCGGGATATAGGGTACCTTTTGCGGTCGGGATATAGGGTACCTTTTGCGGTCGGAGTATAGCGTACCTTTTGCGGTCGGGATATAGGGTACCTTTTGCGGTCGGGATATAGCGTACCTTTTGCGGTCGGGATATAGGGTACCTTTTGCGGTCGGGGTATAGCGTACCTTTTGCGGTCGGGATATAAGGTACCTTTTGCGGTCGGGATATAGGGTCCCTTTTGCGGTTGGGATATAGGGTCCCTTTTGCAGTCGGGATATAGGGTACCTTTTGCGGTCGGGATATAGCGTACCTTTTGCGGTCGGGATATAGGGTACCTTTTGCGGTCGGGATATAGGGTACCTTTTGCGGTCGGGATATAGGGTACCTTTTGCAGTCGGGATATAGGGTACCTTTTGCGGTCGGGATATAGGGTACCTTTTGCGGTCGGGATATAGGGTACCTTTTGCGGTCGGGATATAGGGTACCTTTTGCGGTCGGGATATAGGGTACCTTTTGCGGTCGGGATATATAATTGACGCGCCCAATTACACCGCTCTTTGTGTCGGTCCGACCTTTGTGTCGGAAAGCGATCAACACAAAGAGCTGCTGCAAAGGAGGCTACCAGCGTTATCATTGTTGCGACTTACAGTTTTACCAAATAAAACAGCGTCAGAAAGAACGTTAACATTTCTAGGATAGGGTATGGAAAATCGCAATTTTAGGTCTGGGAGAGGGTCGGGGGTCCGTCGTACACGGTCCGTGTGTCTTCCGTCCATTCAATTTCCATTGAAAATGGAAAATACAAAAATTGATTTGTGTTTTTAATTTTTGATTTTCTGTTAGTTAAAAATTGAAATTGTGGTAAATGATCTTGATTTTCGAACGTTTCAATCAAGCAAAATTAAAATCGTTAGATAGACTTTTGGCTCTCCAAATGTATTCAGAACTGGAATATCTTAATTCTAACTTCAAAATGTTGAATTCCGTATCATCAAATCCAACGATTTAGTCGGGATATTAAATGGCTAAATATACTTACGTATTTTCCGATTTCCGTGCAAAGGAAAATCAAAATTCACAACAATACCCCGATAGGGGGTGGGATACCCTGTGGCTGCGCCAAAATTCCCCGACATGGGGTGGCCGGGGACCTTGACAGAGGTTACAAAGTCTACCCAGCGGGGTGGGATGGTTCGTATTTTAAAATTAACAAGACGCTCAATGAGCGTACACTCGGGCTTATGAAAAGGACAATGTCAGTTGCGTGAGGAGAGACCTGACAATGACTGACAGTTGCGTGACGAGGGAGACTATATGTCTGCCAGATGAAGGGCTATACGATCTCGATTTACGAACTATTGACCTTGCTTTCCTTAAATGCTTTGATGTAGTTTTGAAGTACGATTTTTACGATTCCTTTTCCTTCTGAATTTTTCAAACGTGGAATAAAATAAACATCCATCATGAGTTACTGAAAATAACTCGACTGGCTCGACTGTTTGCATGACTTCTGTACATATAGCTTTCTGTCAATAGATGGAGTTATACATGACCGGCGTTGGTCGTGAGTTTAATTATAACAAGACGCTCAATGAGCGTTCACTCGGGCATTGTGAAAAGGAAAATGTCAGTTGTTCGAGGAAGTACTTGAAAATGAATGCCAGTTGGTTGAAGAACAAGGACAATGTCAGCTGCGCGAGGAGAGACCTGACAATGACTGACAGTTGCGTGACGAGGGAGACTATGTATATACATGTATGTGTCGAGTTCATTTGATTTGCCTTTGAGTTCATTTGATTACCTTTTGACTTTGAGTTCAATTGATTTGATTTTGATGAGTTTGTGTAAAGGTCCCCTCTCTAGCTTCAGATCCCGAAACGTCGAGTTTGGAATCGAGTTCGGGTTCGAGTTACGGTTCGAACGTCGAATAAAACAAGGACATCTTCTTCAATACAATATAATTTCTCTGACGTCATGACAATCAGTGACAGTTGAGTGACGAGGGAGACTATTAGTCCGGTGAGTACGAACATGATACGTCTTGAGGTTGCATAGGTCAGATGGTTCCGATAACGGCCTCGCGTTTGTTTAAAAAAAAATATTTTAAGCGAGCTTCTAGTCCTTTTACCACTTCTAGTCATTGAACGATGAACTAGAATCCTGACCTTTTAATAGCTTGAAGATCTACAGCTGCTTTCAAAACTAAGATTCATAATCTACTTGAGTCCTGTGTCTCCTTTATCTTTTCAAATCTGCGGAGTAATCTTGAAACTCCGGATACGATTAAATACGTCGCATACTCGTCATTTTGAAGCCGAACAAAACTACTACTACTACTACTACTACTACTACTACTACCGAAATCCGCATTTTCTAACTCGGGCGGCCTGCGGCCTGGGCCCGAGTAAAAACATGGCGGAATCAGTCGGCGAAGTAAAATTCGCAAAGAAGCTCAAATAAAAACTTTATTCAAGCTTATATTCTGTGGTTTTAGCAATGACTGAGTACAGAAAGTATATTTGGTTTAACAGCTAAAGATTAGATTTCTTTTGAGGTGAGTTTTTGGCGTACTTTTCTAGCAACTGACGTGCAGGAACTTTTAATTATTAAGCTTAACAAATAATTACACTAGACTGTTGAAACGATAAGCTTTTTTAAGCTTATAGTAAGCTTATATATTGTGTGATTGCCATCAACAGTATCCTGATAATTTCCACTCTTGCTGCACTCAACATTTGGAGGATGCCACTACTTATTAAGCTTAAATGTGTGTTTGCGTAATATTTATAACTCAACTATGAAACATTAAACTGTTACAGAATGTTACAGTAGAAATTTGCATATAAGCTTACCTACATGTATATAAGCTTAATGAGCTTGATGAGCTTCAATAATTTGCAGAATTATTATTATTATATGGCATACTTTTCAAGGTTCATGCAATCATTTAATATAATCATGCTAATTGGTAACTGACATCTCTGAACAATAAAATTGATTCCTCAAGCAGAGTGCGATTGCCATTAACTACTCCTGTGAAAATATTGTCAATGTGAGGGAAGTGGCTATGGAAGATTTCTTCTCTGGCTGTACTCAATTCCTTGTTGGATAACAATGGGTCTTTTCCACACTCTGGCCAGTATGTGAGTTGACCTCCTTTTTCTTCATAATATTTTACAGCATCAGCAGTTGATGGAAGTAGCTGAGCTTGAATAGGCATTGTTTTGTCAAATTCTGCTTGTACAGTACCGCCTAAAAGTATTGCAACAGCTAAGAACCGCAATTGCGCCGCAAAAAGACTTCTTAAAGAGAACCGCAATTTGCGGACGTTTGCGGTTTTCTCTTGCGCCTCGGCCATTATTCATAAAAACCGCAAGTTGCGTTTCACGCCATAAGACAATAGAACGCAATAATACGCAAAATTAATTGATTCACCCGCAAAGATAATATATTCGTTTGAGTTGAAGCTCAAATGTGCAAGGATTCCACAACAAATCAGTCGATTATTCGAAAAAGATGAAAGCACTTTATGTTTTATATGTTTTGACGAACAAATTACGAACAAATTACGTCTGTCGTTCGCTGAAACGCGAAGTGATGACAGCCGCTCTGATCGGTCTATAGATTTGGAATTCATGTCTTAAGACATCTTATAATTATACCTTATGAGGAACTAAAGTTAGGAGTATGAAGATATCGAACTTGACTTTCTCAAGTTCGTGACCGGTTCGATCCGGTTCACGCTGCACGCGTGGCTGGTGTCACACAACACCAAACCAAACTAACAAGTATCTCTGAAAAAAGTGTTTGAGAAATGTTCAGATTCATCCAGATTCCAAATAAATGTTTTTCATTTGGTAATAAAGGCCTTTGAGCAAAAAGATTTAGGATCAAACAAGTCGTTTATGTGAATAATAATCTTCTCAAGAACTCACTTCGTAATCGTAAACAAACATTTCACACCTTGAGCTTGGTTATGTTTGATAGTTTGATGAGTCGTTCTCTGGTCGTTTTGATTTACCAAATGAGCAAAAGTAACCGTATCTAATGTAAAAGTTCTTTTTGAAATACATTTTGTCGCATTTCAGAGTTTATCTGACTAGTTTGTATAAAGTTCCCAAGCTTCCCCGTACATTCTCACGGGTTCAACACACCATGTGTCAATCAAACTGTCTACAATTCACCAACATCGTAAATCTCGGCATTTGTGTTTTCATAAATCACAGCGTTGTGTTTTAGAGATGAAAAGTTTCAGGTTTCTAGCTGATTTAGTAATCGTTGACCGATCTACTAGTAACAGCTTGTTACTTTGGGCGAGTAAATGGACGGACTCGAATCCTGTGGAAAAAAACCTGCACGGTCACGGCAAGTCATGCGTATGTTTTTCACAGTGATGACAAAATCTATTTTAGAAGTTGCGATGTTTTATCCTCAGCCTACGACTATACCGGGAATTGCATGAGTTTCCGAGCATTACTACGAGTTGTTTGGTTGTTATTGTTGAAATGATTGAAAGTCTACATGTAACTGTAAGATCGTAGATCGACTAAAAACGCAAAGATAATTTATTTGCAATTCACGCAACACGCACACGAACAATGAAAGCGCAAAAAGACTTCTAAAAGAAAGCGCAATTTGCGGTGTTCAGTTTTTAATGAGTTTGGACGCCATTTTGTTTTGCGGTTTCTTTTTGCGCCGCAAACCGGCCGCAAACCGCAAACCGCAAAATAAACGCAATTGCGGTTCTTGGCTGTTGCAATACTTTTAGGCGGTACTGTAGGTCATTAGGAACTCCTCTACCTGAAAAAAAAGTGAACAAGTTTGCAATTTAGCATATTGAGAATGTATCTGCAAAAACATGCATGAGAGGTTGCCAACATGACAGCTTTAATTCTAAGTAAGGAAATATAGTAAATATCGAACCTGGTACAAAATGTGAATTCCAGGAATCTATAAGCTGTTTACATCCAACATGGCAGACTCTTTGAGTGACCCAGGAAATAGCAAACTTTGTTACTTCATCTTCAAGATCCAAGAGCTCATTGTCAACCAGAGAATTAAGTGCTCTTTTGATTGGATAATTAACTCGGAGGTTAACTTCAACCCACACTCTTTCAATCCTGTGGTTCTTAAATAGATAATGATGATTATAGTCATAATTTATTTATCAATTTATTTATTTTTCAATTTATTTGAGGCTTCTTAATGTTGCTAGCTAGCCAGTGTGAAATACTGAGGCTCAACTATCTAGCTCATAGAGTGCAAACACTAGAGTGATTCCAATAAACCTGCATGGGCACTACTAATTAGCTGTCAGTGTTTATTAGTTGCAAAGGAACAAAAGAAAACAAAAGAGTGAGTGTCTAATAGTGTGTATTGGTGTATAGTTATAGTAATGCCCAGGTTTATTGGAATCACTCTAAAACCGTGAAAGTCAGTACAAACTATTTAAGTGCTAAATAGCACCAATGAAACAATAGAAAACAAAAGACATTGCACTATTTAGTGCTAATTAAAGTTAGCACTGTTTCACGGTTTTAGTGTTTGTATATACTCTACTGTAATAAAATACCTCTTTAGAAGTTGTCTGAATATAAGGAAGACGCTTTGTGTTTCGTCTGTGTATACTTAGAGCATCTTGAATTGAGAGCATTAAACAAAATTCTCTTCCCTTATCGACTCTAAGTTGGTCCCATAGTCCATAGGTAACTACAGATGACCTGTATACAAAAACAATAGGAAGGGAGATGAGAATTGAAGGGGAACTGAGCCTGGAGATGATTGTTGCCTACCAAACTCTTCAGGTTTTGTATCCAATATACCATACAGTCATCTCCATGGTTATGTGATTTCCTCATGAGTTATTAATGAGTTTCATAAGCTGTCTTTAAGTTATTAATTCATTATTTTTATGCACATTACTCATACCTGTAAATATGTTCATAAATTATGAGGTTATTTTTTGCAGGCATTAAGGCATGGCTAACAATCTTCCCACTATAACCATCGATTGCACAAACATGCACAACCCCATACATCACAAGTTTTTCATTTTGGTCTATATGTAACTTATGACCAAAGTATTCAGCACTATATGGTATGGGATTTGTAAGTTGCTCAGCCCGGTTTTTCCTTTGATTGTGATATGTTGGTGCTACATGAGCAAGAGACTTCCCAATTCTGTTTTCAGCAATATGAATCTGATTTGCCCTCAGGTAACCTCTAATCATTTTTCGGCCCCAAGTAGGACCAACCTATAACAAAAAGACAAACAGTTATATAAAACTATTTACCTGTTATTTATTTGGCTGTTTACAATAATTGTAAATACATACTGAAAAAACGGTTTATGCTATGATATGAGGGATATGATCATGATGTCATCCATTTGGAGAAATGGGAAAATCCTCTCTGAATAACTAGGTGGATTACAAGATGCCCGGGGGGGGGGGGGGGGGGGGGTACTCCCATATATGGGCTATACTGGGACGTGCCATTGTACAGGGTATGGTTTTTGGCCTCTGTCCTGAACAGGGTATATAATTTTATGTGCCTCTGTCCTAAACAGGGTATGGTAATGCACGATTGTCATCGTTAAATATGGTTTTATCCGATATTTAGCCATATATCTGAGATCCGAGGTTTGCCGGTCTTTAGCAGGTCACCAGTCAATGAAAACGCGTTAGAATTGTGTGTATTTTGTCCTTCGTCCTAAACAGGGTCCTAAAATAGAGGGTGTTGTCCTAGACAGGGTATGTATTTTAGCGGCACCCCTATACCCAAACATACCCCTATACTAGATGTATATTTCATTCAACGATGTAACTGTACAAAGACTGGCAATGGCCTTCCAGGTAAGAAAGCAGCATATATGTATTTATAATACTGATACTGCGTATGATTTGCGGGCAATGAAAAACCGTGTCGGCCGCGCGCGGCACCCAGAAATAGTTCCGAAATCCTTTATTGTTCGTTGAACAATCAGAAACGACTCTCTAACTGTAAGAAGTTTATCTGACTACAAATCAGTCGAACTACTTGCAGTTAGAGCGTTGTTTCTGATTGTTCAACGACCGATACTAAACGATTTCTGGTTACGCACTGTTTTTTCGATTCGCACTAAGAATGTCGCATGCTGATATGAGGAATTTATATTATTCAAACTATATATTATATATCCCAAAACTCGTATTAAAGTTGTACGTATTAGCTACTGTAATCAGATTTGAGTGAACAGAAAACGCATTTTACGTATTTACAATTTCCAGTTTTGGTTTTATTTTATATGTCACTGAAATGACATCCGCTTGCTTGGTTGTCAGTTATTATCCCTCAGTCAGTGTTTGTCCTGCAGTGTACTTTAATAACACAGTTTTTGCCTACAATCAGTTAACCGGTTGCATACACCAGTTGTTAAATATTTTCACTGGAATCCTCCGTCACAGGAATTGTTTAGTATTGAGCATATTGCCGGTATTAAAGATGAAAAAACATATACCGACGCTTCCGAATTAAAAACAGGCACTTTCACAAGATTCGAATATAGTATTAACTACTGCTTGGAATATTTATACGTGAAATTAAGCACCTCCATTAAAGTTTGCTTTCGCAATCAAACTAGTAATCGGTTTCATCAAATGGCATTTCTTGTTCATTTCAAGCGTGAGAACAGTTCTCTCTGATTGGTTATTCACTGAAGGCACTGATTCAATTTCCAGAAATGAGAGCTAAAACGCAATCTTTTAGCAGACTTTGAGAAAAAACATGATTACTAGAACACTGATACGAAAAAAGCGTCCATGGATGCGATTTTCGTATTAGTAAGAACAATGCCGAGCAAAACGCTAAGTTTTTCATGATTTTTACATACTTTTGGAAAGTAACATACCGAACATAGATATGGTATATACGAAACATTTTATAAGCTGGAATATTGAAACGAGCTCATAAAACCCATTTTTATCTCTTCGTGTTTGGATTCAGCATTAAATTTCACGTAAGAAAAGTTTTCTAAAGGGAACGGTCATTATTTAAGTTGGAGTGGGGTGAGGGTGGGGGTGTGGAGGAGAAAATGTGAAAATGGGGGGTCCTGAAAAAAAAATTGTGGGAAAGGGGAGAGGATTCCCTGAAATTGTAAACGAGAGGGGGGTCTCCAGATTTTGTACTCTAAAGCTTAGTACACACCTTTATAACAAATAGGCTTCCTGTGTCTTATTTCTAAAACTGCTTTCAAAATACCTCAGATTGTATTTATTTTTGAAATCATTTCTAATTACATTTAAATAAATGATACTAATATTATGTTATCTTATGTAGTACATCAAAATATTTTGCTATTAATTGATTAACAGGTTGATCCTGATACACTTTACTTGAGAGAAGAATGGAGTGATGAAACGATCTGGCCTAATGACTCTGGTAGATTCAATCTGTCACAGCAAGAAACTGGAATATCACTGTTAGTGATGGGGGACACGCGTCCTGAAAAAACGCAAAGCTTTGCAGCTACTGCTTTGCAGTACACCCCGACTGCAAGCACATCTGGAATATTTGCAGGGAACAAGTCAACAACACCAAGGCCATCATCAAAGTGCCAGACATTTGGCTGCAAAGTTGTCTTTGCAGCCATGAGACGAACACCCAAAGGCATAAGCTTTGAGGAGAAAAATCAAACATATATAATCTTGAAAGAAGACACAGCAACAGCACAGTATGTTGAACAGAAGGCAAAAGAAAAGTTTGGATGCAATATACATCTAGTTGCGGGCAATGGTCTTCCTATTCAAGATGAAGAAGGGACAAGAGGTGAGGGTTTCTTCCTAAATAATTGCATGCTTGGTTAGATTCCTTTGTACTGTAGGTTACTGTTGAACTTAAAGTCTATTATCTTTTTTATTCATATATTATATATTAGATTAGATTCATATATTATAGTATAGTTGTAGTAGTTTTAGCATTTTTATAGTTTTACATATTTTGTATATTATAGATCATATATATATTTATTTTCTTTTTGAGTTTTTGTTAGGGCCACAAGTTTATCAGTTACTTCTACTGTCACGTGTTACCCTCTTTAAATAAAGTCTACTTACTTACTTACTTACTTACTTACTTACTTACTTACTTACTTACTTACTTACTTACTTACTTCATCTGAATTCATTATTTGGTTGTTCTTCACCTTTGGCCTCATGGGTTGGCTCACAAGTTCAGAAGTGAGATAAATAGCAGAAATCTTGAGGGCAGAGGAATCTTTTTGAGAAGATTTCCCCAACTTAAGTTCAAAAACCCCATATAAACATTAATTAACAACCTTTTAATGCTCATATAGACAACTGTTCATGCACTTGATCTTTAAAACCATAACATTTTCTTTAATTTTAGGATCTAAATTTTGGAGGTGTCCTAGCAGGAAGATATTTGCCATCAATTTAAAGGGAAAAAGTACAGCCACAGATGGAAAAATAAAGAAAAGGCAGTTAGCTGAAGACAGCTCAGATACATGTAGCTCAGATTCAGATAGCCCAGCAAGAAAGAAGAAGATCAAAAGCAAGGAAATGATGAGTGGCATCGAGTATGAGATGACAACTATCAGAAGTGAAGTCAACAATGTTAGCTGTGCAGTAGAATCAGCTGTTAAGATGCTCCAAGAGCTAACTGTTGTTAGTTCTGCACTGCCTATACCACCAAGTGTGGTAAAGCTTGTCAACGATGCCTTTAAATGTAAAGTATGTTTAAAACTCCCAATGCATCCTCCAATTATTGCAACTAGATGTTGTAATACCCTTCTGGGTTGCTCAGCGTGTGTCAACTTATGGTTCTCTGGAGATGATGGGCTTGACAAAACTTGCCCTCACTGCAGAGAACCTAGAGGGTATGCTCATACATACCAGTTCAAAGGGATTGACGAATTCTTGGAAGGATTCAAAAAGATTCTATCTGATCCCACCACAACAGAGTGATCCATCCATATGTGGCCAAACAGTGTATGATTAAAATAATGTTAAGAGTGTTGAGTTAAATATGCATAAAACCAAATAGTCAAGGCATTAGAGTACAAACACTAAAACCATGCCACGTTTTACACTAAATAGCACTAATTAAACAATTAATAGAAATATCACTATTTATAATACTAAATAGTACTATTTATGTTGCATGGTTTTAGTGTTTGTACTCTACTATATGCACATCAGTCAATGAGACAGAATGCAATAATAGCATCCAATTTCAATTGCCATTGTTCTGGACTTACTATAGCTTCTCATACAGATGAAAATGCTTTTGTGTTTCCACTTAAACACAAGGTTAGTCACTCCAGAACAATGGCAATTGAAATTGGACGCCATTATTGCATTCGGTCTTATTACTATTAATTCTCATTTTGTGTTTCATAATATATTTATCCATAAAACCATCAATCCAATCACCATCCTCTACAAGTCAGCTCAATGCATTTGTAGGGAAGAAGCTGTAAAGTATGGTACATTGTATTACATGATGATGAAAGAAAGGCAATATTTCCATGCATTGTAATTTTCCAGACTTCAGTTTCATGGGGTAGTCAATAATAATCCAACACTGTTCCAAAATGCTGTTTAGAGATCTCACTTGTGAATATTGTTCACTGGCGTATAGTTACTTGACTTGTATATAAGTTAAGCTTAAATCTGTCTCAGTAACTCTCACGATAAGATACTCATCACTCATCAGCTGTCTGTAGGATAATTTGCATCTGTAGGTCTCTGGGATAATATTAAATA
This sequence comes from Actinostola sp. cb2023, assembly GCA_033675265.1. Classification (NCBI taxonomy): domain Eukaryota; kingdom Metazoa; phylum Cnidaria; class Anthozoa; order Actiniaria; family Actinostolidae; genus Actinostola; species Actinostola sp. cb2023. Next base: position 42,537 of record JAUJYZ010001583.1, on the reverse strand, counting down.
ATAAGTTTAAGCTTAAGTAGTAAGTAAGCTTAATTGTTGTTGTTTTTGGTCTGTTGTTTTTATACTATTAAAAGTTAAGTATGAACTGTAGCAATAAGCATATACGATTCCATATCTGTGTCGATAATGTCAATGAATCAATAAAATGTTCTGGATATTAGCATTAAGCTTTATATATAACGTGTCAGTCATGTTTATTGACTCTTTTATATTACACAACTTGTATTCAGTACAAATACGAGTAAGCTTACAAATATGACAGCGTATTAAAAGTTTTCGAGTTCTCAAATATATTTGTAAGGTTAGGATAAGAAAAGTGATTACTTACCAATAATCGTTTTCTGCCAAGAGTAGATATAAATCAAACGATGGTCATCCAGATACGTCGATCGGCATGTAATAACTGGGAAAGTTCTTAGTTTTTCGCCTCCATCTTTGAAATACATAAGTGACCAGGCTTTTGTCACGACCCCCCTCCCAATGGAGTGTTTTTGTCAATCTGTACCACAGGGAGCCCAAGCATAAATTCAGTAAAAAAATAAAATTGGAAATAAAGTATTTTTTCCCCCATACACCTTTGTTGGTTAAGCTAACAGACAACAAAGGTGTATAGGGGGAAAAAAACTTTATTTCCAATTTTATTTTTTTACTGAATTTATGCCTGGGCTCCCTGTGTCTGTACTCGTACTTGGTTGCCAAATTAAAACCATAGAATATAAGCTAGCCTGCGTTACATCGAGAAAAGTCCAGATGCAAGGCTAAATATAAGCTTGAATAAAGTTTTTATTTGAGCTTCTTTGCGAATTTTACTTCGCCGACTGATTCCGCCATGTTTTTAATTTTAAAATACGAACCATCCCACCCCGCTGGGTAGACTTTGTAACCTCTGTCAAGGTCCCCGGCCACCCCATGTCTGGGAATTTTGGCGCAGCCACAGGGTATCCCACCCCCTATCGGGGTATTGTTGTGAATTTTGATTTTCCTTTGCACGGAAATCGGAAAATACGTAAGTATATTTAGCCATTTAATATCCCGACTAAATCGTTGGATTTGATGATACGGAATTCAACATTTTGAAGTTAGAATTAAGATATTCCACCACCAAGACTGTAGCGATGCTTGGCACAAATAGTAAATGATGCCAAGTATTCCAAGTTGTTAGAGAAAATACCCACTCTGGCTAAAATCAATTCGACCTCAGTGTTTAAATGTCACTTACTCGAATAGTACTGAGATGTCTCGTTATATCTCTGGTAGACTGGTACACGACCCCAGAGGCACTACATGATGAGGTAGATTTACACTTTCTGATACGTCTCCACATTCTGAGCCACTCAAATCTTGAAAAGAACACCACATGCCAATATATAAAGATTCGGAATCCTTTATAATGGCCGATTAACATCGCTCACACTAGCTCCGTTTCGACATAACAAACAAACGCACACAATGTATGTCTGACTCGTGTAGATTGCAACTTTTATTCGGGCTTTTATTCCGCCGCCGGCAGGCAACTAATAAGCTGTAAAACTGCTTGTATCATAGCAGTTCACTTTGTGATCATTTAATTGTGCGATATATCATCAGTATCTTGAAGCATTTCAGTTGTTAAAGTGTACATTTTTTAAACTAACATTTTGCCGGGGATGATCTGGAATAGCGAAAACTTTCGTATCAAGTTTTTAGTTTTCCAGTACGATAATATCTGAAGTTAGTTTTTCCTTTTAGTAGTAACTATTATTGCGAATCAGAAACAACAACTAGACGAATAAAGTTATTCAAATGTATCAATTAGTGAGGTGCGCCAGCTCTTGCTTGTTACTTGTTATTCTCCTCAAATTTGCATAATTAACTAAAGTTGCTTCACGTGAATAACAAAACGAGTACATTTACCCTTCAAAAACGTCAGTCCATGTGAAAGGTAGATACCCCTTCTTGTGAATGGACACTAATTCAGTCAGTCTAGTTGGTCAGACATTCCTAAAATCGGTTTAACTTCAGACACTAAAATCAGCTTCAATGATTTATACAAAAAGACTATATTTGCCAAACGTTTTTATCAGCGATATAAAACAGACAACTAACAAAGATCCCACAAATTAGAAGCCCTTATGTAGATATTCCGAAACGCTGTAAAACTTTTTTTTAAATTCATTTTAATCAGCTGTGGCTTGCTTAACAAAATGTATAAATTCGCAATTATTTTACTCTCGTCCCAGGCCCTCTCTCTATAGGAAATACCAATCCCGTTTTTACCATACCTTGAGGGGTGAGGCAAAAACCAACCCCACAGCTGTTGTCTGCTATCAATACTTTATCTATGGCAAAAAGGTGGTTAAGTTTGGAAGACCCCCATTTTCCGCTCAATCTTCGAAGTTTACAGTCAACCTCTCTTAAAAGCTACTCGGGATGCATTACTGGTTGCATTTGACTGTGGTACAATCAGTGAGGAAGAGTTTTGTTTACTGTATGACATAAATCGATCAGATAATTTGGTTTTCGCGCACTCAGATTACGAGAGGTTTGCCTTGGATGACAAAGATGACGTTGAGTGTATCTCCAATTTCCGCGTAAAAAAACAGGATATTCCTCTACTTGCTGAAGCCCTCCGACTACCAGAAACATTTAAATGTCAGCAAGGATCGGTATGTGATGCAATTGAGGGCTTGTGTATCTTCTTGCGCCGATTTGCCTATCCCTGCCGCTACTGTGACCTTGTATCACTGTTTGGACGATCAGTACCAGAACTTTCAATGATAAACAATAAAGTAATAAACTATATTTTCGATACTCATGGCAACCTCATTACGAGATGGAACAACAGGATCCTGTCACCAGCCTTGCTTGAGATCTACGCTGATGCTGTGACCTCCAAGGGAGCTGCACTGACAAACTGCTTTGGCTTCATAGACGGGACGGTAAGACCAATATGCCGACCGGGAGTGCATCAACGTGTAGTCTACAATGGACATAAAAGGATCCACTCGATAAAATTTCAATCTTTGGCATTGCCAAATGGTTTGATTGGCCATCTTTACGGACCAGTCGGTAAGTTCTACATATATCTCGATTAATATTACACGTTTTGATGTTGTTTTATGTAATTGTTTTGACGTAAGCTTATATACCATTGTAATAATTTTTTTTAATTCGTTTCGATCGTTCTGATCTTGATCGATCATCATACCTCAGCGAATTTTTTTTTTACAAAACTATATATAATAATTATTGTTCTTAATACACAGAACACAAATGTATAAAAAATGAACAAAAGAAGAGAGCAGTGAAATAAGAGATAATTACGTCATTTGTTTACATTGTATTTACAGTAATTTGTGCAGATATGATCAACAAATACTGTACATACACTTTAAAATAATAATTGTATGGGAAATTATTTCATGGCGAACAATTTCATACAGTCAGCGGATGACATTGCTGGCGCGTAAATGACACGTTTTTATTCTAAGAAAACACTGGCCTTTTATCGTAAAATTAGAGCGATTGTGTGATATTACATTGCTTTTATTTTTGTCTATTGTTATTACAATACTGCAGATTAGCATATTTCGGAAGAGCGTTCGCAAGGTGGAATGCACAAGAGAAGGTGACAAACTAGAACAAAAGAGCTGCATATGATGAATCAACAACTTACAACTACTAAAACTGGTTGAAAAATGTTCTGATTTGAAGCTTATATTTGGCGGCCTTAAAATGTTTCAATGAGCTTGATTTTACAAAAACATCTCAGCTACAATCTAAATTTGAGCATAGTCAATTTTAAACAAAATTTACCGACGGTATTTTTAATTATGACTTTTTTAGTAAAAATAGAACGAATGGTGGACAATAAGTGCAAAGTAAACACCTCATCGTGTATGACTTGAGCTCACATTTTCCGATATCATTGCAAGCGATTTCTCTCAACTTTTCCAGAAAAGTAGTTCAATCATTACAACAATTCAAGTCTAAAATTGAGTTTTGATACGCCCGATTTACTTGGATTTCAGTTGATTGATTTAATTACTTTATTTACGCTTGAATTATATACTCAAAACATTTCATCGAAGATATCTCACAAACGCTCTCACATAATTTGCTTGTATTCACTAGAACTAGAGACAATTATGCCCACTATAAGATCACAAGAACATTTCCCAAAAATAACCCCCTAGAATCTATAGAAATCGAGAATATGTAAAAAGAGGAATTCTCTCTCAGCGTTGCCATAGTAACGCCGATCTCCATAAAACATACTTCATCAGAAACTTTGATCTTTCTGTAACAAGGTTGTAATACTCAATTTACCAATAGATCGTTCACAAACGAACAATTGTGTTTCAAACGCAAGAGGTATCGCTACGGAAAAACCTAAAAGGACAACAATGGGATAATCACCGAAAAACTACCAAGTTGTAAACGATTTGGGAACAACCAAAGAGGACATTTTCAGCGATTTTAATAAGGAGTTATTTGAAATGGACACTTGAACTTTCGAATCAGACTTGTGGAAAGAAGCTCGAACTCCTGAAAAATGTTCTGAACTACAATAACTGTACGGCATCTCGGGTCAGTTACAAAGACAGTAAGGCGGATGCTTAGCTAATTATTTTTCAACGGACTTGGGAACAATGTTAGGCATATTCCACATGAGAGAAACACTAACCATGGGCGAGACGAAATATGAAATAATGATTTGGGACTTGTGGAGATTGAGGAACCGTAATGATATAAGAGGTACGACAAATATTGAATGAAAATGCACTGTTTTCTCTGTAATTTTGAAGTGACCCGTAGTTGAATACGAGTGAGCATTGCGCATGCTCGCGGCCATGGTGTATGAAATTGTTCGCCATGTGAAGATATTGAAAATCCTAATCTGCAGTGCATTGCCAGTCTTAAATTTATCAGTAAATACACTATTTTACAATAATATTAATGTAAAATTATTAGCTATAAACTTTTAAATTTGTATGTACTACATTTATATCTTCTAAACAGAAGGTAGAAAGCATGATGCCAGGATGATGGCTGAGTCCAATTTCTATGATAGCCTTGAACAGCACGCAGTCTCTCCAACTGGCAGGCCAATGTGTGTGTACGGTGACCTTGGCTATCCACTGAGAGTACAACTCCAGACCCCATTCAGACAACCTGGCCTAACAGCTCAGATGGAAGAGTATAACAAATCCATGGGAACTGTGCGCACATCTGTTGAGTGGTTGTTTGGTGACATCACCAACTATTTCAAGTTTCTTGATTTTAAAAAACAATCTAAAGATTGGTCTCAGCCAGATAGGCAAGATGTACATTGTTTGTGCCATTTTGAGGAATGCATTAACTTGTATGTACTACAATTCAACAGCAGAGATTTTTCAGTTAGAGCCACCAACTATTTTTGAATATTTTGCACCTTGAATGACTTCAAAATTTTACCAAATAGCAGCCTGTCTACTGGGTGTATGTAACCGGTTATGCTGTCTGTCTCGATCGATCCACCAGTTACTGGAGCTATAGGGTTGATTTCTACATTATTTATCAATTGACATGGTTTTCTTTGTTCTTTGTAGGGCTTTATAGAGCGCAAGCACTTAATCCATGAAACAAAATCAAAGTTGTTACTGCGTAATAGTTTTTATTTAGCAACTATTTAGTCGCTATCATCCAACCAGAACATTCTTTTCTTAAAGTCAATACACAAGAGATATCAAATACACACCCAGGTAAAAATGAGAGGCGGGATCCCGCCAATCCCAGCCGGGATCCCACCCGGGATTGCCGGGATCCCACCTCTTTTGGCGGGATCCCAGCTATCCCGGCCGGGATGACAAAAAGATCCCAACTGGGATCCCACCTCTGAGTTGGGATAGTAGTGAATATTGCCGGGATCCCACCTCTGAAGGCGGGATCCCACCTATCCCGGCCGGGATGACAAAAAGATCCCAACTGGGATCCCACCTCTGAGTTGGGACAGTAGTGAATATTGCCGGGATCCCACCTCTTTTGGCGGGATCCCACCTATCCCGGTTGGGATGACAAAAAGATCCCAACTGGGATCCCACCTCTGAGTTGGGACAGTAGTGAATATTGCCGGGATCCCACCTCTGAAGGCGGGATCCCACCTATCTCGGGTGGGATGACATCAATATCCCAACTGGGATCCCACCTCTGGAGTTGGGACAGTAGTCAATACTGCCGGGATGCTAGGTGGGTGGTGGGATCCCACCTATTCCAGTTGGGATGACATCAAATCCCAACTGGGATCCCACCTCTGGAGTTGGGACAGTAGTCAATATTGCCGGGATGCTAGGTGGGGGGCGGGATCCCACCTATCCCGGCTGGGATGACATCAAGATCCCAACTGGGATCCCACCTCTGGAGTTGGGACAGTAGTCAATATTGCCGGGATGCTAGATTGGGGGCGGGATCCCACCTATCCCGGCTGGGATGACATCAATATCCCAACTGGGATCCCACCTCTGGACTTTGGACAGTAGTCAATATTGCCGGGATGCTAGATTGGGGGCGGGATCCCACCTATCCCGGCTGGGATGACATCAATATCCCAACTGGGATCCCACCTCTGGACTTTGGACAGTAGTCAATATTGCTGGGATCCCACTTCTGCTGGCGGGATCCCACCTATCCCAGCTGGGATGACATCAACATCCCAACTCAGGGATCCCACCTCTGGATTTGGGACAGCCATTATATCCCAGGTAGGATGCAAGATCCCACCTACATGTACTCCCAGCTGTAATGCCCCACACAAAGACATCATGAAAATAATGGCGCCTTTTGTCATCCCATCTCTGGAATTGGAAGCCCAGCTCAATCCCATCTCTGGAATTGGAAGCGTGAAAACTAAAAAAGGGCATTATAACAATTTGAAATTATAATGAGATGGACGTGTTAAAATTGCTTACACAATAAATTATTACACTTGTATTTATTGGTGAAAATTATAAGTGACTACCAATGATTTTAGATAGCCACGCTTCGATTCCCTGAGCAACTTTGTGAACTGTACAGAACATGCAACAACAACAACATTTATTTAAATAATTTATTTGAGTCAAAAACTTGCATATATTGAGTCATTTACATATAGCCAGCTTGCACATAAAAATTACAATGAAATCATATTTCATGATGGAAGTTCAAATAAGATAAAATATTATTGTTTAAAGATTCCAATTAACTCTTTCAGTTGACAAAAGAGTTATCAAATGCTTATATAAAGCTTACCTTATTACCCTGATACACCGACTGGATATAACAACCTGTGAAAAACCTGTGGATTTATTTATTAAAAAAACCCTGCTAAAGCAAAGTTTTGCCAAAATGAAAACATTATAAAATATTTTATGAAACATACACTCACATGAAAATCTTTGAAAAAGCATTTGCACAATAACCTGATAAAAATACAAGTCAATCCCCAGAAGAACATGAGTACTATATGTCTATGAGTAAAATATAGTTTGCCATCGCAAAATCAATCAATATCAAACTCAGAACACATTTTAACATAATTATATCAGTTTTAATACACTCTTTTGTGATGACCAAATCTCAAAAAGGCCAGTGTTTGAGAAAACTATGCACTTGAACACTAACAAACTAAGATTTGGGAATTAATTTATTAATAGATTAGTCAAACACCCTTCAGACATTCAGTCTACTCACTTTGCAGTTCGTTTTTCTGGATTTTTTCAATATTTTCTGCTATTGAACTTTGGACTTCTTATTGTTGGGAACACAAGATATTTTTACATAGATTTGCTCTTGGTATTTTTGGCTGATTTAGACGAAAGCTTTGATTTACCAAACACAAATTAACAGAGCACTGCATTGTCAGCCATTTTGAACAGCACACAAAATAATGGTCAGCAGTCATCGATCACATGACTAAAATACGGCTGTTGATTGGTCCGTGGCGGGCGCGCACGCGTTTGCAGATTGAGCGGGGAAAACGAAAACTTGCTTCAGTTTGCAGAGTTTGTAGGAGTTTGTCAAGAAACTTGGGGTTTTTATTCATTATCATGCTGGTAAGTAAAGATTGTTCAGCTATTTTTGAAGTAAATATTACAGGTAAAACAGCTTAGCAATCTTATCTACATGTCTTTCAGGCACATTGGAAGAGAAAAATTTGGATAAAACGACTTGTTATAAAACAAGCATGCATAGACAGCTCTACTCTAGCAAATCTGTAAGTAAGCTAAAGCTTAAACCTTTTTTTTCCCGATAAATAAGATAAAAAGTTCAGATAAATGCAGTTTACTGACTTACTTACACTTACACTTACACTCAGTTAGAGTTTGGATTGATTCAGATTTCAGATTTAATAGTTATTTACTCGCATTAGCTATAGTGTAAATCAGTATTTTATACTGCAGATTAAAGTGAGTGATTTAGGATTTAGGTAAGTTATTTGCCATTGCCAGATGCATGACTGTTTTAAAATGTCTTGTTCACATCAAACTCTTTTAGACTATAGCTTTAATATGGCCTAATTGAATGACTGTTTTTATTGATTATTGTCTATTTAGTTTCAGGTATTAATTCTTCTTCAACAAGCTAATAAAGCTAATGAAAGATTTGTTAGCCTGACAAGCATTGTTAGCCTGACAAAATATGGTAGACAGAAAAGCTAAGTTCAACACTTTGATTAGTCAACAACTGCATAATGTAAAGCATAGATAAATACACATCATATTTAGTAAAGCATAATATTGTACAAATATTGATAATTACATGTATTACAAGAATGTTTGATGTTGGTAAGGTTGCATTAAATGTCTCTACAGTCTGACAATGAAACAACATTTTTATCCATCGATCATGTTGCTATCAGATTTATTCCTTAATTAACATATTTATTACATATTTACAAATAATATTGGTGGTGGGATGGTGGTGGGAATATTGGTGGGATACTGGTTGGGATGCCTTGCATTGGGCACATGGTGGGATCCCAGGTGGGATACCTTGGGCCCATGGTGGATCCCGGCTGGTAATGGAGGAATCCCGGCTGGTAATGGTGGGATCCTGGCTGGGATCCTGGGATCCCGGCTGGGATGTCTAATAATCCCGGCTGGGAGGGTGGGATCCCGGTTGGGATGGTGGGATCCCGGCTGGGATGGTGGGATCCCTGGTGGGATGGTGGGATCCCGGCTGGGATGTCTAATAATCCCGGCTGGGATGGTGGGATCCTGGGATCCTGGCTGGGATGGTGGGATCCCGGCTGGGATGGTGGGATCCCGGCTGGGATGGTGGGATCCCGGCTGGGATCCCGGCTGGGATGGAGGGATCCTGGGATCCCGGCTGGGATGGTGGGATCCCAGCTGGGATGTCTAATAATCCCGGCTGGGATGGTGGGATGGTGGGATCCCGACTGGGATGGTGGGATCCCGGCTGGGATGTCTAATAATCCCGGCTGGGATGGTGGGATCCCGGCTGGGATGGTGGGATCCCGGCTGGGATGGTGGGATCCCGGCTGGGATGGTGGGATCCCGGCTGGGATGGGATCCCGGCTGGGGTGGTGGGATGTCTAATAATCCCGGCCGGGATCCCACCTTATCCCAGGTGGGATCCCATCTAAAAAAAAGCCGGGATCCCGGCTGGGATTGGCGGGATCCCGCCTCTCATTTTTACCTGGGCAATAGACTTGTTGTTCATTATGACTTGACTGATCAGAAGCCTTTATTCAAGATCATGTTATGGTTGGATGATAGTGGCTAAATAGTCGCTAAATAAAAACTATTAGGCAGTAACAACTTTGATGTTATTTCATGGTTTTAGTGCTTGCGCTCTATCTCATATTGCCCTGCTTATTATGAATTCAAAGGATTAATATACAGATATTGACCCGGGTTATATCCAGTTATTAGAATATAGTCATACTCACTCGACCAATCAGCGCCCAGCATTTGTGCGCTCTATATCTCATAAAGTAACTAATATATAGCTTTAACAATGGACTCATTAGTATTCTCTATATAGAGAATACTAATAAAGCTCTTTGTTTTCTTTTGTTACAAAGCCTTATTAGTATTCTCTATATAGGGAATACTAATGACTAACTTAGAGAATACTAGAGTGCAAATATTATATTCATGAAATAGTTAACTAACTAAATTGTACTAATAAATAGCACCAAATGCTTTATCATTGTTGTCATTGGCGCTTATTTCACGGATATAATATTTGCACTCTAATATATAACGTGTACTAAAATATATACAAAAAATATTCTAATGCAATCTTAGTTTAATCTCGACAGTTATTAGATTTATACATGAATACTGATACATGAGAAATACAGATCATAACCCGGGCTATGCTAAACGCTAAAGAAACGTAGCGAGTTACTTACTGTTCAAAATGAAATCACAAACGAGTTTCTCCATGTTCTACAAGAAGTGTAGATGTACGGATATTCATCAGTCATCCAAGTTCTCCGTATGATTATTGCGATATAGTTAGCCCAATCTTTCAATATTTTAAATGTCCACAAGCTTGAGTTTTCTTTGGTGTCCATTATTTCTCTCATTTTTCAATTTCGTCCGTTCTAACTGGTTTTAAGAAACTTTGAGATTTCTGCTCTTCATTTCCACAACAAATGGCCGGTAATTTCTAGCGTTGCAAGCTTCGTATTTAAAAGCCTCAAGCTTCGGATATATTCATCTTCACTCCACTGAAGTCACACACAACTGAACAGCTTTGCATAAGCGTATTTGCATTTGAAATCAGTATTCCTTTGGGAAAGCAACTGACATGCAACCAAAGAATACTCTCGTGAGTATGACTATATTCTAAAACGGTTAGAGAATAAACACTCGTGCTTCATGGAATTTAGAGCGCCTCGCATTGATAGAAGGGCCACTCGGCGCTACGCGCCTCGTGGCCTTCTATCTGCTGCTCGGAGCTCTAAATCCCATAAAGCACTCGCGTTATTCTCTAACCCTTACTTAACCTTGTTCAATTCTTCCTTCAGTCATCTATACGTGGGTATTAAACATTTAATAACCTTGTTATGAAGAAAAATATATTTTTATAAATGAACTTATAGTTACCATAGAACGTGGAATCGAACCGAAGGCCTTTCTACAACACACTTTACACTGTCTACAGCTATGTTAGGACCCTATAGCTAGTTTTGGGATTATTGAAGGATTTTGTTACATGCATGTATGCAGTGACATAAATCAAAGAATGAAAAATCAAACTTTCTTTAAAAAATAATTTAATACATCATATCAAATTGTATTTCATTAAAATTTTACAATTCATTCAATTGTTTTACATATGCTGTTTACAGAATTACATGAAATGTTTGCAATAAATAAAATTAATATAAATGCATGTTATTAATATAATTTATGTGTACATGCAGTGCACATGTCAACTATGACATGCAGTGTGACGATTAACATATACACATATATATTAAGTCAAAATATGTGATATTACTGTACATACATAATTGAGTGTAAATATATTGTATTAAAAAATTAAGTATAATTAATACACCTAAAAATGTGCATTGTACAATTTGATCATATCAATTTTTGAAATAATTATGATCTTAATAATATTAAAATATACAATGTAACTCTTTGAAAGATGCATATACAGGACATATACAGTGTAAAATATTAACTTAATCTGAAATGTAACATACAATATATGACATATTGCAATTGAATGAGATTATATATTCTGTGTCTCTCGTGGTGTTCTATCTAAATGCTCAACACTCTAAATCCCATTCATAATCCACTTGCGTTCATCGTTACTATTTTTCCAGCTTTTCAATTACATCTGATTCATCTGTGGGCAGTTGCCATGGATACGAAAGTGAATAGCAGGGGGGGGGTACTCCCTTTGTCCAAGTGGTAGGGGTGATCGGCGGTCGGTTTTGAAAACGACCCCTAAAAGGTACGCATAAATTAAAAGAGCTCTTGAAGCCATGTTGATTTCAACCCCTAAAAGGTACGACATATATGACCATATATGGCAAAAAAGTGATTGTGCTGATATCGTTTAATCAGTGCCTGGACAATATCTTTCTTCTGTTCTTTCAATTGACCCTAAAAGGTACGGACTCGTGTTACGTAACTGACTTTTGTGTCGGAACCCTAAAAGGTACACACAGGAAATATGTTCGACCCTAAAAGGACCGCCGATCACCCCTACCACTTGGACAAAGGGAGTACCCCCCCCCCCCCCATCCCCCCCCCCCCCCCTCCCCCCTGGGAGCAGGTGCAGCCTGGTAAAATCTAAAAATAGTAACAGCAATATTATCATAGGGAAGCGAATGCATTCTCTTAGTTATACTCTGATGCTTGCATATATAATCTCTTTCAAATTAGTTACTTTCAGTTCAACGTCAGATCATTGTGGTGGTAGAAATCTGTTCATCATAGCCATAATCATTGCATTTTGTTGTTGTTGTTGATTCAGCATTGATGCTTGCATCTGTTGCATCTGTTGCATTTGGTCTGTGAATAAGTTCAATCTTTTAACTTCATTTTCCTGTGATTGCTTCTTTAAGGGTGGACTAACATATTTATTTCGACTGTTGCTAAGGAAAATTTGAAACCTCAAAAAAATCGTAAAATTCAAGGAGAAGAGAAGGGGCTTATAGGAAATGATTGTAAGGGAGAAAGCTTTGTCAGAGCATGACGTCACCAAATTACGTCACAATGACGTCATCAAAACAGAAAACGCTCTTTTTTTCCAAGAATTTATAAGATACTGTAATTCTATGATTATACACTTGTTCTGCAACACAAGGAGCAGACAACTGAGCATGGATTTGGTATTTAAATGAAAAATGTTTTTTTTATGGACGTTTTTCGAGCTGTTTTTAAGGATTAAATTCCATAACATGTCATATTGTCTTCTGTTTTTAAAAAGCATGCTCAGCAATGTTGACTAGGTCGTTGTTGATATTCTAGGTTAGAAAAAAATAACCCTCAGTGAACGTGCTCGAAAATTTTGAAGGTTTTTGAAAACGAGAATCTGCGCATGCGCAGTGAAGTCTTGTTAAATTTACCGTTCTTTTTCTGCATTGAATTGATGGATTTCGGAAAAGAATCCTACGAAAATGTTTAGACAGTTCTCTATTCTGTCATTTGGCATAAAAATTATTATGCAGCAAAGACGTTTTGATTTTCCTGTTGTACCCAAGCAGGAGATGCGCGAATTGTATGACTTTCAATTCATAAATTGTATGCTTGCTCATTTCTGCTAAAACGAAATTTAAACCCCCAGAGAGAAGTAGGATGTTTAGCAAGGCTATAAAATATCAAAATTTCAGAAAAAAATCCTCAACAAAGCTAAAGAATTGAAGACATGTAAAACTACATAGCAACGCGGTTGCATAGTAACGAAATATGTTAGTCCACCCTTAAGGCCATATCCTCCTTTCTTAAACTCATTTCTTGTTCATTCTGCTCCTTCAAAAAAGTTATGGTGTCACTGCCATTTCTTCTGACACGCTTGATTGGTTTCACATCTGGCTCATGTTCTTCATCATCATCATCCTCAACTGAAATTGCTTGCTTTCTTTTCTTAGTCTCTGATAAAGTCTCCATTGCTTTCATTCTTATGTCATCAGCTTTCTTTTTCTCATTTGACTTTTTTCTCTCTTCAACCTCTGTCTCTATTGAAGAAGAGGACTCCTCCATGTCCAAGGTTTCTGCCATCATCTTGTCCAAGTCTGTCATCTCTGGTGAGATACCACTTGCTTTTATTTCATCATTCATTTTCTTTTTGAATTTCTTCTTCAACAGTGCAAAATGGTCTCTTACACTTCTCTGGTCTACTGTGAATTTATGTGTATGGTTTTCATTTAAGCTTTCACTAATGGTTGTCCACAATTTTCCTCTTTCAGTGGAGCCTTTCTTGTAGACAAATTAGCCTGTGAACAGGCTCTCCAAGGGGAGGGGGATGGGGGAAGGGGAGGGAGAAGGAAAGGGAGGGGGACTGGGGAGGAGGGGAGGAGAGGAGGAAGAGCCTGTAAACATTCTTCAGAGAAAACTGTTCCGCCCCCTAATGATTTCCGTCACGCTTCGATCAATTTGCATGTGAGTTTGACAGCTCGCTCGAAGTTAACCATGCACGTATAAAGAAGAGTAAATTTACTGGCATAATAAAATACAACGAATAAACGAGCGAAATACAGATGTTAGCGTTCAATACAAGAGTCCCTAGAGTATCGATATATTCTGTTTGAAGAAACAACAGACTGAAAGCTGAGCTTCCAACGGCTCCTACACAGACAGTGAAAATTTCTAACGTCTTTAATAGAAAACTTGGCTGTACATGTAATTCCCCTTTCAAAGAGGAGAAGAGTATCCAGTACAGTTCTGTGCTGTTTTAAAACGTGCTTGGCAAATACTGTAATGGGTCAAACAGCGAAGAGAAAATAATAAATAACATCCACGTCGAAATCCTTGCTTCGCAGCTCTTTCTCATCTTCGAAAGCGATTGCTTTCATGCTCAGGAACGGTTGTTTGGATGGCTGACTTGGTCTTTCATTATTGAGATGAGTGGCGTATTAATGACGGTGGCTTTGGTCTGCTTTGCGCGATCGACATCGCTCCGGTTCTTTCCGGCAAAACCGTATAGCAGAAGTTGGAATATAAAACGTTCACGAATCCCGTAGGAAGAATACCCCAAGTTCGACCCAAGTCATCGTTTTTCCTTGCAGTAGACATTATACAGGCTTTCTGCTCGCTTTTAAGACTAGTAACACTCCTTCAAACTCGTTCTCTCATTTTGTTTACAGTTGAACTTGCTCATAAACAGGGCATGCTGAATGTCAAAATGTCAGTTGTCACAAAATTGACCAATCAGAGGCTGATACCAGATTCTGGTATCATGGAACAGTTTTCTCTGAAGAATGTTTACAGGCTCTCCTTCCCCTCTTCCCTCCTCCCCAGTCCCCCTCCCTTTCCCTCCCCCTCCCCTTCCCCTCCCCTTGGAGAGCCTGTCCACAGGCTAAGACAAATGGGTTTACAAATAAGATTTCCTGAAGCATGATTTCGTTATGTTTGTCTGACCATGCCTTTGCGTGAGAATTGTAGTGTATAGAAAACTGAATAAGAGAAATATAAGAAACTTGATTTTGAATGTTCTTTGTCTTTATATACCTCAAAAAGATATCGAAGAAACTAAAGCCATTTGGGTTTTTTATTAATTTTGGACGGGTACGATTATATTTGCTATGATTTGAACAAATACATACATTTCTTTGTAAAATTTAGTCGTGGTTTTGATGCTCACTTGGGTGAAACCGCTGAGTAACTGCTGGCTCAGGTTGACCGGAATTTCTGGCCATGTGGGGGATTTCTTGATATGACATTCGTGCAAATTAATTCCAAATTGAACCCGAAACCGTATGATTACCTATACCGTATTTCTATGTATATTAGGGACCGGTAATAAATCGCACGATTTCAGTCGAGTACAATTTAGGATAAATAAGCACGAGTCAATTGTTCAATGACTAACAAAATTGCAGAAACCGGCTAGGTCGAGTGCCGACTTGTGGTCTTTGACGAGTGCTTATTTATCCTATAAATTATACGAGAACATTCAAGTGCAATTACTTTTTTTTAATAATATACATGAAATATATAATTTTCAAACGACTTTTAATTAATCGGGCTTCCTGTGGAAAATGAGAAGCGTTCTTTGTCGTCGTTGACCTCAAATCCAGCGCATGCGCCCTGTGCCGGCCGCTAAGATAATCACCGAAGGCTCAATCCACATGGCTTATCAAGACGGATCAAGACGAGACATCGCACATCGTCCTCTTTCTTCACAAACCTTGTCGAAGGAAGGTCGTCTTGTGATCGTGAGAAAAAAACATTTGAACGAAATATGTCTAATACGCTCATCTCACATACAAACTCACACACCGTTATATAGCGGTAGACCTACTCTAAAAGATGTGGAGCGTTTTCGGACCAGGTCGTTCCGCGGATTCAATTCAAATGCTAGTAAAATACGGTTATATTTTGTTTGTATGGAATTTCATGTATTCAGTAGAAGACATGGTAAATACTCTTGATGATTGTGATGTTCTAGAGAAAGTGATGGATCTAAGCAATGTACACAAGTATAATGATGCATGTTTTAAAAGGTGACAATAAATGTACAACAATTCAGATCGCGTTATGCAAAGTATGTCCATTATAATTATACTCGTACGTGTTGTGTGTGAATGTCATGGCTCTAGTTACTTTTGTAGAAGCGATCGTTTATCTCGTCACGTCCTGTGTATTGAATTTCATGTATTCAGTAGAACTGACATGGTACTGAATACTCTTGATGATTGTGATATTCTAGTGAAAGCTATTCTTGTGCTGGGAGATTTGATTATTGTACATATACAATACTTTATGATCATTCTAAACCATAGTGCGCTAATGAATTACCTTGCCTAAGTGTTTGATGCATTAGTCTAGGGCGCGCGGGCTCTTGCTCGAGCTTTATTGGACCCTTATTGCCATTGACAATATTTCATTGACAATGGATTTATGGTCGAGAGCAAATCAGATTCAGTCGAGATTTAATACCGATCGCAGCAACCACTGCTTGCTCCAAGAAGCCCGACTTAACGCTACTAGAGCGTCTATTTATATGTAAGCTAGAAACGGGTGAAATTTTTGAATCGCTCAAAACCACTCAAAAACACAATTTCTTGCTCAGATTTCTACACCAAAGTGTTCTTTAATTATCACACTACTGCTATGAAGACATGTTTGATAATCTCATATCCTTTGAAGTCTTTCTAAGAGCTCATTCCTGAGACCCGAAAATCCAATGGTCAAACGAATATTCAGTGACGTCACGGTCCACTGATTCTACGTTTGGGCTACCTGTGGTCTGAATTCACAATTTATGTCTTCTTGTTTTCAAAATAACCACAATAATTCATAGAGATATGGATTTATCAATCCAGTACTAGTACTGCAAAGGGTTTAGAGATCTTCAGAACTTAGAACGAAGTGAGTTGATACACGCAGCCGGCGGTGAAGAGAAGAGAACAGTTGTAAGGTTTTCAGCCGACCGATAATAGTTTATGTATACGGTATTTGTATTTGTATGGATATATTTATGGTAACAAATAAACTATGTCATTGTCATTCATGATTCGCTAAGTTTGTGAAATCGCAGTACTGAAATTGCAAGGAAAGCAAGTTCTATCGAGCTCGTTTTAATCGCACTATAAGATATCTATATTTAGTTCAAATAGGTTACATCAGGAGCCGGCCCATGGTTACATTTCATTTAGAAGCCCGACTTCACGCTAGAAGAGTGTCTAGTTACTCGGGCCCTTCCGAAGGAAGCCCGAGTTATAAAATGCGTTTTTCGGTAGTAGTCGTAGTTTTTGTTCGGTTAAAGAATGACGAAAGTATGCGACGTATTTAATCGTATCGAGTTTCAAGATTACTCAGCAGATAAGAAAAAAACAAACGACACACAGGACTCAAGTAGATTTGAATCTTAGTTTTGAAAGCAGCTGTAGATCTTCAAGCTATTAAAGGTCAGGATTCTAGTTCATCGTTCAATGACTAGAAGTGGTAGAAGGACTAGAAGCTCGCTTAAAATATATTTAACAAAAGCAAACGTGAGGGCGTTATCAGAACCATCTGACCTATGCAACCTCAAGACGTATCATGTACGTACTCACCCGACACATAGTCTCCCTCGTCACTCAACTGTCACTGATTGTCATGACGTCAGAGAAATGATATTGTATTGAAGAAGATGTCCTTGTTTTATTCGACGTTCGAACCGTAACTCGAACCCGAACTCGAACTCGATTCCAAACTCGACGTTTCGGGATCTGAAGCTAGAGAGGGGGCCTTTACACGAACTCATCAAAATCAAATCAATTGAACTCAAAGTCAAAAGGTAATCAAATGAACTCAAAGTCAAAGGCAAATCAAATGAACTCGACACATACATGTATATACATAGTCTCCCTCGTCACGCAACTGTCAGTCATTGTCAGGTCTCTCCTCACGCAACTGACATTGTCCTTGTCATAAGCCCGAGTGTACGCTCATTGAGCGTCTTGTTTAATTTATTTCAAACAGCTTACGACTTCAGCTTACGTAATGCACCTATCATCGGGTTATCCCCTAGGGGGGACCCTGGGCAAATACAGGTTTGCATGGGGACTTTTAGGGAGGTTTGAACACTTAGTTTATTTCTCCCTGGAGGAGGGGGAAATGAGGGAGCTTTGTTTGCCTTTGCACCACGGGGACTTGAAAACAGGGGACTTCGTCGGTAAGGACTTCATATATGGTTCATTATGGTGGTCCATAGTACATTGTCTATATACAATAATCCTTATTTTTAGGTACATTCTTAATGTTTTGCTTACTATGAGCTGTTAAAATACGATATAAATATGATAAAACGAGGCATACATAATAAAAATGTACCATATGAGAGAACGAGGCATAAATAATAAAAATGTACCATATATGAAGGATTGACCACTTTGTCCAAGAAAACCGATGTACAAAAGATCGCAGGCTCATCTTTCTCCTCGTGATTGTGTAAAGATATGGCGACATCCAGTTCAGGTTGTGGTGAAGCCTTTGTTTGTTCTTCGTTTATTCGACCTTTGAGTTGACAGTATAAAGACTTTATAAAGCTAACTCAGCAACGTCCAGTTTGTCATGACATGTGCTCGCTCGTGCTATCATATTATAACACAGGGTTCCCGAGCTACGCCGAAATGGGAGTCATGACACAGGTATTCTTATGATAATCCATTGATAATCAGTTTACATCTTGTTATTCCTTCCATTTGCTACTTACGACACTGCAAATTTTAACAATTGGTTATTAGAGGACCTACTATGTATAAAGATAATTACAGAACTTGCGTGACGACACGGCTGCAAAGGAGACTAGTACTAGTCTAGGAGGGGCATTTGTTTGTTCTACGTCCCCACCTAGCAGGGGGAAATTACAACTTCGACAGGCCCTTTTGCAAAGTCCCCTCCCCTCCGCCCGCGAGCTGCGAAGCAGCGAGGAGAAACAACAAAGCCTCTGGTCGTAACCGCTACGAATCTCACTTAGTGGAGACACCTAATCAGTATGACAGCCTTCAAACATGTCAAATACAATCGGACCAATCAGCGAATTTTGTAAGACAATCCCCCCGGCTTCGCTGATTGGTCGATTGTATCTGACATGTTTGAAGGCTATCATTCATTATGTGTCTGCATGAAAGTGAGATTCGTAACGGCTACGACCAGAGGCTTTGTTGTTTCTCGCTGCTTCGCAGCTCGCAGGACCAAACATCGCATTGAAGAGTTTGACAAAGCCTCTGGAACGAGGGTATTTTTGAACTAATTTCGTAGCCTTTTTGAAGCACTTTGTAGACTTTTCCACAAACCGTCCACCATTTTTTTTTTTTTTCCAGTCTGTGTACAGCCGTTATCCACCCCTCCCCTCTCCGGAAGTATTTTCTTGAATTTTGATTGGCTAATTTTGACTTTTTATTGCAAATCGCTATGACAACGTTCAATTGCACAGTACAATTTCATAATTTCAAACTTTCAGTTTTGGACAAAAAATGGATCGCTGGTATAGCCAATCAGAATCAAGAAATTATTTCATGTATATTATTACTATTTCAACAACGAGTGCATGCAAGTGTTTGATGAGACGTTCCAAACACCAAGATACAGATTTCATCCCATGATCAAACACGAAGCACGAATTTTTGAAATGACTTCTCAAAGGAATGATATAACAATGAGACCTTTTGTTTTTGATATTTTCTTATTAGGGGCTTATTGTTTCAAACCTATTTTTAGAGTTTTTTGTTTTTACATGTCCGCCAACATTTATCAGTTAGCTCATGGACCGAGTTCAAGATGTGATAGACTGGACAGAGATATAGTAGTAGTAAATTAGTAAAACCTGATTTGAAGAGAGTTGAAAATTAAAATATATAATTATATAAATGGAAACTAGCGAGTTACGTCGGTGTATGTATAGGAAATATCACGTACAAATTAACATGCTATTAGAGTGATTCCAATAAACCTGGGCATTACTAACTACACTAATACACACTATTAGACACTCACTCTTTTGTTTTCTTTTGTTTCTTAGCACCTAATTAATAAACACTGACAGCTAATTAGTAGTGCCCAGGTTTAGAGTGATTCCAATATATAAACCTGGGCATTACTAACTACACTAATACACACTATTAGACACTCACTCTTTTGTTTTCTTTTGTTTCTTTGCACCTAATTAATAATAAACACTGACAGCTAATTAGTAGTGCCCAGGTTTAGAGTGATTCCAATATATAAACCTGGGCATTACTAACTACACTAATACACACTATTAGACACTCACTCTTTTGTTTTCTTTTGTTTCTTTGCACCTAATTAATAAACACTGACAGCTAATTAGTAGTGCCCAGGTTTATTGGAATCACTCCAGGTCGGTGTATAATGATAAATTCAATGGTTAATGGACACTGACAATGACATTTTTTTATTTGGCATCTTTAGAATACATTACAATAAAATATACACAAATAACATTTTTTTATTTGGCATCTTTAGAATACATTACAATAAAATATACACAAATAATAGATCATTATAATTCATTCAAATTCATTAGAAAATGGCTAAACGACTGAACCCAAATGTTCTCTATTGGATTACTTATTTAAATATTCTAATATATTTAATTTTGAATTGGAATATATCGAACAAGCAGCAAAAAGAAACGTTTGGGTTCAGTTGCTCAACCATAGCAAATTAAGGCAAAACAATAACAAAACAAAAGATTTGTGCACGGTCACGGTTGAAAAAAAAAACGAACAAAAACATACAACAAAAGGTTTCCCAACCAGTCCCCTCTACTAACTATGCTTAGAATAAGTACTCTTTTTATTGTGTCATGACGGATTTACTTTAACCATTGACTGATCGATTATATATAATTGAGGTCATTCATCAAAATATAGCATGCATGTCTATGATTGTAAGTAAAACATAGTAAGTAAGAGGAGGCTTGATTGTAATAATAAGCCTGATGGTTTCTTATCAAACCGCCTCGCCATAATATTGTAAATAATTATTTATTGTAATATATTTAGTTAATTATATGTGGTAATTAAAATCAAATCAATCAAATCAATCGATTATCAAATTGTGTTTTTAGCCAAGATGAAACAGTAGAGAAAATCCTGCTTAAAGTGCAACTAACCCTTGTGAGATTGTTTTAAAAATCTATTCAATATAAACTGAATAGTTGGTGGGTTCAGTATTTTGTGATTTGAACCTTGCGTTTATGAGTTATAGAGGTTTGAAATCTCAATATGCGAATTTGATGACGTCTACTAAGGAATTTGCCATAACTTATTTAGACTTTTTCAAGAAGAACTTATTTTTTTAAATGGGCAAAAAAGTTATGAAATCATTCATAAAGACTGTGAAAATATTCTGTAAGTTTTCAAATGTCAATAATCAGCACAAGGGCGTTTTTGTATAATAAATGATTCCTTCGTAGACGTCATCAAATTTGCATATTGAGATTTTCAAACCTCTATAGGCCACGTGTCCACACTACTCCGTTTTTGAAAATCTCCGGATAAAACTCTCTGCGTCCACACTCTAGGGGATGAAAACGATGACTCAAAGATGCGTTTTCGTCAACAGGCTCTACTCGGACGTGTTTTCTATTCAATACGCATGCTCCAGCAGCGCTCGTCCGCCATATTGAATACTGGTTGTTTGCGGGAAACTGGGGCTGAGTTGTGACGTAGAGTTTCTGAAAAGCTCCGTTTTTGCCGTCCACACTAGAACAATAGACCTGCGTTTTCTAAAACCTCCGTTTTCATAGATAAACATCTCCGTTTTCGATGGACGTTCGGCAAAAACGCGGACGCTAGCTCGGCAAAAACGCATAAAAAAGTATGCGTTTTCAATCGAAAACGGAGTAGTGTGGACGGGAAGTTAGCTCCTTGTGAAAAAACTCCTTCTGGCAAGGTCTTCGTGTAGCTGTACAAAAGTCCTGTCTATCGAGTTATAGAAACACTTGCGAATTGAAAGAAGACTCGAGAAGTGCGAGAAGCACTCGGCTACGCCTCGTGCTTCTGATCTCCTAGCACTTCTCTCGTCTTCTTCCAATTCCCGCGTGCTTCTATAACTCGATAGACGAGCACGCTGCCTCGTTTTCTATTTCTTCAGTACAACTTAAAAACGGCTCTTTTGCACTCTATCTGGAGCCGTTTTTATATAAAGTACAAATACGCAGCGGCCATGTTGGTGATACAAACAAAATAAGCTAATGAGGAATGCTTTGTTATCGGGCACCAATGATGTCACCTGTATAATACAAATTCCTCCTTTTCTGTAGAGATTGTGGAAACTTAATTTGAGCTCAAACACTCATTCAGGTACTCGACATTCCACGTGCACCGAGACACACCTATATATGGGACGCATTATTAATGTTCAACACTGTTGAACAAATTGTCTTTTAAATTCTCTTTGACAAGACTGGACATGGCGAATATTGGAACGAAAAGAAGTCGAGGTTCAATCGACAACAAACGTGGCAAAATGGCAAACACTGAAGACCTGGCTTCCCTTCCATCGTACGCGTTTAAAATCTGCGTTCTTGGAGCTGGCAGTGTTGGAAAAACCTCGCTCGTCAAGACTTTCTTTGGTCAGACTTTCGTGGACAAACATGTCCCCACTGTAGATGACTACTTCGTTCATGCAATAAGCCTCGATGGCCGTGCTTATCACACGACTTGCATCATTGACACGGCAGGCACGTACTGCTTCCCCGCTATGCGTAAGCTAGCGATTGAGTCAAGTCAAGGGTTTCTTGTTCTATACGCGCTCGACAGTATGAATTCGTTTCAAGAGGCGATTCGTCTTTTGGATGAAATCTATGCCATCAAAGCCGGTCACGTCCCTGTGAATCTAATTGCTTCAAAACTCGACGTCGATTACAGCACTCGCGAGGTAACGACGGAGCAAGCACGAGTAGAGCTAAATAGCCGACCATGGATAACTGGCGACTACATCGAAGTGTCCTCGAAGGCTCAGTTTCGTGTCGCTCACAGTTTTCATAGTCTATTGAAGCATATGGTGAACGAATGTCAGAGAAAGGAAAAGAAAAAGGCAAGAACGCTGCTAACGAGACGAATGAGAAGCTACAAACTTGTGAAGCGTTATAAGTAGACGTTGAAAAAGCAAGAGTGACTTTCAAATGAAAGAGTTGAGCAGAGTTTATCGACGTTTTTATAGCTGGTGAGAAAACTTGGCATTCACTGGCGACATGAGCATGAACACAAAGAACGTTTGCACACAAATATGTGCGAGAAAAGTCCAGACTGAGAGCAACACATTACTGGGTCTATGTTGCTTGTGCTTATGCTCTTGTCGCCATTGACAAAACGTACATTGATTACAAGTGAAGCCCGAAATGAAAAACTATAGAAATATAAAATCTAGCCGGTAAATTTGAACCATTTAGCATACATAATTAGCTTTTATATCTTTAGGAAAGTCAACTTTTTTGGGCACAAATATATTTTGTAGATTTTAGGATGATTTTATGAACCAGTACCACGATTTTTAAGATATATTTAAATATGTACAATATTCATTAGAGTAAATAGTCATCATTGTTTTTTTACAGGAGTAGTTTTAAACCATGTTTTGTATCAATAAAGTTAAATAAATGATCGATATATTTTGAATGGCTGGCTTGACTTTGATGACAAAGTCGTCCCTAGGGGGTGGGTCTACTACTGTACTGCGCGAAACGAACTGACACTTAACAATTATTCCACGAAATCGAGTCTTAGCGACAACCACTGGATTGTGAGAAATATAACATTTGTTTTTATTTTGAGTTCGGCAAAACCGGTTTGCCATTGTTGAAAATCTCCAACTTTCTCTACTCGTGGAATATGAGCTGATATAGAGTAGCCAATCAGAGCGCGCTTGCACTCTCATATCCAGTGGTTGTCTATATAATATTAGAATATAGTCATACTCACTCGACCAATCAGCGCCCAGCATTTGTGCGCTCTATATCTCATAAAGGAGCTTTAACAATGGATTCATTAGTATTCTCTATATAGAGAATACTAATAAAGCTTTGTTTTCTTTTGTTTCAAAGCCTTATTAGTATTCTCTATATAGGGAATACTAATGACTAACTTAGAGAATACTAGAGCACAAATATTATACCCGTGAAATAGTTAACTAAATAGTACTAATAAATAGCACCAAATGCTTTATCATTGTTGTCTACTTAGTAGTAAAACTAGTAAAATGTTAATTAGTACTAAATGTTAGCGCTTATTTCACGGATATAATATTTGCACTCTACATGAATAACGTGTACTAAACTATATACAAGAAATATTCTAATACAATCTTAGCTAGTTTAATCTTCAAATACTATTCAGATATTATTATATCATAATCCAATAAATCACAGTTATTTGGATTCGTTAAGCAGCTAGATCTATACATGAATAGTGCGGATACAGAAATACAGATCATAACTATACTAAACACTAAAGAAACGTAGCGAGTGACTTACTCTTCAAAATGAAATCACAAACGAGTTTCTCCATGTTCTACAAGAAGTGTATAGATGTACGGATATTCATCAGTCATCCAAGTTCTCCGTATGATTATTGCGATATAGGTAGCCCAATCTTTCAATATATTAAATGTCCACATCGTGCTTGAGTTTTCTTCGGTGTCCATTATTTCTCTCGTTTTTCAATTCCGTACGTTCTACTGGTTTGAAGAAACTTTGAGATTTCTGCTCTTCATTTCCACAACAAATACCGGTAAATTCTAGCGTTGTAAGCTTCGTATTTTTAAAAAAGCCTCAAGCTTCGGATATTCATCTTCACTCCACTGAAGTCACACACAACTGGACAGCTTTGCATAAGCGTATGTGTATTTGAATTCAGTATTCCTTTGGGAAAGCAACAGACATGCAGCCAAAGAATACTCTCGTGAGTATGACTATATTCTAAAACGGTTAGAGAATAAACACTCGTGCTTTATGGAATTTAGAGCGCCTCGCATTAATAGAAGGGCCACTCGGCGCTACGCGCCTCGTGGCCTTCTATCTGCTGCTCGGAGCTCTAAATCCCATAAAGCACTCGCGTTTATTCTCTAACCCTTACATGGAAAATACTCATGCAGCGCTTGGTCTATATAAATTATGTGAAAAATTGTGTGTAAACTGATGTCCACAACCATGTAAATTTAAATTACTTGAATACTTTACACCATGAGCTCGTGCTCTTGGTAATCTCTTGGTCCGTGTACTGATGTCGTGTAACTTCTGTGTTTGTAAATTTCGTGTAAGTACAGTCGGCCAATCGGTCAAAAGTCAAAAATCGGTCAAAAGTCAAAAATCGGTCAAAAGTTTATATAGTAAATAATGAGAATAATTCATGGGACGCTTGGAGATATGAAATTTATCTTCTCGTGTTCAAACTTACACTCGAAGATAATCCGCGCGCCCACGTATATTATTATCTTATATTTATTTAACGTATAAAACAGGTTTAGAAAAATATCGAGTACAAACGCTGTAGAACCTTCGGTGCAAAACTGGATGTAAATGTACTTTTATATCTTACAATATATAAATTCCAGATAGTTTGGCTCTCTTAAAATTAGATGTGTTTACGTTGTGGATCAAGTAAAACACAGTTAACCCACAGGGAGCCCAACCATTGCTTCTGAGGCTTATAATTAATAAAAATATATTTGTATGCGCGCGTCTATTTTATGGGTAGAGTACGCGCAATATGTATTATGTTGGGCTCCCTGTGCGTAGAGACGTAGGAATCCCTGTGTGCTTCCCGCAAGATGCGCCCGCAGAAATGCATTTGTGCGGGCGCGTCCTGGGGGATCCCAATATATTACATTTCGATGCACAGGGAGCCCAACATAATACGTATTGCGCGCGTGCTCTTCCACAGAAAAGCCATCCACAAAAGACGCGCTCATACAAATATGTTTTTTATTATTAAAATATTAGGTACTCGGAAGCATTGGTTGGGCAGCTGCCTGTGGTTTAACTAAGCGTGTTTAGGTGTAAATGGGGCAAATATTTTAATTAGTAAAAAACGAATAATAAGAGCTAGAATAGTATATATACAAAAACATTAATAACTCTTCAAAAGGATTTTTTTTTTTTTTGACAGGTTTAGTGGATTTTGTTTTCTTGATCTACAAGAAGAAGAAGAAGAAGACTGAGCAGAGGCCGGCCGACAGGTCGCGGGCTCATCTAGGTCAGGCAAGGTCCTATATCGGGTCTGGTTTTCTGCGTTTGTGCGTTACTGTGATCACAATGAGAGCAGTACTTTAAAGATCCAAGGCCCCAGTTGCACGAAAGGTGAATAGCGCTATCCACCGGATGAGTCTTATATATCCAACGGATAAAACTGATGCAGTTATCCAATAAATTTTATCCGTTGGATAGGACTTATCCGGTGGATAGCACTATTCACCTTTCGTGTAACCGGGACCTGACCAGAAGTCTGTGCAAATCCCATTGTATCATTCATCAGTACGTTACCATTTTTGTGGCTACTGTTGCTTAGCAACGAAGCCACTATGCCATCGAGTGTGTAAGTCCGTAATGTAACAATAGAATCTTCGGATAGAGTTCGGGGCCCAATCATGAATCGAGGGTTATTAGTCGAGCGGAATCGAGCGAGCGGATGTAGGCGGTCGACAATCGATCGACGTACAACTTCGACAATTCGGATTGTCGACATTCTATTGATTGATGGAAATGTCGAAGCTACGTTTCGGAGTTTCCATGTGGTCGCCATTACTCCAGAACATACCAAAGACCAGTGACAAACAGGATGACGTCCATTGACGAAGCGTTTTGCCTTGCAGTGAAATAATTTCATTTCAACGAATATCAAAGAGTTTAACTGGGCAATACACTAAACCAAGACTAAACCAATACACTAAACACGGCTGCCAGGAAGACTAGTAAATCGTGTATGTGAATTCATTTCCTAACTTTGCAATGTTCTTACGTAAATAAACAACGAAACATGAGCCTGAGAGTGTCGGCGAGTCGTTGACAACCAGTGAACATGAATAACGAATAACTTTATATGATTGGCTAAACACTTACAATAAGCCACTTCACGCTTTCGTCCGCCATTTTGAATTGGGGCAAACGCGCGTAAATTTATAGAAATCTGGATCACTTTGGCTTGCCCGTAACTCCGCTCGATTTTGATGGATTTTCAAAATTTAAACTTCGATAATCAGCAGGCATGCATGCCAGTTGTTGGAGTGAAAATAAGACCAATGTAGGTGTTTTAACTACCTTTTACGAGTCAATCTTCTTTTCACCAATGTATCTTAAAAATTCGAGCTAATTTGCATATTCACGTGCCGAACGTATTATTTAGAAAACAAAAATCTTTTTTTCTCCAATTGTAGCCTTCCAATACCCATCATATTATAGGTCATAAATAACAAAGAATACATCTTGTCTAAAATGGTAAGTTTGTGAAAATCCAACGAAATCGAGCGGAGTTACGGCAAGCCAAAGTGATCCAGATTTCTATAAATTTACGCGCGTTTGCCCCAATTCAAAATTAAAATGGCGGACGAAAGCGTGAAGTGGCTTATTGGAACGGAATGTACAGCTTGGGTAAGCAGCCGTGTCTGAGGGGAGAGAGCGTTGCGTGACGACACTTAGCACGGCTGCGAGGGAGACTAGTTAACCAGGATTGACAATAACTTCACTCAGTTTGAAGACCTTGTTAGACGATATTGGGGATTGTTAGTTTGTTTTTAAAAACTCTGAATTCGATCCAACATCACCCAACATTGTTTTCTGTTTAAATGGGCGTATATGTTTATCCATGCTTTTCACCAACAGGATAGTGAGATTGTAGTACGATGCGGTTTTCACACTGATCTTAATAATAATAACAGTTTTATCTTGACTACTAGACAAGGTCAATCAAAAACACCTCTGCAGTTCTCTTTTTACTCCTATTATTAATATGAGCATGTGATATTTAATATAATTCTGAACTTTATTACTAACAGTAGCCACATGCAGTCCTAGACTGCCTATTTTTATCACTAGCTAGCAATTAGTTATCCTGACAATATAATTAAGAACACTAGTTTCCAGAAACGCTTTGTTCATATCAGCGTCTGCATAATTCAACTTCATCGGATGAACAAAGTAGTCGTCTTTGCTGTAAATCTTCCTAAAGTGCTTGCTATCCTTAACGAACGAGTCATTCGCCCGTCCGGGTAAGTATATCCCGGGGATGTATTCAAAATTGTCTTCTAGATCCAACATTCGAAGTATCGTGGGGACTGCAATCTCAAGGAACACATTGTGCTTATAAAAGGTATGAGCAAGCAATTGAAACATTTCTGAGAAACGTCTGGGGATATAAAAAACGTCGGAGCGTCCTCTGTAGCACGCACGTCGGCCATTGCCGTTCTTGGCAAGAGTTTCAAGTGATTTAGTGACGTTCATGGCAGACCACACATTTAGTGCCATCCTGAGGGACCATATCTCGTTGTACGCTTTTTGGCATTGAGCCATCCCCCAACGCGATTTCCACCAGTACCATTTTCCACTGGGTCTAAAGCCGACATATTGAATAGGGACCTTTGGCCCCTCCCATATTCTCCGTCGGTCGAAATTCATAAAATTCCAAAAGTTGAACATGACGTCATCGCTGATTATCAAGTAACCATGGAAACCGGTGTATTCTGCTGGGTATTTGTCCATTGCTCTGGTGAGACACATATAGGCGAAGTACCCTTTGTGGTGGTAGACATGTTCCACTGCAGTGTCTTCAACATCGGGTTTGGGGCCACAGAATACGATGGTTGAAAACGCCCCGCCGTAGAGATGTTTTAGGAGGGGTATAGAGGAGTAGCTTGGATAGTTATACACTATGACCAACACTATGTCTTTGAAACTCTTTCCTACACAAGCATTTGAGGACGCGGGTTTCCATGGTGATAAAAATAGAGCGGCTGAAATGACAATAAACAAACCATGGATGACATTATTATGACTTCAATCTTCAATAACATACTAACGTACTAACTCTTCATGATTGTAAGCTGCTCGGCTGCCATATATAGGCGCCATCATATGCAGCCCGGCCCGAAAAAGTGCTCCATCGGCTGTAAAGCGCATTGAGACAATGTGAAATGCGCTATGTAAGCCACACGAAGCGAGGCGAGCGGCGGCCATACACAGGCTACGTGAACTGTATCCTCATTGTCACCAAATAAAAACGTATTGATCGATCCTTTTGAAAAACACGGACCATTCAGATGCATCATTTCGGAAGGGGTGTCCGATGGTTCGGCAAAAAAATGAAATGATTACAATCTATCCGTCTATTTCACTTCTATTTAAACATATTATAGAAAGGTATAATTTTCAAAAAAAATGCTTACTAGCACTGACGGTGCCGTGGTAGGAAACTAGGTTAACACGTACCGTATTCATCAACTCTGCCATGGAGGCATGGTACTAAACTACCGCATGTAGCCATGACCAGTAACTATACTTTTACAATTACAGTAACTCAGTTAAATAAATATACTGACCTAAAATAGAAATAATCGTCGATGGTAGCAGTAAATAGACAAGTCTTACTAAGAGCCTGCCTCGCGCAAATCGAGGCATCGTGACAAACTGATTAACGACTCCATTTCATTGTATTGTAGTTTTGTCCTGATGATATCAATCACTCCATGGTAAAATTGACTCAAGATTCAACAATTATTCTTTGAATTCTCGTGTTGATATATTTACGAGGATATCAATTATTTAGTCTCGATTCTGATTGTGTCTAGCGATGTGGAACCGTGTACCTGCTATGTAGTTTGTTTCCAGGCACCTTTCGAGAACATTGTAGCTTTCCCAAACTCATTAATAATTCATGAAGGCAAAACAAAGGAAATCACTATACGTGAAGGAGGTTTAACATGTGGTCTTAATTTGCATACAAATTGGTCAAGTTGAACTTTGAATTTCCCCAAAAATTATTAATGGTTTGACTGAGCTGGATCCGCGCCTGGTTGTTTTCAACACACTTGTCGGTGTTTGACTTGTTTGGATATCAGATTAAACACTCTTCAGTCGTGTTTGATCTATTATTACAATCATATCATTTTGATGATGTTTCATATTCTACTTTGTTCAGAGAAATGCTGATTAAACAATTACCAATGCGCGAGGAAAATCCAATTGTTGACAGGAATAATTGCAAATTGTTGAATAAATTATCGTTCTACTGACAACCAATGCGCAATGAAAATCCAATTGATGACAATAACAATTGCAAACTTATTGAATAAATTATTGATCTACTGACACAACCAAGCGCGCAATGAAAATCCAATTGATGACAGAAACAATTGTAAAATTATTGAATGAATTATCGTTCTACTGACAACCATGCGCAAGGAAAATCCAATTAATGACAAGGTAAAATCCAATTCCAATTGATGACAGAATAATTGCAAACTTATTGAATAAATTATCACTGACAACCAATGCGCAATGAAAAATCCAATTGATGACAGAAACAATTGAAAATTATTGAATTTACTACTGACAACCAATGCGCGAGGAAAATCCAATTGTTGACAGGAATAATTGCAAATTGTTGAATAAATTATCGTTCTACTGACAACCAATGCGCAATGAAAATCCAATTGATGACAATAACAATTGCAAACTTATTGAATAAATTATTGATCTACTGACAACCAATGCGCAATGAAAATCCAATTGATGACAGAAACAATTGTAAACTTATTGAATTGAATTATTTCTACTGACAACCAATGCGCAAGGAAAATCCAATTGATGACAGACAATTGTAAAAACAATAAATTATTGTTCTACTGACAACCAATGCGCAAGGAAAATCCAATTGTGACAGATACAATTGTAAACTTATTGAATCAATTATTGTTCTACTGACAACCAATGCGCGAGGAAAATCCAATTGTTGACAGGAATAATTGCAAATTGTTGAATAAATTATCGTTCTACTGACAACCAATGCGCAATGAAAATCCAATTGATGACAATAACAATTGCAAACTTATTGAATAAATTATTGATCTACTGACAACCAATGCGCAATGAAAATCCAATTGATGACAGAAACAATTGTAAAATTGTATTGAATGAATTATCGTTCTACTGACAACCAATGCGCAAGGAAAATCCAATTAATGACAGATACAATTGTAAACTTATTGAATAAATTATCGTTCTACTGACAACCAATGCGCGAGGAAAATCCAATTGTTGACAGGAATAATTGCAAATTGTTGAATAAATTATTATCGTTCTACTGACAACCAATGCGCAATGAAAATCCAATTGATGACAGAAACAATTGCAAATTGCAATAAATTATTGTTCTACTGACAACCAATGCGCAATGAAAATCCAATTGATGACAGAAACAATTGTAAAATTATTGAATCAATTATTGTTCTACTGACAACCAATGCGCAATGAAAATCCAATTGCAATAAATCCAATTGATTGACATAAAATTGTAAAATTATTGAATTTTATTGTTACTGACAACCCAATGCGCAAGGAAAATCCAATTAATGACAGATACAATTGTAAACTTATTGAATAAATTATCGTTCTACTGACAACCAATGCGCAAGGAAAATCCAATTGTTGACAGGAATAATTGCAAATTGTTGAATAAATTATCGTTCTACTGACAACCAATGCGCAATGAAAATCCAATTGATGACAGATAACAATTGCAAACTTTATTGAATAAATTATTGATCTACTGACAACCAATGCGCAATGAAAATCCAATTGATGACAGAAACAATTGTAAACTTATTGAATAAATTATTGTTCTACTGACAACCAATGCGCAATGAAAATCCAATTGATGACAGAAACAATTGTAAAATTATTGAATCAATTATCGTTCTACTGACAACCAATGCGCAAGGAAAATCCAATTGATGACAGAAACAATTGTAAAACTTATTGAATAAATTATCGTTCTACTGACAACCAATGCGCGAGGAAAATCCAATTGTTGACAGGAATAATTGCAAATTGTTGAATAAATTATCGTTCTACTGACAACCAATGCGCAATGAAAATCCAATTGATGACAATAACAATTGCAAACTTATTGAATAAATTATTGATCTACTGACAACCAATGCGCAATGAAAATCCAATTGATGACAGAAACAATTGTAAAATTATTGAATGAATTATCGTTCTACTGACAACCAATGCGCAAGGAAAATCCAATTAATGACAGATACAATTGTAAACTTATTGAATAAATTATCGTTCTACTGACAACCAATGCGCGAGGAAAATCCAATTGTTGACAGGAATAATTGCAAATTGTTGAATAAATTATCGTTCTACTGACAACCAATGCGCAATGAAAATCCAATTGATGACAATAACAAAACTTTGAATAAATTATTGTTCTACTGACAACCAATGCGCAATGAAAATCCAATTGATGACAGAAACAATTGTAAATTATTGAATAAATTATTGTGACAACCAATGCGCAATGAAAATCCAATTGATGACAGAAACAATTGTAAACTTATTGAATCAATTATTGTTCTACTGACAACCAATGCGCGAGGAAAATCCAATTGTTGACAGGAATAATTGCAAATTGTTGAATAAATTATCGTTCTACTGACAACCAATGCGCAATGAAAATCCAATTGATGACAATAACAATTGCAAACTTATTGAATAAATTATTGATCTACTGACAACCAATGCGCAATGAAAATCCAATTGATGACAGAAACAATTGTAAAATTATTGAATGAATTATCGTTCTACTGACAACCAATGCGCAAGGAAAATCCAATTAATGACAGATACAATTGTAAACTTATTGAATAAATTATCGTTCTACTGACAACCAATGCGCGAGGAAAATCCAATTGTTGACAGGAATAATTGCAAATTGTTGAATAAATTATCGTTCTACTGACAACCAATGCGCAAGGAAAATCCAATTTATTGACAGACAACAATTGCAAAAAATCCAATTGAATTGTAAATTATTGAATCTTATCTTCTACTGACAACCAATGCGCAATTGACAAAAATCCAATTGATGACAGAAAATGCAATTGTAAACTTATTGAATAAATTATCGTTCTACTGACAACCAATGCGCAATGAAAATCCAATTGATGACAGTAACAATTGCAAACTTATTGAATAAATTATTGTTCTACTGACAACCAATGCGCAATGAAAATCCAATTGATGACAGAAACAATTGTAAAATTATTGAATAAATTATTGTTCTACTGACAACCAATGGAAAATCCAAATGAATGAATTATCGTTCTACTGACAATTGCGCAAGGAAAATCCAATTGATGACAGATGAATTGTAAACTTATTGAATTTTCTACTGACAACCAATGCGCGAGGGAAAATCCAATTGTTGACAGGAATAATTGCAAATTGTTGAATAAATTATCGTTCTACTGACAACCAATGCGCAATGAAAATCCAATTGATGACAATAACAATTGAAAATCTTATTGAATAAAATTAAACTTATTGAATTTATTGATCTACTGACAACCAATGCGCAAAAAATCCAATTGATGACAGAAACAATTGTAAAATTATTGAATAAATTATTGTTCTACTGACAACCAATGCGCAAGAAAAAATCAATTGATGACAGATAACAATTGTAAACTTATTGAATAAATTATCGTTCTACTGACAACCAATGCGCGAGGAAAATCCAATTGATGACAGGAACAATTGCAAATTATTGAATAAATTATCGTTCTACTGACAACCAATGCGCAATGAAAATTGCAAATTGAATAAATTATCGTTCTACTGAAACAATTGCAAAAAATCCAATTGATGACATTGAATCAATTATCGTTCTACTGACAACCAATGCGCAATGAAAATCCAATTGATGACAGAAAAACAATTGTAAACTTATTGAATATAAATATCGTTCTACTGACAACCAATGCGCAAGGAAAATCCAATTGTTGACAGGAATAATTGCAAATTGTTGAATAAATTATCGTTCTACTGACAACCAATGCGCAATGAAAATCCAATTGATGACAATAACAATTGCAAACTTATTGAATAAATTATCGTTCTACTGACAACCAATGCGCAATGAAAAAATCCAATTGATGACAGAAACAATTGTAAAATTATTGAATGAATTATCGTTCTACTGACAACCAATGCGCAAGGAAAATCCAATTGTTGACAGATACAATTGTAAACTTATTGAATAAATTATCGTTCTACTGACAACCAATGCGCGAGGAAAATCCAATTGTTGACAGGAAATTGCAAAATTGTTGAATAAATTAAATTATCTACTACTGACAACCAATGCGCAATGAAAATCCAATTGATGACAATAACAATTGCAAACTTATTGAATAAATTATTGATCTACTGACAACCAATGCGCAATGAAAATCCAATTGATGACAGAAACAATTGTAAAATTATTGAATAAATTATCGTTCTACTGACAACCAATGCGCGAATTGAAAATCCAATTTATGACAGGAAACCATTGCAAAAATCCAATTTGAATAAATTGCAAATTGTTGAATAAATATCGTTCTACTGACAACCAATGCGCAATGAAAATCCAATTGATGACAATAACAATTGCAAACTTATTGAATAAATTATTGATCTACTGACAACCAAATTGCAAAATCCAAAATCCAATTGATGACAGACTGAAACAATTGCGCAAAATTATTGAATTGAAAACTTATTGAATAAATATCTTCTACTGACAACAATGCGCAAGGAAAATCCAATTGATGACAGAAACAATTGTAAAATTTATTGAATAAATTATCGTTCTACTGACAACCAATGCGCGAGGAAAATCCAATTGTTGACAGGAATAATTGCAAATTTATTGAATAAATTATCGTTCTACTGACAACCAAATGCGCAATGAAAATCCAATTGATGACAATAACAATTGCAAAATTTATTGAATAAATTATTGATCTACTGACAACCAATGCGCAATGAAAATCCAATTGATGACAGAAACAATTGTAAAATTATTGAATGAATTATCGTTCTACTGACAACCAAATGCGCAAGGAAAAATCCAATTGATGACAGAAACAATTGTAAAAACTTATTGAATAAATTATCGTTCTACTGACAACCAATGCGCGAGGAAAATCCAATTGTTGACAGGAATAATTGCAAATTGTTGAATAAATTATCGTTCTACTGACAACCAATGCGCAATGAAAATCCAATTGATGACAATAACAATTGCAAACTTATTGAATAAATTATTGATCTACAACCAATGACAAAATCCAATGCGCAATGAAAATCCAATTGATGACAGAAAATCAATTGACAGAAAAAACTTATTGAATAAATTATCGTTCTACTGACAACCAATGCGCAAGGAAAATCCAATTGTGACAGAAACAATTGCAAACTTATTGAATAAATTATCGTTCTACTGACAACCAATGCGCGAGGAA
Organism: Actinostola sp. cb2023; assembly: GCA_033675265.1. Classification (NCBI taxonomy): domain Eukaryota; kingdom Metazoa; phylum Cnidaria; class Anthozoa; order Actiniaria; family Actinostolidae; genus Actinostola; species Actinostola sp. cb2023. Next base: position 6,862 of record JAUJYZ010001583.1, on the reverse strand, counting down.
AATCCAATTGTTGACAGGAATAATTGCAAAATTTTGAAATAAATTATCGTTCTACTGACAACCAATGCGCAATGAAAATCCAATTGATGACAGAAACAATTGCAAACTTATTGAATAAATTATTGTTCTACTGACAACCAATGCGCAATGAAAAATCCAATTGATGACAGAAAATTGTAATTGTGAAAATTATTGAATGAATTATCGTTCTACTGACAACCAATGCGCAAGGAAAATCCAATTGATGACAGATACAATTGCAAAAAAATTCCAATTGTTGACAGGAAACAATTGCAAACTTATTGATAAATTATCGTTCTACTGACAACCAATGCGCAATTGAATAAAATTGCAAACTTATTGAATAAATTATCGTTCTACTGACAACCAATGCGCGATGATGAAAATCCAATTGATGACAGGAAATCAATTGCAAATTATTGAATAAATTATCGTTCTACTGACAACCAATGCGCAATGAAAATCCAATTGATGACACTGACAACCAACAAAATCCAATTGCAAAACAATTGCAAATTATTGAATAAATTATCGTTCTACTGACAACCAATGCGCAATACCAATTGACAACCAAAATGCTACTGACAACCAATGCGCAAAAAATCCAATTGATGACAGAAACAATTGTAAAATTATTGAATAAATTATCGTTCTACTGACAACCAATGCGCAAGGAAAATCCAATTGATGACAGATACAATTGTAAACTTATTGAATAAATTATCGTTCTACTGACAACCAATGCGCAAGAAAATCCAATTGATGACAGAAAATTGAATAAATTATCGTTCTAACAACCAATGCGCGAGGAAAATCCAATTGTTGACAGGAATAATTGCAAATTGTTGAATAAATTATCGTTCTACTGACAACCAATGCGCAATGAAAATCCAATTGATGACAATAACAATTGCAAACTTATTGAATAAATTATTGTTCTATCTACTGACAACCAATGCGCAATGAAAATCCAATTGATGACAGAAACAATTGTAAACTTATTGAATTATTGAATTATCGTTCTACTGACAACCAATGCGCGAGGAAAATCCAATTGTTGACAGGAATAATTGCAAATTGTTGAATAAATTATCGTTCTACTGACAACCAATGCGCAATGAAAATCCAATTGATGACAATAACAATTGCAAACTTATTGAATAAATTATTGATCTACTGACAACCAATGCGCAATGAAAATCCAATTGATGACAGAAACAATTGTAAAAATTATTGAATGAATTATCGTTCTACTGACAACCAATGCGCAAGGAAAATCCAATTGATGACAGATACAATTGTAAACTTATTGAATAAATTATCGTTCTACTGACAACCAATGCGCGAGGAAAATCCAATTGTTGACAGGAATAATTGCAAATTGTTGAATAAATTATCGTTCTACTGACAACCAATGCGCGCATGAAAATCCAATTGATGACAATAACAATTGCAAACTTATTGAATAAATTATTGATCTACTGACAACCAATGCGCAATGAAAATCCAATTGATGACAGAAACAATTGTAAAATTATTGAATGAATTATCGTTCTACTGACAACCAATGCGCAAGGAAAATCCAATTGATGACAGAAACAATTGAATAAACTTATTGAAAATCCAATTATGACAGATGTTCTAATGACTGACAACAATGCGCGAGGAAAATCCAATTGTTGACAGGAATAATTGCAAATTGTTGAATAAATTATCGTTCTACTGACAACCAATGCGCAATGAAAATCCAATTGATGACAATAACAATTGCAAACTTATTGAATAAATTATTGATCTACTGACAACCAATGCGCGCAATGAAAATCCAATTGATGACAGAAAAATCAATTGTAATTGTAAACTTATTGAATGAATTATCGTTCTACTGACAACCAATGCGCAAGGAAAATCCAATTAATGACAGATACAATTGTAAACTTATTGAATAAATTATCGTTCTACTGACAACCAATGCGCGAGGAAAATCCAATTGTTGACAGGAATAATTGCAAACTTGTTGAATAAATTATCGTTCTACTGACAACCAATGCGCAATGAAAATCCAATTGATGACAATAACAATTGCAAACTTATTGAATAAATTATTGATCTACTGACAACCAATGCGCAATGAAAATCCAATTGATGACAGAAACAATTGTAAAATTATTGAATGAATTATCGTTCTACTGACAACCAATGCGCAAGGAAAATCCAATTGTTGACAATGACAATTGTAAACTTATTGAATAAATTATCGTTCTACTGACAACCAATGCGCGAGGAAAATCCAATTGTTGACAGGAATAATTGCAAATTGTTGAATAAATTATCGTTCTACTGACAACCAATGCGCAATGAAAATCCAATTGATGACAATAACAATTGCAAAATTATTATTGAATAAAATGCGCAATGAAAATCCATTGATGACAGAAACAATTGCTTATTGAATAAACGTTCTACTGACAACCAATGCGCAATGAAAATCCAATTGATGACAGAAACAATTGTAAAATTATTGAATAAATTATCGTTCTACTGACAACCAATGCGCAATGATAATCCAATTGTTGACAGGAATAATTGCAAACTTATTGAATAAATTATCGTTCTACTGACAACCAATGCGCAATGATAATCCAATTGTAGACAGGAATAATTGCAAACTTATTGAATAAATTAACTGACAACCAATGCGCAATGAAAATCCAATTGATTGACAGAAACAATTGCAAAATTATTGAATAAATTATTGTTCTACTGACAACCAATGCGCAATGAAAATCCAATTGATGACAGAAACAATTGCGCAATTATTGAATAAATTATCGTTCTAACAACCAATGCGCAGGAAAATCCAATTGATGACAGAAAAATTGCAAAATTATTGAATAAATTATCGTTCTACTGACAACCAATGCGCAATGAAAATCCAATTGATGACAATTTGCAAACTTATGAATAAATTATCGTTCTACTGACAACCAATGCGCAATGAAAATCCAATTGATGACAGAAACAATTGAAAATTATTGAATACATTATTGTTCTACTGACAACCAATGCGCAATGAAAATCCAATTGATGACAGAAACAATTGTAAACTTATTGAATCAATTATCGTTCTACTGACAACCAATGCGCGAGGAAAATCCAATTGTTGACAGGAATAATTGCAAATTGTTGAATAAATTATCGTTCTACTGACAACCAATGCGCAATGAAAATCCAATTGATGACAATAACAATTGCAAACTTATTGAATAAATTATTGATCTACTGACAACCAATGCGCAATGAAAATCCATCCAATGACAGAAACAATTGTAAAATTATTGAATGAATTATCGTTCTACTGACAACCAATGCGCAATTGAAAATCCAATTGACAGAAAAAATCAATTGTAAACTTATTGAATAAATTATCGTTCTACTGACAACCAATGCGCGAGGAAAATCCAATTGTTGACAGGAAAAATAATTGCAAAATGTTGAATAAATTATCGTTCTACTGACAACCAATGCGCAATGAAAATCCAATTGATGACAATAACAATTGCAAACTTATTGAATAAATTATTGATCTACTGACAACCAATGCGCAATGAAAATCCAATTGATGACAGAAACAATTGTAAAATTATTGAATGAATTATCGTTCTACTGACAACCAATGCGCAAGGAAAATCCAATTAATGACAGATACAATTGTAAACTTATTGAATAAATTATCGTTCTACTGACAACCAATGCGCGAGGAAAATCCAATTGTTGACAGGAATAATTGCAAATTGTTGAATAAATTATCGTTCTACTGACAACCAATGCGCAATTGAAAAAATAAATTATCGTTCTACTGACAACCAATGCGCAATGAAAATCCAATGATGACAATAACAATTGCAAACTTATTGAATAAATTATTGATCTACTGACAACCAATGCGCAATGAAAATCCAATTGATGACAGAAACAATTGTAAAATTATTGAATAAATTATCGTTCTACTGACAACCAATGCGCAAGGAAAATCCAATTGATGACAGATACAATTGTAAACTTATTGAATAAATTATCGTTCTACTGACAACCAATGCGCAAGGAAAATCAATGCGCAGGAATAATTGAAAATCCAATTTATCGTTCTACTGACAATGCGCAATAAAATCCAATTGTTGAAAATTTGCAAAATTGAATAAATTATCGTTCTACTGACAACCAATGCGCAATGAAAATCCAATTGATGACAATAACAATTGATGACAAAACAATTGCAAACTTATTGAATAAATTATTGATCTACTGACAACCAATGCGCAATGAAAATCCAATTGATGACAGAAAATTGTAAACTTGTAAAATTTCTATGCGCAAGGAAAATCCAATTGAATCAATTGTAAACTTAATTATCAATTATTGTTCTACTGACAACCAATGCGCGAGGAAAATCCAATTGTTGACAGGAATAATTGCAAATTGTTGAATAAATTATCGTTCTACTGACAACCAATGCGCAATGAAAATCCAATTGATGACAATAACAATTGCAAACTTATTGAATAAATTATTGATCTACTGACAACCAATGCGCAATGAAAATCCAATTGATGACAGAAACAATTGTAAAATTATTGAATGAATTATCGTTCTACTGACAACCAATGCGCAAGGAAAATCCAATTGATGACAGATACAATTGTAAACTTATTGAATAAATTATCGTTCTACTGACAACCAATGCGCGAGGAAAATCCAATTGTTGACAGGAATAATTGCAAATTGTTGAATAAATTATCGTTCTACTGACAACCAATGCGCAATGAAAATCCAATTGATGACAATAACAATTGCAAACTTATTGAATAAATTATTGATCTACTGACAACCAATGCGCAATGAAAATCCAATTGATGACAGAAACAATTGTAAAATTATTGAATAAATTATCGTTCTACTGACAACCAATGCGCGAGGAAAATCCAATTGATGACAGAACAATTGTAAACTTATTGAAAAATTATCAATTACTGACAACCAATGCGCAAGGAAAAAAACTCCAATTTATCGTTCTACTGACAGGAATTGCCTTGGCAATTGTTGAATAAATTATCGTTCTTCTACTGATTGCAAATTGTTGAATAAATTATCGTTCTACTGACAACCAATGCGCAATGAAAATCCAATTGATGACAATAACAATTGCAAACTTATTGAATAAATTATTGTTCTACTGACAACCAATGCGCAATGAAAATCCAATTGATGACAGAAACAATTGTAAACTTGTTGAAAATTATTGAATGAAATGCGCAATGAAAATCCAATTGATGACAGAAACAATTGTAAAACAAATGTTCTACTGACAACCAATGCGCAAGGAAAATCCAATTGATGACAGAAACAATTGCAAACTTATTGAATAAATTATCGTTCTACTGACAACCAATGCGCGAGGAAAATCCAATTGTTGACAGGAATAATTGCAAATTGTTGAATAAATTATCGTTCTACTGACAACCAATGCGCAATGAAAATCCAATTGATGACAATAACAATTGCAAACTTATTGAATAAATTATTGATCTACTGACAACCAATGCGCAATGAAAATCCAATTGATGACAGAAACAATTGTAAAATTATTGAATGAATTATCGTTCTACTGACAACCAATGCGCAAGGAAAATCCAATTGATGACAGAAACAATTGTAAACTTATTGAATAAATTATCGTTCTACTGACAACCAATGCGCGAGGAAAATCCAATTGTTGACAGGAATAATTGCAAATTGTTGAATAAATTATCGTTCTACTGACAACCAATGCGCAAAAATCCAATTGTTGCAAATTTATTGAATAAATTATCGTTCTACTGACAACCAATGCGCAATGAAAATCCAATTGATGACAATAACAATTGCAAACTTATTGAATAAATTATTGTTCTACTGACAACCAATGCGCAATGAAAATCCAATTGATGACAGAAACAATTGTAAAATTATTGAATGAATTATCGTTCTACTGACAACCAATGCGCAAGGAAAATCCAATTGATGACAGAAACAATTGTAAACTTATTGAATAAATTATCGTTCTACTGACAACCAATGCGCAAGGAAAATCCAATTGTTGACAGGAATAATTGCAAACTTATTGAATAAATTATCGTTCTACTGACAACCAATGCGCAATGAAAATCCAATTGATGACAGAAATAATTGCAAACTTATTGAATAAATTGATCTACTGACAACCAATGCGCAATGAAAATCCAATTGATGACAGAAACTAAACTTATTGAATAATTATCTGACAACCAATGCGCAATGAAAATCCAATTGATGACAATAACAATTGCAAACTTATTGATAAATTATTGATCTACTGACAAACCAATGCGCAATGAAAATCCAATTGATGACAAATTTATTGAATAAATTATCGTTCTACTGACAATTGTGATGACAGAAAAATTGCAAACTTATTGAATAAATTATTGTTCTACTGACAACCAATGCGCAAGGAAAATCCAATTGATGACAATAACAATTGTAAACTTATTGAATAAATTATCGTTCTACTGACAACCAATGCGCGAGGAAAATCCAATTGTTGACAGGAATAATTGCAAATTGTTGAATAAATTATCGTTCTACTGACAACCAATGCGCGAGGAAAATCCAATTGTGCAGCAATTGAAAATCCATTATTGTTCTACTGACAACCAATGCGCAATGAAAATCCAATTGATGACAAAACAATTGCAAACTTATTGAATAAATTATTGATCTACTGACAACCAATGCGCAATGAAAATCCAATTGATGACAGAAA